>CM045998.1:9773652-10086152 GCA_025175895.1 Wurfbainia villosa | reverse complement strand
GTGCCCTATAAGAAGCGGCTAGGACAATGCTTAATGCATACTCCTTACCTAGCTACTTGTGGGCGGAAGCGATTAATACCGCTTGCTATATCCAAAATAGGGTATTGATTCATAGGTTTTTAGGAAAAACTCCATTTGAATTGTGGAACGGTACAATTCCAACAATTCATTATTTTAAGGTCTTTGGATGTAAAGTTTATATTTTAAATACCAAAGACAACCTAGGTAAGTTTGAGTCTAAAGCGGATGAGGGAATCCACTAGTGTAGGGTATAGAGTGTACAATAAAAGGACTCAAAAGATTGAAGAATCTTCAAATGCCCAATTTGATGAAGCTTCCAATACTTACCCTAGAAAATCCCCTATTGATGATGATATTAATAATGAAAATCAAAAAATTACCCAACAATTGCAAGATTTAACCTTAGGGGGTAATGATCAAGGGGGAGTAAGGAATGATTCCGATGATGAGCATAGGATTGAGGTTGATCATGATCAAAATCAAATTAATACACCTCCTAGAACCATAAGAGTTCATCAAAGTCACCCCTTAGATCAAATTGTGGGAGAATTATCTCAAGGAGTTAGGACTAGGTCATTCCATAGGGATCCTACTAGTTATATAGCTCTAATTTCTCAAATTGAGCCTAAAACAATTAAAGATGCATTACTTGATCCGGATTGGATCTTAGCAATGCAAGATGAATTGACGATTTGAAGGAGCCAGTATGGGAGTTAGTTCCTGCAGTGAAAACACCATTGTTACTACGAGATCGCTTTTTAGGAACAAACTAGATGACTCAAGGAAATATCACTAGAAATAAAGCAAGATTAGTCGGGGGTTTAATCAAGTCAAGGACTTGATGATGAAACATATGCCCTTGCCATAGGTTAGTCCATTAGAATACTTTTAGCATATGCCTCTATATGAGTTTCAAACTCCATCGAATGGATGTCAATCGGCATTCCTAAACGAGTTTATTAAGGAAGAGGTGTATGTAGAACAACCTCCTGTTTGAAAAATATGGACTACCCAAACCATGTATATAAGCTTAGGAAAGCTTTATATGGGTTGAAACAAGCTCCCCGGGCTTGGTATGAAAGATTGTCATCTTTCCTAATCTTTAAGGATTTCAAAAGGGGTAGTATAGATCAAACTCTCTTTATAAAGTCAACATTTAAGGACATCTTTGTAGCCCAAGTATATGTTGATGACATTATCTTTGGGTCAAAAAATGATGAACTCCTTCAAGAATTTATTCAAAATATGGAAAAAGAGTTTGAGATGAGTCTAGTTGGGGAATTAAATTTCTTCCTAGGATTGCAAGTTAAACAAACAAGTGAAGGAATTTACATTTATCAAACCAAATATGCTAAGGAAATGATTAAGAAATTTGGTTTGGAAAATGCTAAGGTAGTTCCAACTCCAATGACAACCAATACTAAAATAGATAGTGATAGTGAAGGAAAACAAATAGATCTTACCCTTTATAGGAGCATGATTGGTAGCCTCTTGTATTTAACCGCTAGTAGACCCGACATATTATTTGCGGTTGGTATGTGTGCTAGGTATCAATCATGTGCTAAGGAATCTCATTTAGTTGTCGTTAAGAGAATTTTAAGATATGTTAAAGGCACACTAAATGTAGGTCTATGGTACCCTAGGACTAGGTCTTTTGACTTGATTGGGTACACCGATTCCGATTATGCCGGTTGCAAATTGGATCGGAAGAGTACTAGTGGTGGATGCTGTTAGTAATATATGAGAGATGTCCTAAGGCAATCGCCTTATGTATGAACCATTTATATGATAAATGAAGATTCACTATTTGAGTATACATGTTTTATGTATTTGATTGGATCTTAAACTCATTTACTGAATGTCCACGATACGATTCACAGCATGAGAGAATTTGTGATTGGATCACAACTAGTGAGTATCTCTACATGTGTAATTGTGATGTATCGGAATTATCCCTAGTCGATGAATTGATGAATCTGGACACCATCAATTCTGTTGAGACTAGCACGAGGTATACTCCTTGGTGTATCCAAGCAGCTGATTCTCACTGGCTGGAGACATAGTGATGTCCGGAGTTAATCGTGGATGCTAGTTATGGTAACTAGTTCATTGGAGTGACGTACCGTAAGACTTGTATGGTTCTCTGCGTATATAGATATGATGAAGTTCTTCGTGGCTTAAGTGCGATGTTCCTTCGACTTGCAGATTCAAGTCATCTTGATCATGGAGACTTATGCTTTGACATCTTAAGCAAACATCTCTAAGGAGATGTGGACCCGAGATGATTGGGTATAAGTCGAAGTGATCGAAGGTGTTTGAATAGCCTATAAAGGATTTACCACTCCTTGCGAGGAGATGTATACCCATGGCCTCTCGTCGGATTGTTACTAAAGTCTTTGCCAAAGCATTACATGTTTAGAGTAAGGTACTCTTCGATACATGTGGAGTAACTAGAATCCGTAGGACGAGGAAATAATACTGGGCTAGGTGTGGCGTGAGTCGACTAGTGGGACCGACACATGATACGCCCCGAACCAAGTGGGTATAAGATGAGTGAACGGAATGGGGCACGATTCATTCGAGCTACTGAAGGGTTTCAGAAATAGTTCTGGATCAACCGTTGATCTTTTCGGTTAATTGGGGATCATGATGTACTACTAGGTGCCACTCATGATCGTTCTATAATTAATGGTTAATTATAGACGGCCAACATAAACCGAGAACCTATTTGGTCGCACGCACAACGAGTGTAATCCAAAGGATTTAAAACGAGCTTGAGAATGGGATTCTCAGACCGAGAGAAACTATGTTTGGTTGGACCAAACATAAAGCGAGCATGAAATTGTTTGATCATGATAGGCGTGGATGGGCGTCTTATGAAGACGTAATGGATGGACCAAAATGGTTTGGTTCTAATCCAATGGATGAGAATAAACCAAAGGGTTTGGTTTATATTAAACGAATGAACCAAAGGTTGGTTCGGTTCGTTTTAACTTAAAATAAACCATCATGGTTTGGTTTATTTTAACTTATCTTAATGGAGCGGGTTAACGGGCTTTATGGATATGATCCATTAACCATTAAGAGAATTAGTTCTCTATAAAAGTGGACTTAAGGGATTGTTAAACCCTAATCCAAAATCAAACCCGCCCGCATTGATCAGGTCGCCAAGACCTCTTCACGGCCCAAGCTCCAGCCGTGAACCTCCGGCGACCCTCGGTGATCCCCTAAAGGTTCGGCATCAAGGTGAACTTTTGTCTCCTTGTTTTGGCGCCTATCTCCTCCACCAAGCTATACCGTTTTCTGGACAGCTTCTTCTCCTCTCGTCGGAGCGTCGTTTGGACGACGGTTAGTGCTCCGACAGCGGCTAACATACCGGGGATTTGATCTCCGGTAATCCTCTGAGGTGGAGGACGAAGGATTCGTCAATCGGTTGACGAATACCTCTCCGGAGAAGCAAGTCTTGAGGACTTGTTTTTAAGTCCGAATTTGGATTCGGATCGTGATCATCTCTCGATCACGTCGTCTTCAACACGAGGCTAGTAACCCGTACGAAGATGAAGCTCGTGACTTAGCGAAGTCATCCCGAGGAGCTCGGCGTGGATACGGATAGAGACGATTCTTACGAGGATCGTTCCGGTTGATGCCGTTCCCGCTACACGTCATACGAAAGGTATAACGTAGTTTAATTTCCTTTATTGCAATTTTAATTTACGGTTATGTCTACACTTGTTGTAATAGACGCGTGTTGTGTGTGTTGTAATAAATAGGAGTATTTATTATTTTTATTGCTTCATTGTGCTCGTGTTTACATTTAAACATGATCGAACACACACACGCTCAAACCCAACAAAGGGTATCAGAGCCCAGGTTGTGTTTCGACATAATCGTAAAAATGGTTTTGCGATAGTCATAATGTATTTCTGGAAGTTTTCTAAATTTTGGAAATTTAGAAGTTTTTATGGAAATTTTTCAATTTTGGAAAGTCTAGAAGTATTTATGGAAATCTTCCACTTTTGGAAAGTTGGAAGTATTTATGGAAATTGATATTTTCCATAAATAAAATATTTGATTAGATTATGGAAATTTGTTTCCTAATTTAATCATGATTTGATTTGGGAAATCAAATCTTAAAATATTTTATTTCCATAAGTAGTTTTAATGATTTAGGAAATTGGTTTCCTAAATAGATTTTCCTTAATCAAATAATTCCATGAATAAAATATGTGATTAGATTTGGAAATTTGTTTCCTAATTTAATTATGATTTGATTTGGAGAATCAAATCTTAAACATATTTTATTTCCATAAATAGTTTAGAATCAAATCTTAAACATATTTTATTTCCATAAATAGTTATGACATATAAGGAAATATATACATAGCGTAATTGTATGCCATGTAAATGCATTAGATGCATAACATTACGCCATGCGTGTCGTGACATGTAGATGTATGCCGTATATGCCATGCGTATAGATAATAATAGTTATTTGCATGCAAAGAGGATGAGACATAAAAACCCTAACTCAATCCTACACCTTCCATTAATATGGTTAGAACCGAGTTCTGCTTTCTTGTTTGGGTTGTTGGACTCACTCCAAGCCCTACTCAACTGAACATGTTCAAATCATTGGAATAGTTTAACTCTAATATGGTAAGAGTCGAGGTCAATCGTTAGTTTGAGTTGTTGACTCACCCAAGCTGCTAATTGGTTGAACGCGCTCTAACCATATTAAAACTATTTCGCGATTAATGGGTGGCTTTAACTCGGAGCATCGATTTGTTGGACTCACTCAAGGTCGATGAGAGGTGCGGTGCTATGCATACGATGATACTTGTTAATGTGTTAACAACCCAATGTATGTGTAAACATTCAATTAGTTGATAAAGATTGTGATAGTTACATATATACATATGTAATCGGTATATTGATACCCACCATCATAGCTAAGAATGGCTTGTTGGACTCACTCCAAGGTTGTTTTATCTATGATGGATATCACCATTCGAGATGGACCTACAATCTCAAGTGATTTTGGGGTTTTGAAATTCGAAAAATGAATGGGATTTATAAATGTATATTGATGCATTTTAAAATCATCTTTCTCATATATGCTCGCTTTTGTATTTCTAGGTCAATAAATCGATCATGATGTTTTGAATCAAGGCTCCATTTTCGATTCAATAAATCGATCGGGCCGAACTTCGGATGGCTTAAAACTCGAGAATTGTTCTCAAGGTGGAAAAGCTCACAGATGTCCTCGGCGCCTCTTCCCGCTTCGTCACAGCGATACGGACTCGACCATTGTCGCCTATCGTAAACATGTGAGTGATTCTGAACAAATGAGTTGCATCATGCTAGCCGCGATGGAACCCAAGCTCCGAAAGCAGCATGAGCATATGGATGCTCATATCGTAGTCCTTCATCTTTGTGAGTTGGTTGATGAGCAAGTGAGATTCGAAAGGTTCGAAGTCTCAAAGCTCCTCTTCACCTCCGAGATGCCAGAGGTTCATCCGTGGTCGCTTCGAATACAAGACTGTGGAGTCTTCGAGAAGCATGAGCGAGGGACGGTCTGTTAGTTGATTCCTCGAAGAAAGGTTCTAAGAGGAAGTCAAAGGAACAGCAGAAGGGAAAGAAGAGAAGGGCTAAGAAGGTAGAACTAGCACAAAAGGAAACTTGCCATCATTATGGCAAGGAGAGCCATTTGCGAAGAAAGTGCAAGGTTTATCTTGAGTCCGTGAAGAAGGATAAGGCATCGGATGCCCCATCTTCTTCAGAAATCTTCTTTATTGATCACATTCTATTTCCTCGCACACTGGGTATTGACATCGGTGTGGCTCACATATATGTAATGACATACATGGGCTAAGGAATGTAAGAAGACTCAAGGAGAGAGTCAAATTTACGTGTCGGGAATGGAGCAACAGTTCGTGACTCGCCATCGAACGTATTGGAACTCTGTAGGACTTGTCTTAGAATCGACAATTGCTTTTATGTTCCTTCGTTGATAAAGAACATCATTTCTATTTCGCCTAAATAGAAATGGGTTCCATTCGACTTTAGTAACAATCGCTGTTACATAACTTCGAATGGAGTTCTTTATGGATCGAACTTTAAGCAAGGTGTTTATACGTTGGACGATCAGGTGACGATTTCAATATCGGCGAGCAACACACGCCGTGCTCGAAAGGATAATCAAATAGACTCTATATCGGCATTGTCGTCTTGGCCATATAAGCAAGAAACGCATGTCCGAATTACACCGATGTGGAATTCTGGAATCGTTTGAATTGGATTCATACGATACATGCGAATCACGCTTAAAAGGCAAGATGACTAAGTTACCTTTTACTGGAAAAGGTGAACGAGTGGGAGAGTTACTAGGTCTAATACATACTGATGTATGTGGACCTATGTCAACTCAAGCATTGGAGGCTATAGCTACTTCATTACCTTCACCGATGATCACTACGGTTTGGGTATGTGTTCTTGATGAAACACAAGTCCAAGCCTTCAAAGGTTCAAAGAATTGAAAATGAAATAGAGAAACAATACGACAAGAGTATTAAAATACTTGATCGGATCGAGGTGGTGAATACTTAAGTCAAGAGTTTCGATTATCTAAGAGACAATGGTATATTGTCTCAATAGACTACTTATACACCACAAAGATAATGGTGTATCCGAGAGGCGAATCGGACCTTGTTGGACATGGTCAACGATTTAATCACATGCAACTCTTCCCAAGTCCTTTTGGGGCTATGACTTGAGATAGTTGTTTACTTGTTAAATGTAATGCCTACCAAGGTAGTCTCCTAACTACTCCATATGAGATATGGAATGGTAAGAAACCTCATGTATCTTACTTGAAGATATGGGGTTGTCTGCTTATGTGACTGAATCAGATCGCATAAACCGGATGCTAAGTCCGATAAATGTCTATTTATTGGATACCCTAAGGAAACAAGGGGTTACCAATTCTATCATCCCGTGGAACAAAAGGTGTTTGTTTCAAGGCATCGTGTTTCTAGAGAAAGAGTTTCTCTTGCAAGAAAATATGGGAGTGTCGCCGAGCTTGAGGAGGCTCGAGACTCAAATAGACATTGATGAGATACGGTGAAGCACAATGACGACAACTCATAGTGACGAGCAATCGGACTATCAGTAACACCATCTTCGTAGATCCGGTAGAACATGATATTCCCGAGAGATATGGATTTCGTAGTTTAATCGAATCGACGCGTGTTACTCATTGATGATGAGGAGCCTACCAGATGAAGAAGTCGTAAGTTCAGAAGGGATAAGTGGCTTGGTGCCATGAAGTAAATGGATTCCATGTCGAAAACCAAGTTCGAACTTGGTCGACCCACCAAGGCATAAAGCCTATAGGGTTCAAGTGGGTTTTCAAGAAGAAAACCGACATGGATGGTAATGTGATTACCTATAAGGCTAGATTGGTGGCGAAAGGATATCGTCAAAAACAAGGTGTTGATTATGACGAAACCTATTCGCCTGTAGCTATGCTTAAATCCATTCGGATGCTCCTGGCCATAGCGGCTCATTATGATTATGAGATATGGCAGATGGATGTGAAAAACAGCTTTCCTTATTGGAAACTTGCTCGAGGACGTATATATGATACAGCCTGAGGGTTTCACATCGGTTGATAAAACCAAGGTATGCAAATTGCGACGATCCATTTATGGATTGAAGCAAGCATCCAGGAGCTGGAATATCCGTTTTGATGAGACGATCAAAAAGTTTGATTTCTCACAAAATCCAGACGAACCTTGTGTGTACAAGAAGGTTAGTGGGAGTGCAGTCGTGTTCCTAGTATTGTATGTCGATGACATATTACTTATAGGAAACGATGTTTCAATCTTACAGTCAGTGAAGGTTTGGTTATCCAAGATATTCTCCATGAAAGACCTGAGAGAAGCAACCTACATCCTCGGGATTAAGATCTATAGAGATAGATCGAAACGGTTGCTTGGTCTTTCGCAGTCTACATATATAGACCGAGTGCTAAAGAGGTTTAGCATGTCGGAATCCAAGAAAGGTTTCTTACCCATCAGGCATGGGGTACACCTTTCGAAGTCTATGTGTCCGCGCACAGAAGACGAGAGGATTTGCATGAGTAAGAATCCCTATGCATCCGCAATAGGATCTATCATGTATGCTATGTTATGTACGTGGCCCGATGTATCGTATGCTCTGAGTGTCATGAGCAGATACCAGTATGATCCAGGAATGGATCATTGGGTGGCTGTTAAGACGATCCTTAAGTACTTGAGAAGAACTAAGGATGTGTTCCTAATATATGGAGAAGGGTACATGGTGATACGTGGGTATACGGATGCCAGATCCAGACAGACAAGGATGATTCCATGTCTTAGTCTGGGTATGTATTCACCTAGAATGGAGGCGCAATAAGTTGAAAAGGTTCCAAGCTTGACACTATAGCGGATTCTGCCACTAAGGCAGAATACGTTGCAGCTTTGGAAGCAGCAAAGGAAGCGGTTTGGATCAAGTAGTTCATCTATGAACTTGATGTGGTCTCATCAATGATCCAAACAGGTGCTTCGCCGCTATCATCTTATCAGAGAGATCATAAGTAGGAACGAAATACAAATCGAGAAAATTCCCACTGAAAGGAACTTAGCGGATCCTTTGACTAAAGCATTACCTCAAAGTAAGTTTGAGGGTCATGTTGGTGCTTATGGTATTGGATACCGTAGCGATTGGCATTAGGCCAAGTGGAGTCTTAGTAATATATGAGAGATGTCCTAAGGCAATCGCTTATGTATGAACCATTTATATGATAAATGAAGATTCACTATTCGAGTATACATGTTTTATGTATTTGATCGATCTTAAACTCATTTATCTTGAATGTCCACGATACGATTCAGACAGAGAGAATTTGTGATTGGATCACAACTAGTGAGTATCTCTACATGTGTAATTGTGATGTATCGGAATTATCCTAGTCGATGAATTGATGAATCGACACCATCAATTCTGTTGAGAGACTAGACGAGGTATACTCCTTGGTGTATCCAAGCGGTGATTCTCACCGGTGGAGACATAGTGATGTCCGGAGTTAATCGTGGATGCTAGTTATGGTAACTAGTTCATTGGAGTGACCAGCCGTAAGACTTCACATGGTTCTCTGCATATATAGATATGTCAACGGTTCTTCGTGGCTTAAGTGCGATGTTCTTTCGACTACAGATTCAAGTCATCTTGATCACGAGACTTACGCTTTGACATCTTAAGCAAACATCTCTAAGGAGATGTGGACCCGGATGATTGGGTATAAGTCGAAGTGATCGAAGGTGTTTGAATAGCCTATAAAGGATTCACCACTCCTTGCGAGGAGATGTATACCCATGGCCTCTCGTCGGATTGTTACTTAAAGTCTTTGGCCAAAGCATTACATGTTTAGAGTAAGGTACTCTTCGATACATGTGGAGTAACTAGAATCCGTAGGGACGAGGAAATAATACTTGGGCTAGGTGTGCGACGTCGACCTAGTGGGGACCGACACAATAGACCATGTCCAACCAAGTGGGTATAAGATGAGTGAAGGAATGGGGCACGATTCATTCGAGCTCGAAGGGTTACGTAAATAGTTACGGATCAACCGTTGATCTTTTGGTTAATTGGGGATCATGATGTACTACTAGGTGCCTCGATGATCGCTCTATAATTAATGGTTAATTATAGACGGCCAACATAAACCGAGAACCTATTTGGTCACACGCACAACGAGTGTAATCCAAAGGATTTAAAACGAGCTTGAGAATGGGATTCTCAGACCGAGAGAAACTATGTTTGGTTGGACGAAACATAAAGCGAGCATGAAATTGTTTCAGTCGCAATGGAAGCGTGGATGGGCCGTGTCTTATGAAGACATAATGGATGAACCAAAATGGTTTGGTTCTAATCCAATGGATGAGAATAAACCAAAGGGTTTGGTTTATATTAAACGAATGAACCAAAGGTTGGTTTGGTTCATTTTAACTTAAAATAAACCATCATGGTTTGGTTTATTTTAACTTATCTTAATGGAGGCGGGTTAGGGCTTTATGGATATGATCCATTAACCATTAAGAGAATTAGTTCTCTATAAAAGTGGGCTTAAGGGATTGTTAAACCCTAATCCAAAAATCAAAAAAGCTCCTCGCGCCTACCTTGATTGTGCTGCCACAAGACCCTTGCCGTCAAGGCCCGCTCCACCGGTGAACCTCCGGCGACCCTCCGGTGATCCCCTAAAAGGTTCGGCATCAAGGTGAACTTTTGTCTCCTTGTTTTGGCCGGCGCCTATCTCCTCCACCAAGCTATCCAGTTTTCTGGACAGCTTCTTCTCCTCTCGTCGGAGCGTCGTTTGGACGACGGTTAGTGCTCCGACAGCGGCTAACATACCGGGGATTTGATCTCCGGTAATCCTCTGAGGTGGAGGACGAAGGATTCGTCAATCGGTTGACGAATACCTCTCCGGAGAAGCAAGTCTTGAGGATTTGTTTTTAAGTCCGAATTTGGATTCGGATCGTGATCATCTCTCGATCACGTCGTCTTCAACACGAGGCTAGTAACCCGTACGAAGACGAAGCTCGTGACTTAGCGAAGTCATCCCGAGGAGCTCGGCGTGGATACGGATAGAGACGATTCTTACGAGGATCGTTCCGGTTGATGCCGTTCCCGCTACACGTCATACGGAAGGTATAACGTAGTTTAATTTCCTTTTATTGCAATTTTAATTTACGGTTATGTCTACACTTGTTGTAATAGCATGCGTGTGTTGTGTGTGTTGTAATAAATAGGAGTATTTATTATTTTTATTGCTTCCGCTGTGCTCATGTTTACGAAATATGATCGAACACACACACGCCGCGGTGCCGGAAACCCAACAGATGCCAATTCCTTAGGTCCTCCCTAGTGAGTTGGAGTAGTAGGAAGCAACCTTGTGTTGTTTTATCCACCACCGAGGCCGAATATGTGGCTATGGGTGGTTGTGTAGCTCAACTATTATGGATGAAACATACCTTAGAAGATTATGAGCTATCTTACTCTAACATGAAAGTATTTTGTGATAATGTGAGCACCATTAACTTGACCAAAAATCCGGTGCATCACTCTAGGACCAAGCACATTGAAGTGAAACATCACTTCATTAGAGACCATGTGGCTAAGGGGGACATTGAGCTCAATTACATTGAATCCAAGTCCAACCTAGCCGACATATTTACCAAGGCTCTCCCTGAGATAGAATTTTCATCACTTAGGAGAGAACTTGGAATGTGCTTGGTTGAGTAAAGGTATAGGTTTGCATGACCCTATAGAAATACTAGGATTTATACCTTTAAGCATCTCATAAAATGCCTAAGAAACCATGATTTTTGTATTGAGCCACTTAGACAACATGTGAGATGTTAGGAAGATCCACTTGGTTCATCATGCTTGTTATGATGCATTACTATGAACCAAGGTGTCATCTAGAGACATTGATCCATTATTGGATCAATCATTGGGAAGGCTTATACACAATTGATGTGCATATGGCTCCAAGAACATGATTGGAAATGTCAAATAAAACATATTTTAAACTATGTTTATCATATTTTGAAAAACAGTTTTCAAGTGAAACACAAAAGTGATACAAAGTTTGCAAAAACATTAGAACTTTTGTGAGTTTCCAAGTTTGTACCAATCTCGAAATCTGGAAAACATATATTTTTCAAAATATTTTTCCTTGATAAAGTATGATTTCAGAAATGTGTATGTAAATTTTCGTGATTTTTCGAGATTTCTGGAATTTCTGACGCATTTCAATTTGAATTTGAAAAGGTCTGAATTTCAGATATAGATGACGTATCGATCGTGTAAACCAATGATCGATACACTGTGTTTTCGGAAAAATAGCTCCATTTTCTGATATTTAGTGTATTTTTGATGTCCTAAAACTCTAGCATGATAATATTGGGTGTAAACAACTTGTGTAACTGGTTAATGTAGCGTTTTAGGGGGGGTTTCACAATTTTATCTTTTTCATCCTAAATGAACATTGTTGGTGTAAAGTTAGGATTTAAATCTTCAAATTGTTTGATAGACTTTTGCTCCATATGTTTTTGGTACTCATCATGAACTATATCTTGGATTAAGGGGGAGCTAATTTTCAATTCTATACCTTAGTTCAAGATTTCAATATTTTCAATTCTTCTGTGGAATATATGATTTCTTCTCTTTTTGATGTATGTCAAAGGGAGAGAAGAAATGTTTAAGTTAGAATTGGATATATGATCATATGATTATGTGTGTATCTTTAAAAGACCTAACTTAAATGATTGTCAAACATCAAAAAGGGGGAGATTGTTGGTGCAACAATGCCCCAAGCATTTATATGTTTTGATGTTTGGATAATCATCTAAGTTAGGCAACAAATTATGATCTAATTGTGAACGTGTTCAAGTGATAGGGAAATCCAAGTATGAAGACTTGGTAAAGGCAAAGTCCAAGTATAATCTTGGCAAGAGAAGTCCAAGGTAAAGGTTTGGCGGCATAAGACCAGCATTAAGTCCAAACAAACTTTGGCAAAGGAAGTCCAAAGGTAAGTCTTGGCAGCGTAAGTCCAAGCATGTAGACTTGGCGGCGTAAAGTCCAAGCACGTTTTGGCAAAGGAAAATCCAAGACATGACAAAACCGAAGGAAGCTCTTGGAAGCAAAGCGCAAAGGATGAACAAGTCGCGGACTCGGAGGGATCCTGAAAGCGCAAGGCTTAAGAAAGAGTTAGAAAGTTGAGTCTAGGACTAGGGGTGAAATCAAGGATGAAATATTCATACTTGATGAGTATCACGATCGATACGATGATGTATCCCGATCGATCAAGGTTAACTCGTCACGCTGCACGCGCCTCACTCGACTTTGATCACTCGTGATCATTCCATCAATCGATTGGAAGGATCACCGATCGATCAAAGTGTCGTTGATGAAACGACTCAATCCCGCGAATCCGCTATTCGAAGTCGCTAACACGCCAAAGAATGATCGTGATGTTGTACATCACCGATGATCGTTCAACGGGAAAATCAGCCTTCTCTCTATAAAAAGAGGGCTGATGGAGGTTTTTGGGGTTAATATTTATTCTTTGATTCTTCCCAAAGACTCCACGAATTTTCAAGCTCTCTAAGTGATCTTAAATCCTTTCCTCCTCTCTCTCTAAGCTAAAACTTCATTCTTTGTAAAGAAGAGGAGGTCTTGTTGTAAAAGAGAGTTTCTTAGTGGAATTGCTTGGATTGATCCACCTTAAGGATTGCCGTGGAGTAGGAGCGTTATCTCCGAACCACGTAAAGGCTTTTTAGCATTGGTTTTCATTTCTACTTATATTATCTTTGTTTTTGCTTCCGCTAATCATTTTTGTAGAAACGAAAAACGTTATTCACCCCCCCTCTAGCTTCAAACGATCTCCAACACCATCATCTCTCAAGTATTGTGTTTTCCCGAGTCGGTATGTCTGGCGTTCCTTAAGCCCTGCTACAACATTGCACGAGCACCATCCTCCCCTATACATCATCCAGTTTTCCCAACTCACTCGCCTGCCCAAGCCATGAACTCCTTGCACTCGAGCACCTGCTCGTTCCCCAGCGCCAACACCCACACATTCCCAAGTGTTGAGTTCCTCGCTTGAGTGCCCACGCGCACTCCATCACCCATGCACGCCTGAGTCGCAGAACTCCTCGCCCAAGCACCCACTCATTCCCTAGTGCCAGCACCCGTGCATTCCCGACTGGTGAGTTCGTCGCCTGAGTCACAATGTTCCTTTTCCGAGCACTATTGCTCCTCTTCCCAAGTGTATGACCGTGACTTCTTCTCGAATAGTTGCATGAGGCTCGTCTTCCCAAACATCCATTACCGAGTGTTTGCAAGTGGCCTGCATGGCGATTCCCTTGGAATATTTTGGCCTCAATATGTAACCCAGAAGGAATATGGCAGAGGGTATAATGCTCCACATAGTATTTGTCCCCAAACGGCTCAACAAAGGACACAATTGTCAGAGAAGTTTGGTCGGCAGAGAAATCAGA
Source organism: Wurfbainia villosa (assembly GCA_025175895.1). NCBI lineage: Eukaryota > Viridiplantae > Streptophyta > Magnoliopsida > Zingiberales > Zingiberaceae > Wurfbainia > Wurfbainia villosa. The sequence goes on along the minus strand of CM045998.1, from coordinate 10,072,047 downwards.
GGTGGAATATGAGGGTCGGAGGAGGTTGGAAGAAGAGGACTGCTTCTTCTTCTTCTTCCGAGAGGAGGGGGAGAGGGCTCTGGCTCTCTCTTCTCGGGCATGTTCCCAATAACAGAAGAGAGAACTCTTTTTCTTCTTCTCCTTAGTTTACTGTCTTTAATACATCTTTTTTCTATGTCTTGTCTGACTTAAGCATCGGAGGGTTGTCGCCGGATCATCAACTGTGCCCTTTGACGCGTATTGATCTTGACAAGATTTACTGCTACAACCATGAAGAATTCACCCTTCTTCGACATTTCTACGGAAGGGGCGAAAAAGCGACTGCATTAGTTGGTGTCGTTTGTAGGAACCTCCAAGCAAGATGTTGAGATGTACCACAAGGAGTTCTCTCGAGGGATTTCCTTATTAGAAGAGGCCCCAATGCACTGTGTGAGAAGGTAGGAGCACTAAACCTCTCTAGGCCCACTCTGTGGAGCTATGCTAAAGGTTTGACAGCCTCTTGGGCTTTTCCTAACAGACTTTTGCTAAGAAGGTCCAAGCTATGTACTGGAGTTTAGCTAGAGATCGTCGGAATGGCTACTTCGATCTTCACGATTACGCTGTTGTCTCTCAACACATCCCCGATCCCTTATGGAAGGCTCAACTCTTCCCCATGGCACCCAAACCCAGACAACCAACTATGTTCACATTCTCCGGCAAGCACAACACCGTGGAGACACTGGAAAATAGCATGTAACCACCACCAGATATTCCCCTTGCTCCAGCGAGCTACCCTTTAGCACCAAAGTGGTTGTGCGTTGTTGATTCACTTCTAGATTTCACTCGTCCACATTCCTCTGCAACAACAGTAGAAAGCAAAGCTTGAACAAACGATTTTGATGGAGGGCATCGCCCTTCCCCAGATCCATCGGTCACACCCTGCTTTGGGTAGTGACATCTCCTCCTATCGACGAAGCTTTGGTCTGCACTTGATGATCAACGTCGGCGTCTTCATTAAGATCTCCCAAGAAATCTCTCCAACGAAGCAGCCAACTCCTGTTTCATGAGAAAGCTTCTTTAGCTCCTACCGCACAGATCCACTGCAGCATATACCGCAACAACTTCCCATCATGTGTATTGCAGTCGATTTGCAAGCTTCGATCGGTGAATATTCTTATCCTAGTTCCGGGTTCGGGTGAGCGTTCGACGGGCTGCCTCCACCACTATTTCCATGTCCTTGGTGTCGCATCCCTTGCCCCATCGCCGATGGGCCTTACCTCCTCGCTAAGTCAGTTTCCTTGTTATTGCTCGGTCATAAGAAAGTGATGGTGGACGAAGTCTTGCTTGCCTGAGTACTAGTTTGTCTTGAGTTCTCTTTCCTGAGCACCTGCTCGTTCGAGCACCATCCAGCCTTCCCCAACACTCGTTCGCCCAGAGTTCCTTTCCCTTGCACCATGAGGTCTGAGCACTCGAGATATTTTCATGAGCGCTAATCTGCCTGAGCACCGTAGTTCTCTTCCCCAGCCCCTGCTTGTGCTCTCCCAAAACACTATCAACTTTCCGAGCACGCACCTGCGTGCGCGATGGCGGCAGCGAGGCTGACATTGCATCTTGGCACAATGTCCTACGGTGACCAAGTTTCTCTCCCAAGTCTCTCAGCCTTTGATGAACTTTGAGACCAACCAGGGAGCTTTCCGCCAAGGCGACGTACGGTGAGCGGGAGTGGTATTTCTTCAGCCCGCATGACAGATACCCAAACAGGTTACAGCCGAATCGAGTGGCAACATTCGGATACTAGAAGGTGACTGGGACTGACAAACTGATTTCGATCGCCTTTGCTCTTGCATCACTGTGCTCATCATCCGATCGCTTTCTCCATTGGCTTTGATCTGAATTGCGTGATTCCTATATGCCTTTTGCTCTTTCAGAGCTAGACATCAGTTCATTTGAGTTCGCTTAGTTTATGGGTGAGTAGTTATCTTTATTACATTATGAAGATGGAATTCCTGAAAAAAAAAATCCAAATTTTGGCTATTCTATGGTGGGTTGCTCTCCACCATGATCGAACTTACCAACCTATGGTTCTGTCTGTTGTATCTGCTGGTGGTCATCGGGGGACCCTTTCCAGTCTTATGCAAGAAGCTGTAGATTCGATTATTAATGACTCCAAGAGATTTTCTGTTCTTTTTGCTGAAGCACTGCTGCCTCTTGTTTCTTTATTGATTTCTTTGACTCCAGGCTCTTTAGCTTTGTAAGAAGCAGGATTTATATCCAGTATTTTACCTCTCTTTAAGGATACTAACACCCACCAGTTACGTCAGTTCGTGTAATTGAAGATTTCTTGGATTATCATAATCCCTCTTTAGCATTATTCAGAGATTTAGGGGGTTTAGATGATGCTATTGCGTGTTTTAAGTTAAAGGCGGAACAAATGGCACTGGAGAAAGAGTATTGAACAATAAAAGTATTATTATGTCCATGATTTCCAAGAGAGCTAAAGAATTTGGTCCTGGGATATTTTCACTCGATGCAAATGTTGCCTGGTGGGACTGTTTACTCTTTCTGCTCTTTTTGCGAAGGGTTCCCTAAAGATAATATCAGAGTTGGGATCTGTATATGCCTGATATCTAAGAAGCTTGCAATGACTTGCAAAGAAATTCTGTGACAGATATCTGTAGGTAGTGATTCATCTGATGTGAAAGGTGTTGCTGTCCAGGAGGATGGTAATATAGAAACTTCAGTGATTGAAATTGCTGGAAGGGATATCGATGATGAGGAAAGCTTGGCACAAGTCTCTCGTTATTCCAACTCTTTGTCAGCAAGGGGCAATTAAAGAAGGATATGCGTTATACAGAAAATATTAGATTAAAGTACATGGTGATAAACTGAAAAAAGTTGCACTCTCGTGATTCGGGACCTTTACATCAACAATATGTGATTGATGGGGAGTAGTAGACATTCTTCTCTGTTGTTTATCAAGAAATAAATTGGGTTAAGGAGACTCAAACCCATTGTCGTCTTCCAGTATTATGGTCTTGGCTATTATTTAGTGGGATCCCTGGGACACTTGGTTGCACCCCTTGGGAAGATTCATCTGAGGAAGCTAATCCTATTATAAAGTTTCAGATACGAGTGTAAAGGGGGAAACTCTTGATGATATTGGGGATTTCTCCCATCTCCTCGGGATCCTTCTCATCCGTATTGGATACTCTCATCTCCATCTCACTCCAATGGGATCCATCTCTGACGACCTCTGCGACAGCCGCCGGGTACAATGGGATGGTAAGACACTTAGAAATCTCATCTTGTCATTTATAAGAAGAGCCAACGACTTGAAATTACAGTTGGAGATGATCCACTTAAACCTACTTCTAGATAAGAATTCGCTCAATTACTTATTCATTTTAATAAGTTTATCTATTGCCCTACTATTCTCAACACTATAATTTCTTAGCATAAGCAAGTTTCTCAAGGCTCTCTGACCAACTTCGAGCTTAATGTGTTATAGACTACCCTTACTTGTCAAACAATAGATATGTTTTTTTTTAATGGAGGTTGGAGCTACATATGGTATCTTTCTGTCTATTCTCGCTCCTAGCAAGTCAGTGCCCTTTGGGGACTTGGGTATCTAAACTCCCCTCTTAGCCTCCAGGCAAAGGTGACACAGTCCAAGAGTTAGATTTTATCATTCCCTTGACTGGTGTCGACGCAGGGAGGAGAGAAGATTTGCAAGGCTAGTTGAGGTCATTCGTAAGTCATAGACAACCCGAAGCGTTTATCCTCATCTCGACACAACCAGACCATTCGTAAACCTTGGATCGCCCGAAGCGCTTATTATTAACTCGGCATGGCCAGACCATTCGTAAGTCCTAGGTTGCACGAAACACTTATTCTCATCTCGGCACAATCGAACCATTCGTAATCCCTAGATCACCCGAAGTGTTTATTCTCAGCTCGGCTCAACCAAGCCATTTGTAAGCTCTGGAGCGTCCGAAGTGCTTATTCTCTGCTCAGCATGGCTAGATCATTCGTAAGTCCTGGACCGTCTGAAGCGTTGTCTCAGCTTGGCACAATTAGGTCATTCGTAAGTCATGGACTGTTCGAAGCGCTTATTCTCAGCTCAACACAATCATGTCATTCGTAAGTCCTGGACCGCCCGAAACACTTATTCTCAGCTCGACATGGTCAAGTCATTCGTAAGCACTGGATCGCTCGAAGTGCTATTCTCAGCTCGACACAGCTAGACCATTCGTAAGCCCTGGACCGTCCGAAGTGCTTATTCTCAACTCGACACGACCAGACCATTTGTAAGTCGTGGACCGTCTGAAGCGCTTATTCTCAGCTTAGCATGGCTAGACCCTTTGTAAGCCCTGGACTGCATGAAGTGCTTATTCTTAGCTCGGCACTGTCAGACCATTCATAAGCCTGGACTGCATTAAGTGCTTATTCTCAGCTCGGCATTGCTAGACCATTCATAAGTCTTGGATCGCCTGAAGCACTTATTCGCAGCTCAGCACGACCAAGCCATTCGTAAGCCCTGAACCGCCCGAAGCGCTCATTCTCAGCTCGGCACGACCGAGTCATTCGTAAACTCAAGACCGCCCAAAGTGCTTATTCTTAACTTGGCACAACTAGATCATTCGTAAGCCCTGGACCACTCGAAGCGCTTATTCTCAGCTCAACACGGTTAGACCATTTGTAAGCCCTAGACTGTTCGAAGCGTTTAGTCTCATCGCAGCACGGTTAGGCTATTTGTAAGTCTTGGATCACCTAAAGTGTATATTTCCTCGGATAGAGGTGATGCGGAGGAGGAGATGAGACGAAATCAATAGTTATTATATTTATTTGAGACAAGTCGTAAGCCCTCAAGTCAATTATTTTCTTAACCGCTGGAGCAATTCGTAAGTCCTCAAATCAGTTATCTTCTTGCTCGAGGTGATTCGTAAGCCCTTGCATTCTATTTAGTCGAGTTCATAAGTTGTTAGTTTGGCTAACAGGACATTATTGATAAGTATGATATCCCTGACTAAAGGAACAGAGAGCAGAGATATGGTTTGACTCAAGGCGACAAAATAATAAAGTTGAAGTTAGACTTAGCAGAATGAATCGTCTGACTATTTCGCTGGGGGGGGGGGGGGGTACTAATAATAAAATTAGAATTTACCCAAGCTGAATGAGGATGTCCGGAATTTCTAAGCCTTACCAACATCTCCCAAGCATTATGTTTTCCTGAGTCGGTATGCTCAACGTTCCTTAAGCCATGTGACAGTATTGCACGAGCACCATCCTCGCCCAGACATCATTCGATTTTCCTGACTCATTTGCATGTCCGAGCCGCGAACTCCTCGCCCGAGCACTTGCTCGTTCCCCAGCACCAACACCTCCTCGCCTAAGTGCCCACGCTGCTCGAGTCGCGAAACTCCTCCCCTGAGCACCACAATTCCCCAGCGCTAGCACTCGCACATTCTCGAGTGTCGAGTTCCTTGCCTGAGTCGCAATGTTCCTTTCCCGAGCATTATTGCTCCTCTTCCCAAGTGCATAACCATGACTTCTTCCCGAGTAGTTGCATGAGGCTAGTCTTCCCGAACAATCCTTCCTGAGTGCATGCAAGTGGCCCGCATGGTGATTCCCTTGGAATATTTTGATCTCCTCAATATGTAACCCAGAAGGAATATGTCAGAGGGTATAATGTTCCACACAGTATATGTCTCTTAACGACCTGACAAAGGACATAGATGTCAGAGAAATTTGGTTGGCAGGGAAATTAGAGGTCGAATATGAGGGTTGGAAGAAGTTGACTGCTTCTTCTTCTTCCAGAGGAGGGGGAGGGGGCTCTGGCTTTCTCTTCTCATGCATGTTTCCAACAACGAAAAAGAGAACTCTTTTTCTTTTTCTTCATTAGTTTATTGTCTTTAATATATTTTTCCTTTTTTATGTAGCATCGGAGGGTCATCGTCGTAACATCGATGACGCTCTTTGATGCGTGTTGATATTGATATGATTTACTATTGTAGTTATGAAAAATCCACTCTTCTTCGACGTTTATGTGAAAGGGGCTAAAAAATGATCGCATAAGGAGGTATGCAGACTTTCTCAATCTATACCGTAAAATCATATAACCAATGATTATGTCATAAGGTACATTTTAGGGTTTTAGCCAAATAGACGAAACTCATCACTATTTGCCTATAGAAAGTCAGCAAAATAATAATGAGACAGCTGAAACACACTTATTTTACTAAGGAGTCAATAATGAGGGTATCAGATATTGTCATGCCTCAAGATGTTTTTCTTAAAAAAAATTTTGTTGTTAATTAGTCTTGTAAAATAATTATTACGAGCTTAGTTTGTTACATGATAATCTCGACCATCCCATTTTCCTAAAACTAATATTCTAATCGATATTACACTTTTCCAAAGAAAAAGGTATTTTAAGAAAATTTGAATTGTTGTTAGTGGTGTACAAATGTTTTTATAATTAGGGATGATAATTTTCTTTGAATTCAAGCGAGAATTTGATATCCTCTCCAAATGGATGAGGGTGTGGAGGAATTTTTTTAACCTGATTAAATAGTTGGATGATCAGATATGGAGATTTTCAAATTCGAATATGGAGGTAAATTTCATAGAATTCTATCCATATCTTATCCGAATACCTATTAAATTTCATAAGGGGTTTACATGATGGTTGGATGCGGAGACATATTTGACTGTGAATTCATTCCAACGTGACAGATAAAATAATATATTTGTATGGCCTAATCAATAGTTCAAGTCACACACTCTCATAATCCACCCTATACTAAGAAAATCTACTTCAACTATTTAAATCAAATAAGGAATACAATATTTTGAAGTTGAGGAAAAATATCAAAATAAAATGTCTTACTTTTTCAATAATTCATATTTCTAGCAATGATGAAATATTATTGTCTATCGTTCCTTGTCAGTGTGATATGATCAATTATAAATATCTATGATTCTATAAAGGACTAGAAATTCCTTGCTTACGTATCATTGGAAAATGCGTTAACATAAATACGTTACTAAGAAGAGGCAATACAAAAGTGTGTAAGCTATAAAAACGAGTTAAAGTAGATTGACCTACACTGGCAATAACTCTACCAAAGGCGATCTTATTCCAGGAATACCTTTAGGTACGCTTGTCATAATTTTGATTGCCCAATAACCAATTTGGTCCCGAGGAAAGGAATAACCAGTTACACCAAAAGATGCGATCAATACAGTCAAAACTACACCTATAACCCAAGTTAATTCGCGAGGTTTTTTAAATCCACACACACGAAATACATGAAAAATCATCATTAGAACCATCATACTAGCCAGCCATCGATGAACTGATCGGATTAACCAACCAAAGTTGGCCTCAGTCATTATGTATTGAACAGATGAAAAAGCCTAACAATTGGACGGTAGTAAAAAGTCATAGCAAAACTTATAGCTACTTGTACTAAAAAATAAGTTTGATCCCTCCTAAATAATAAAATATGTTGACATGAGCAGGAACATATTTACTAGTTATATCATCTGCAATCGCCTAAGTCTCGAGACGTTCTTCAAACCAATCATATATTTTATTGAGATAAATAATCCAAAATCAAGAAACTCCCCTCGGAGAGTCGTATATGAGAATTTCATCTCATACGGCTCAAGCAGAAACACACAAATGTTGATTTCAACAGATATGTAATAGAAAATTCAAAACTTCTTAGTTTAGCCGCTTGATTTAGTCCGACCCAAAGATATGAAGTAAAAAAAAAATAGAAATCTATTCTTTGTATGATAATACCTAAAAATATTGGCTCACCTGTCTTTTTTTTATGTTGATTATTACATGCCTCTCGAATCTTCTCTTTCCTATTTATTTTTTATTTATTATTTTTTTTCTTTTTTTTTTGTAATGTGTATTGACTCTTATTTAACTATTTATTTATCTTTTTTTTTTATAATTATTTTAACTATATATATAGATATAGAATATAAATATATATAGTTATATATATATTGATGTTGAAATAAATTATTTTTAATATTTGATTATTATTTTTATAATATTTAGTTTGTTAATTTTTATCATTTTTTATTGTTTTCTTAAGAATTTGATAAATATCCATAGTTTCATCTAAATAATTTAAATTAAAAAAAATATAATTATAGATGATAATAAAATATTTAAATATGGTATAGATATCTGATCCTTTGGATACGAAGGTGAAGATGAAAATGAAAATTGAATATTTGATAGAGAGTGATGAGGATAAGATGGTATAATAAATTGATGCAAAAGGCTATTTGTTCTTCCTTAACGTTCTCGTCAATCAGTTTCACAATTAATACGAAGGAGATAAATCATGATAAATATATTGTCCAAATCAGAACTAGCACAATAAGAGGACAAACACTCTGAAAGACTTGTAACCTTTAGAGATTGATTTTTATTCATTGATATAATTTTATTATCGCGCTAACTACGAGATCTTTCCATGGAAATTAAGATGTATAATAAATGGGAATGAAGATGGAGACGAAGGATATGAAATCTTATTCAAATTCAATTCAGTATCGTCCCTGTTTATGACATGACATCGTGCGAAGAATAAGTCACTCCATGAAAGAAAAGATGAGGTATCTTTTGATATTTTTTTCGAAATTGAGGGCTCTTTTAATAATAATAAAAATAAAGATTGATCTTTTAATGTTTTTTCCTTTTTTATTTGCATCAAAATTGGATTTTTTAAAAAACAAAAAGAGAAAAGGTGAAATGTGAGACTTGTTGATATGTAATAACTTTTATTTCTTTCAATTTCATCCAAGTAAATCAGGTGAATAGAAGAGAGTGAAAATATGGCGCTATTTTCGCCTTTTTTTTTTTTTATATTTTTACTTAAACCATAATTTATCGTAAGCAATAGATTCAATCCAACTCAGATTTTTAAGTTACTATTAAAAGTATCCACGGATATCATACAGAAAATAAAATCTAATAAAAAAGATACGTAACTAAAAATATAAAAATGCTTATTTAATACAATATAATTATAAATATGAACCTATATAAATATAATAATAGTACAAATATAATTTTTTATATTATAATGAAATTTTAAATAATTTTTTTTATGATTAAATTTTATGCAATTATATTTTTCTATTAATAAAATTGATATTTTGTACTGCGAATAATTATGCGTCTATAAGTGTTCGAGTAAGCACAGTAATAAAGAATGTACAATAATTTCGCTCGATCTCTTTCTTGTTGTTCGACATCGTCATCGAGCAGTCAGATTTCGATCGCGATTTCACTATAATTATATCGTGGTTCGGTCAAATTACAGTTGGAATCCGATCGCGATTGCGATCGTGCTAAATTCTAGCTCAATCGTGGGCAAGATCGAGCTGAATTTCGATCTGATTATGCACGATCGTGGGCTTGTTCTTGGCGGCGAAGTTGGCATTGGCGATCTCAACGAGTTATGAATTATAACACGTTTAATGAAAGTACTGTACGAATGAACGGTGAAGATGAAATCACGTGGATCGAAAGGATGAAATCGCATGATATCAGTTCCCAAGCCAAAATAACAAACATTGGATCGGATCGATTTTTTTTATATATATATTTTACATCTAACCCTATGACCGGTCCAATCGTGATGTTCAAAAGTTAAACGTCGGCGAACCAGACCGGGCCGACGGAGAAAAACGTGAACGGAACGAGAGAGCGAAAGACCCACGCCCTGCCTCCTCGCCTCCCTCGCGAACACCGAAACGCCACGAGGAAACCCAGAGTTGACGGGCGTTTCCATTTTGATTCGATCGAGACATCGAGAGAAAAGAGAGAGTCAGATCCGAGAAGCCAGCGATCTTCCTGTTCATCAGTCTCCGGGTAGGTCGCACCATTCGCTGCCGCCGCCGCTGCCGCTTCTGCGGTGGAGCCTAATCGAATCGGTCACCACTTTGTGTCATCGCTCGCACATGCAGTGAGATTTCTGTTTCATTCTCATCGATCTGATTGCTCCATTAGGGTTTGGACTTCGCCAGAGTTCTGCCTTTAATCTCGGAGAGGTGTAATTTTCCTTTTTGTGTGTGTGTTTCCTCGCGCCTACACACCCTTTTTTGTCCCTAGTTCCTTTGTTGTGTTAGGGTTCGCTTGCTTGATTCTCGTTGTGCTTGGTTTTCTGTGGCATTGGGGCATTCCTCCCTTGGATCTTTGAGGCTTTGGCTCCTGGTTCTCTCTAGAAAGTGCTTTCCTGGAGGGAATCCTGTACGCTGGTTTAAAGGATTTGGTAGACTAATTTTCGTAATGGTCCTCATTTAGTGCCCGTGGCAATGCCGTATTGAGAACCTTAGCAATTCATTCTGATAGTGGCTTTGATCTGATGCAGACCTGTTTAGTACAGGAAATAGGTAGAGGGTATTAATTGTCTATAGATGATGGTCTGTACTGCAAATGGAGAGAAGCGAGCATGCATTGGTTCCACAATGGTATAAGTTAGCAAATGGGAGCAGTTCAAACAATGCCCTGCGGACAAGCACTTCCAAACGTTCTGGTATTTCTTATGCTGTGTTTTTTGTGATTCATACTGTGTTTCTTGTTGTTTCTTTCAGGTCACGACAAATTTTTATGACAATCCTTCTTGACTCCTGCAGATGAAAATGGTATAGAGTTTGGCTCAAGGGATAAATTACTCAGAGACCAAGATAGGAATTTGAGGAGGAGTTTAAGTTCTAACAGTTCTGTTGATTGTGATAGAAGTAGCTTTGGTATATCACAGGCTTACACCAGTTTCCGAAGGTCTTGTGACAAAAAACAGAAGAATTTTGATTACCATGATCGAGAAAATAGATCATTTTTGGTTCACAGTGGTTTTGACTATCATGATTCATCTGTAGGAGTTAGAGCTAAAAAAGATGCCACGAGATGTTCCCATTCTATGGTCACAGGAAGACACTTTGACTCCTGGCCAAAAAGACTTGGAAGTCGTTGGAATAGCACTGCTCCTCCCAGGGAATGTGTGGTTGGAAGCATTGGCAAAAACATTGACGACTTTCCATCCCTTCAAACTAAAAGGAGGCAAAGTTTTTCAGATGCTGATGTTTTATTATCACTTGGTCCTAAGACTGCTGTCCAGAGTCTTCGAGTTGCTACTCCTATCATAATTGGAACTTCAGCTTTGGCAGAAGTACCTGTAAAAGTTGAAACTAATGGAAGTGTGGTATCTTCTGTAACTGGAAGCACTATGGCACAGACATTAACACATACTCCAACACCAGTTGGTAATACTCTTCAGGTAGTTTAAAACACATTACCTGTTACCGCTTGTCAATTGATTTAGCATAGAATGTTGTTATCATTAACATGTTTTACAGTCATCTGTTGACACTCAGAGGATTGAAGAACTAACTATAAACAAATGCAAGCAGCTGATACCAGTGACACATACACTGCCTAAATCCTTGGTAAATAACTTCCTAACTTTTGTTTCCTTGTGAAATATTTACTTTCTAGTTTCATGGTTGTGGAATTTATGGGATCTTTGTCCTCATTACTTATTGATTTTTATTCTTTTTTGATTGATCTTAGTCATATTCTACCAGAATTGCTAAACGATTCTTCCATGTATTGCAAAAAATTATGCGTATAGGGAACATTTTGTTTATGGAATGATTAAGCAATAACACTTCTAGGATGTGATCCCTTGTTATGCAAGGAGTATCAATGTGAGATTAACATGTTTTGTTAACGATAAATTGACAGGAATATCAAATTTTATGTTTGGTGATAGGTGTATCTCTTAATTTCCAATATTACACTTCATTTCATATTCTTAAATTTACTATATTCAATATTTATCTGTTTGATTCTTGATTCATATCCTCTCACACATTGATTTATTAATAAAATAAATTTAATAATCAAATATTAAAGAAGGCTGACTTTTGATATTAAATAATATTAATATATTATCTGCATTACATAGATATTTTTAAAATAATATAAAATAATCATCGCTTTTATTTCTTACTATTACTTTTTTTAATACTAATAATTGTTACTACATTATATTTAATTTGATAATGTACAATACAAGATATATATGTTTGTTTTATTTCATGAAGTATTTATTAGTTCTAATCCTCTTTTTAAAGATGTCATCTCTTTTAATAGGAATCACAATCTGTTTTCATGAATAACCCAGATGCTTTGGGAATTTTTATGAATGTGATCATACCCACATGATAATTGGTAATGAGAGAGAGAGAGAGAGAGAGCTCGATGGTTGAATGTATCATTGCTTAAACCTCAACCTTGAGTTGCCTAAAAGCTAAAAGTGGTTACGTTTTGTTTGACTTGATTATAGCTTGCTTAACCTCTTCAACACTTGCAATCCACTAGGATCTTAAGGAAAGTTGTCTGATGAGTTGATGCCTTTCTTAGACACTCTTAATCTTGATGATGGTGAGAGAACACAATAACCTTTGATCAATGAGCTCAGTCCTTTAAATAGACTAAATCCCTATATTGAAACTAGGAGTATATAGTCGGAATGATGACAGCCACGATGGAGGGAGTGACTAGACAACTACTTTTGTTTCAATTCTTGCAACAATATAAACTTAAACATGGTGTTAAATACAAGCGTGTACGCCTGGTCAATATCAGTGTAATATATGTAGTTGAAATGAAGGACAATTAATCACAATGCTAACAAATATATATATATATATATATAATGTCATTTGGATACCCGATTCTTAATCCACAACCTATGATGTATTCAACGTGTCGCCCTTAAATTACACTAATCTCTCACTTTAAATTAGACACTGAGCTAAGTCTCTGCAAGCAATGATACGACACTAGAACTCCTCAAAACAACTAGCTACAGACCACTTATTGAAGCACCCTCTACTAACTCCTCCCTAGTCAAGTCAAGCTTTAATCTAGACTCCTCCCTAGGTCATGAAATAGATAGCCATCCAATCAAACCACTGTGATCTTGCTCACTTCCCACGACCTACCTCGGTCGTCCATGGTGAGCTTCTATTGTTGCTAGAGAGCTTCTAGCGAATGATAGATGCAATACAGATAAAGTCCTTCTAGAAGCAAATACACACTCGAAAATTCAACATCAACCTATAGAAATTTGTTTACTTAGAGGAGGGAAGAGAAGGGGGATTAAAATTTGTTTACTTGAAGGGGGAATGCGAAGGAATGATGAATTCCACATTTCTTTGACCTCTCCTGCAATTCAAGTTGTGACAGTGAAGGTCTGGTGGTGGCCAATGACATCCACAATTTTGAGCAACATATTACACAGAGTACATTCAATTTATGTCTTAAGTTTCACAATGGATCCTCAAGTACTTCGGTGTTTGCATCGATAAACTGAGAGTAAATTTGGAAATATCTTGTGTTGTTATCTTACCTGTATCATGACATTGTAAATTTGGAAATGTCAGGAAATAAGTAATTATTCATGTTTGTGTACATCAGTTTGTTGATTTTGCAGTAATTCTTTTGTGTTCGCATCTCATTGTTCTTCTTCTATCTTGGTTGAGTAGATGGTTTTCCAGTCCTCTTGCTGTTGTTCCAGCATTTTCATTCTCATGTTTATCTTTTGTTTTCAGAGTTTTAACGGATCAGAAAAGACAAAATTGATAAATACAAAAGGTGGGAGTGGGGAATTTTCTTTTACTAAGGTTGGCCAGCAGACGAACCTTGCTGTTAGGCCACCACCTAGATCTGATATTGCAAAGACACCTCAAGGGGGAAATTTTCAAGTTCTTAACCGAGAGAAGAATAGCATCTTTCCTGCTGCCAAAGATGGTTCCAGTGTTAGCAAAATTATTAACCATGCTGTTATTCCATCTGCTGCAGTTCCTCCTCCAAAGAGCCAAGCTGCCCTAAAACTAAGAGATGATGAAAAAAATGGTGCTTTAGCACGTGTCTCCATTGGGGAAAGAAAACTCCTTTCTCGCGCACAGAATAGGAATGATTTCTTCAATTTGTTAAGGAAGAAATCATTAACTACTTCAAGCTCAATTCCGGAGTCAGGATCCATTGAAACGATGGAGAATCTGCATTGCAGTTCTCTTATCAATATACAGAAGAATGGCCACCAAGGTCCGGATTGTTCAGCGGAAAATGGAAGCTTTACAAATGAAGATTGTTTATCTACTGATGAGACTGATAGGCTTTATGCTGACAATGAAAAAACTAAGTCATTTCTAGACGGAGGGATTGACCCAGAAGAAGAAGCCTTCTTACGATCACTTGGTTGGGATAAAAATGCAGGGGAGGAAGCTTTGACCCAAGAGGAAATTGATTCTTTCCTTAAGAAGGTATGTTTAACCTTTTTTTTTTTTTTTTTTTTGGTGAGCTCATATCCTTGTCTTTATTGCTTCCTGATTCCATCCCCTTTCGCAGTACGAGTCGCAGGGACGACTGAAGGTTTCCTTCAGCTAGATTTCCACTTGGATTTTGGTCAATTGGTATCTAGAGAATACCAAACATAAGTCGTTGATTAGCAGGTGGTGAGGATGATTTATGTTCAATTTTGTCCTTCAAGCTCTCAGAATGATTTAGTGAATTTGGACTAATCTTTCCATCTGAGCTCCTGTGGCATGCTCCTCGCCTCTCCTGGAATGAAACCATTAGTGAAATGGTAAAAGTTGGAGCGGTAGATTTAAGTTTTAGATAAAGGGTGTCTTTTTTGCTTTAGAATTGATTTTTTTTTGTTCTCATAATTTCTTGTGGCTTATTACAAGAATGGTTCCCAGTATGCTTTTGTTCATGCAGATGATGATCTTGGTTCTTGAAATGGAATGGACTATAAATTAAATAATTATCCATGAAGAATGGAAGGGAAAAAGAGAGTACGTAAGGCACTTCGTTGGCGGTTCATTGAGGTTCGTTTGCAAGAATTTGTTATGCATTAGACAGTAATTTTTAAATGGCTAAACTTTTTCGCAATCTAGAAATTCATTCTCTTCTCTTTTCTTTTTTTATAACAAAAAATTGAATAGTTCTAGGGTCAATAATTCAAAATTAATAATAATTTTATCGGTGTACGAAAATCTTTAGAGAAAATTCGATGCAGTCAATGTCCTGGATGCACTAACTCATGGGATATACATGAGAAAATTCAGGAATCAGCAAGAGTAAAATTGGTATCTGTTCCTGGTTAGATAAACAAGCTTTCGCCAAAGAACTGGCAGGTGTAATTTCCATTAGTATTAACATTAGAGTGAGCAAAATAAACATATTGTTATTAGTAAAGACGTGTTCAGCACATTATCATGTCAAACAGTACTGGATGATGTTTCACAGTGACTTATTTTTTTTCCCATTTGTAAAAAGTCACTACACTTTTCTCCTCGATGAGAGAATCCATTGGAATATCGATTATTCAGCCTTTGAAAATGAAACCAACCAGAACGGCGAAGTGTTTGATAGCTTATCACTTGAGCTTCGTTTGGACAGTTCATAAGAAACAACTAGTGAAGATAAATACTTGAATAAATTCAGGTAATGTCCCCTCTTAAACTATGAGAATTTGAGTAGAGATCACATCATAGAAGCTTGAAGATGCTATGTTTTGCATCTCTTGCGAAGCCTTTCCTTCATCCTCTCAACCGCAGCCCTCAGCGTCTCCTCATCCTTGCAGAAGGTGAATCTGACCAAATTCTTTCCTTCCTCAGGGTTGAGATAGAATACACTGGTCGGAATCGCTGCGACGCCGACTTCCTTAATTAGGTACTCGCAGAAGGCAATGTCATTTTCACACCCAAAAGGTGTATGATCCACCATAACAAAGTAGGTTCCGCTTGAAGGATACACTATGAAACCTGCAGCTATTAGTCCCTCCACTAGTATAGCTTTCTTTGCCAAGTAGTCCCTCTTCAACTCCTCATAGTAGGTATCAGGTGCCCTCAGAGCTACCGAAGCCGCCCATTGCATCGGCGTCGAAGTGGAAAATGTTAGAAATGAGTGTGCTTGCCTCAAGCCCCATGTCAAATGTGGCGGTGCTATAGCCCATCCAATTTTCCATCCTGTCAAGGAGAATGTCTTCCCAAGAGAGTTCATAGTCACAGTCCTTTCGTACATACCGGGAATGGAAGCTATCGAGATATGCTCGGCTTCGAATGCTAATTTATCATAAACCTCATCGGCAAAGACTAGAACATCATTTTCTATGCAGAGCGCGGCAATCTGTTCGAGTTCTGCTCTGGTGAACATTTTTCCAGTTGGATTATGAGGCGTGTTGATCAGAATTGCTCGTGTGTTCTTCGAGACTGCAGACTTGAGCTCGTCGACTGAGACTGCGAAGTCAGGAGGGCGAAGAGTGATAGCCTTTATTTTAGCATCAGCCATAAAAAGAGTTGCTTCATAGGAATCGTAAAATGGAGCAAAGAGAATCACTTCGTCGCCGGGATTGATCAAACCTAACATGGTCGCAGCAATTGCTTCGGTGCAACCAGATGTGACGGTCACTTCCTTCTCGGGATCTATATGTCGACCAGTGTCCTTGTGGAATCTATCTGCGATTGCGGAATTAAGATCAGGTACACCACAACCCCTTGCGTATTGATTCTTCCCATCCCTTATGGCTTGAATGGCAGCTTCCTTGACAAAATCAGGCCCGTCGAAATTTGGGAAACCCTGACCCAAGTTGATGGCTCCATGTTTAACCGCAAGCATGCTCATCTCAGTGAAGATGGTTGTCTTAAACTTATCCAGACGCTTGGCCACCTACAGCAAGTTCCATTTTCCGTCATGTTAGCATTCAGAATTCGAGGCAAAAATTGTATATCTGATTCACAAATAAGAGCAAACGAGCAAATATAATTTATCTCATAGTCAAGAACAAAGTGGAAAAAAAAATAGTAACATATGAAGTTTAATATAACCAAGAATTTGAATTTCAGGTAATGCCAGTGAGACTCACCAACGTTCATTATCATTTATGAACTATATCTTCAGGTATCAATTACATAAGTATTGATCCTTCTATTGTTTCTAGTTAACGGATCAAGGGGGCATAGTCCCCGTGATTTACTTTCCTTCATCATCACCGAGGGTCCGATGGTGAGGAGTGTTGAGGACAAGCGTAATCGTCTTTTGTTGCTAGAATTACATAAGTATTGATATTTTAAAAGACATGGTGGTGTACAAGAGAGTAGGAAGAACATCTTTTAGATCTCCATATAATCTACATCCTAGCAAGAACTGCCTCTACCTCCGGTTCCACAAATCTAAAAATGTTACCTTTCGGCAAAACATGCAAGGGACATATCCCCTCAAATACTTTTCTAAACACATTTCAACTATGTCAAGTCACCAAGCTCTTTGAGCTCCTATGTGCACTATTCTAAATTTTTCACTCTTAATGTAAACATCAGAAACATAGGTCAACCTTCACTCAAATACTTTTCTAAACACATCAAAAGATCCGGTCAAAATTAACCTCTTGGGAGCATTATTGCACCAATATGCCACACATATAAAGTGAATTTGACCAAATCAAATTTGCAACATTTGTGTGAGCACACCAAGCATGTAGTGAAATTTTTACTATTCACTTAACCTCCATCAAAGGTGCCTCAAAGATTTTTTTTTTTTTCCTTTCACTTTTAGAGTTCTTGTAAAAGAGGGATGACTACATTTTCACTTACAATGAAGCAAATGTTTGCCTATGGAATTGAAAGCATTAGACCAAACCACAAACTCAAGAGATGAATGAGAAGGTAAGGATGATTAACTCTAGATGATGTCCATCATGATGCCACATTTCAAGAACCCAATGATAACCTCCAAAGCAAATGCAAAGGTGTGGAACCCGAACCAAGCCTTAGGAAGAGTTTTTGAGATGACAAGAAGATGAGGATGGTTAAAGTGCAGAATGGATGAACTTGGATAGCAAGGAAGAGTGCAATGTGACCTTACGTAAGCAGCTAAAAAGGTGTCAATTGCCTCAGCTTAGTGTACCCTAACCATTCAAGAGGGACAGATGTGATATCACAAACCTTAAAAAGTCCAAAATGAACCCATAATAAAGTACAAATCTTCCTGCATGTGTGAGTTTAGAGAGCATATGTCCATATACAGAAGCCAAATTCATAATTGTGTTGAATGTTCTCCAAGACTAGAAATTAAGAACGACACTCTGTACAAGTATAGGCATTGACCATCAGTTTACCATTGGCCAACATATGTTGTTGACAATTCAATTTCAAATTCATCTAATAGGAAAATACAAAAGCTCATCCTATGAGACAAAAAAAGTCTCTTCGAATTGCAAATGGAAACTGGAATACCTTCCTCAACCTTAAACTAATTTCGCAAAATATTATAACAACCCATTGAGAAGCAGCTTCAGAAAAAACACCCAAGAGTCATGGACTGGCTATGATTCTATGGTAGAAGTACTTAGCTTGAAAAACAATCCTACATCACATGAGTTAGGTCAAAGCTGACTACATCCCCCCTCTCTTGACATCGAACAGTAGATACAAAACTAGGTAATGGAGCCTTAACACATCCTCCAAAATCGCTACAAACACAGTGAAGCAGTTTGGCGTGGGTGATAAAATTGGTTTCTCTTTGAGTGGCATGTTAGTGAAATCACTATAGTACAATAGGCAATTTGGATCAATTTGAGAGATCAGGTTATGCTGGAGAATTTTATCAGTTCACTAGCTTAGTTTGGCTACTTTGATCAACCAAAAGTACCAAGAGTTCCTAAAAAGCCAACCAAGCTACAGTCAGTTTGGTTGATAATTGGAGTATGGTGAGATAAATCTAACTATGTTGTAAGATTTGAGCATAGGCCAAGCTGTGCCATGAGGCCTGAGTAGTGGCCAAACTGCATATAAAGTTTTTGAACTGCTAAATGTACCAAATAGAAAAGTGATTTTTGTGAACCAGAATGTAAAATAACGGGTTTAGAGATAGATCAAATGACAATGACGTATTCTAGGAAGAGTATATGAAGCAGTGAGAAGTTGTCTTCATGCAATGTTCACCTCGTTTTGCACTGCAAAAACCACTGTGTGAAGAGCTCACTAATGAGAACTCAACATGTGTCTCAAAAAGGGTAAAAACTTGGGAATTAAAAGCCACCAATACAATTGGCAAGCAATTAGCTCAATGAATAACATACATCGCAAGGCCTGAATGCCACCGTAAAGAGGAACTTGAGTTATAAGTGCATTCACCCTGAGCAGAGCCCAGGTAAGGCTGCAACCTTGTGCAGATTGTATACCAAGTCAGACCTAATGTCGCACTTGGCCATACTTCTTTCAAAGAATCCAAACTCAGACAGTCTAGTACCCTGTACCTATGTTGCATAATCTCCTCAAATCTCAAGGTGCCTGGCTCAACTCATATAATAAAGGGCATTACCTCAGATACTTCACCCTGATTGATCCAATTAACCAGTGTGAAAGAATCTGCTTATTGTTCATCCATCCTCAATCACCTCAAATCTCAGGCACAGGTTACCCAACTCATCGACAGTTCAACTTTGAATGAGTCCCACAATTGAGCTTGCAAATTGAAAGTACTAGCTGGCTAGGACAGACATCTACATTGAATTTGAACATATCGAGGATTATAAGATAGATCACTACAGCTTTAATACAGAGAGTGATTTTTTTATTAGTCAAGATGGAATTCACAATATACAACTAAATGTCAAATAGAAGGAAACTAATACTCTTGAATTTATTATTCTGCATATTCAAGTTCCATGAACATCAAACCTATGCATAATGATGGCGAGGAAACGAATAAACTTGATGTGGGAATATTGTGGGCGGTGACAAAGAATTTCACTATTGAAAAGGCCTCATCTTTCACTTTCAAATTTTTGACAAAAAACACTGGACACTAGAGGGGCAGGAGAAACAATGTAAGAAATGATTCAGCTATCAAGAAGTTTATTAATCAATTTTGATAAACCATTCAACTACGAAATCCATTGTCCGAAGCCTACAGTCCTGACTATGAGTGTAGGTCTAAGGATACTGGCCGGAGGCGTATTCAAACACGTCCCAATCAATAACGTGTTTTTGCTTCAACCGGTTGGAGTGCTGGCAGGAGCACGCTTGAATACGATGGATGTAGTAGCGAAGAGGATGTCAATCTCTACGTTCATATACCAAAATATGCTAGTCGCAAAATCTCACGGCAGAGCATCAAAATTGCAACCCAAATTTTTTGTTTCGCCGAGGAACAAAACTCAAAAAGGAAGTGCCATAGACATTTCCGCTCAGATCCGGCTGCAACCCGAACATCAACCCGGAAACACGGTCAATTCAGGATGAGGCGATCATAAATAAAGAAAAGGCTCGATCAACCTGTCCAAATCTAAAGTTGGTGACACAATTAACCTAATTTAGTATTCAATAATACCAGAACAGGAGGGGCGCTGGGCGGAGGCTGCTGCGGCTCCTCCTTGGAGGGTATGGAAGCGGCGGCCATAGGAGCGGCAGAATGATAGGAAAATCGTCGAATGGCGGAGCTGCAGAAGGAAGAGGAACTCAGCATCTCGCGGCTTGGCGACGAGGAAGGAGTTAAATAAGCGGGGGGAGTCGCCGCCGCCAACGTGGTGTCGAGCGGGCGCCATCCGGCCCGGCCCGGCCCAACCCTCGAACCTGACGGCCGCCGCCGCGACGAAGCAAACACGAAACACGGACTGCAGCAGCCGCCGCGACGAAGCAAACACGAAACACGGAAAAGTATCAGTGAAGCACACGTGCATGATTTCTTCTCCAACGCGTCGCGGGAGGAGATCATCACACGTGGTCTTCATCCAATCGCTTTTCCATTTTCTCGCTGAAGTAGAATCAACACCTGATCCGGCCGCCCGCCCGCAGGGCCATGGGACGTGGACAACAAGGTGGATATTTCGAACTGATCCGGCCCGAGATGACTTGCAACCCGATCCGTCTACAGTTGCGTAGTCGAAGATTACATATCGAAATAATCTTTTATTTAAAAATAAATAAATAACCAAACAAAAATATCACCCGATAAAAACCTAAATAAACGGAAATAAATAATAAAAAGTAAA
Organism: Wurfbainia villosa; assembly: GCA_025175895.1. Lineage (NCBI taxonomy): Eukaryota > Viridiplantae > Streptophyta > Magnoliopsida > Zingiberales > Zingiberaceae > Wurfbainia > Wurfbainia villosa. The sequence continues at coordinate 10,050,967 of CM045998.1, read as the reverse complement.
AATAAACTTGAGAAAAAAAATCTAATAAACACATAAGAAGATGTGTTTTTTTTTTAAATTTCCCTTCTTTAATTTTTTGCTTGATAAAGAATAAATTTAAAGTTATTTCCAACCTGTCAAAGATTTAACATTAATTATTTATATTGATATATAAAAAAAGTAATTATATGTATTGTTTAATATATACCATTCACTGCGAACAAAATGGAAAGGCATAAATTCTACCTGCCTTAATATATTTTAGCTTTCGGCCTAAAAAGAATCGAATTCTGGTTTTTTTAATACATAATAAATCATTATTAATTTTTAATAAATATAATTGATGTCGGATACCGAACCCTTTTTTAAGTCGATGGATCGATCTGACTAGATCGGTCCGTTTAAACCCGGTTCGACTGACAGTGGCCTTCTTTGAAAAATGTGTAATAGAGGGTCTTCAGTGAAAATTTGACCGATGACTAATCGCCAAAATAGCCGATTCTGAACCTCGTGGCAACGCTCTCACGGAGGCGGCGACACCGCGGCGCTCGAGAAAATGGCGGAGGATGCGATTCTAGGTTTCCTCCAGTCTAACGGCGAGATCACTGACTCGCATGATTTCGCCGCCGGGATTGGAATAGACCACGCTGAGCTTGAGAACGTCATCAAGCGGCTCAATGGCTTCCAGATCGTCGATGCACTGGTATTCTAACATCTCGTCCCTTCTATTAGTCTCCCGCAGACCTCTACCTTCATAGGAAAAACATTTTTTCTGCGTTCTCCTGCAGGATTTTAAAAAGGACAATTATCTACTTACTGAAGAGGGCAAGCTGTATGCCGTTGAAGGGTCACCGGAAGTCAAATTTTTCTTGTCCGTACCTCCGGAGGCAATATCCCTCGCAAATCTCAAGGTCAATGTTGTTTATTTGTTGAGAGTTTTGTCGCTGAAGCTGAACTGTTGGTAGCATTCGGGGAAGTTGCGATCTTGGAAGTTGTATTGATTGCGTTGACAATCACCGTTTCTGTTAATTCGAGTCGTCTGTTGGTTCAGGCAAAACTGGATCGGAAAGTATTTAGTATAGGGTCATCTTGGTCAAAAAAGAACAACTGGATTGAAATTGCCAAAGGATCCGTAACGAGGAAGGTAAAGTGAATTCTTTCTGCCTTACCCTTTTATCTTCAATAGTTCCTTTTTATTTGTTATATGTCGCTCGAACACAATTATTTCCAAATGGTTGTCTTGTCTTTTCTAAGGCGTTAATATGCTAGATTTTTTTTTCCGCATTCACATTTTCTATCTATCTATCTATCTATATGTATATATATGTATATATATGTATATATATATATATATATATATATATATATATATATATATATATATATATATATATTCGATGTAACTCCACCATATGACAAAATGATAGAAAATAGGTTGAGAATTGAGGTGGTATGGACATGTTAAATGACTACTAGATTTTATGGAGAGAGTGGTTGGTGTAAGGGATAGAGGGAGAAAATACTATGTAAGTTATAAAAATTGATTTAACTGGTTTTTTGTTGACGACATCTCTAGGCATGTAAAATGAATCATGCTTCAACTTGCTATGGAAACTCTCTAAATAATATGCTTGTTTTTTTGTTTAATGCTGTTTATAGGTTGAAGTAGTTGAGGACAAAGTGAAGGATTTGCTAAACAGAATCGAAGATGGCAAGGTTCGTGTGACACACTTGTGTATAATCTTACCTACCTTTAGTTAGTGCGATGGTTCTATTTTATTTTTTTTCCTTTTAAAAGCCAGAATTTCGTTCATTCTGTCACAATTTTGGCTCAGGGTTTTTCTTAAGTTTTAGTATCTAAATTTATGTAAGGATGATCCATTTCTCTTCAGTAGTTTTTGCTATTATGTTTTTTTTTCAGAAAATGAATTTCAGATTCTTATTAGTAGCGAATAATTTTGCACATGAATTAGTACTTATGATTTACCTGGTAGAATTTCATGCATATCTCGTATCTAGAATTTATGTAAGGATGATCCATTTATCATCAGTAGTTTTTCATACTAATTGTTTTAGTTGTTGGACAAAAGTAATATTTGATGTCAGAATGTATACAATAACTGATACTGCACTATAAATAAATCATAGAAGTTTACTAGGACTAAATGCAAACTTTCAACTGTTTTGATCCATGATAAAATAGATGCATATTAACCCAAATGTTTACTTCTAAATTGTTAGTACTTAGAAGAAAGAAGCTTCTTCCTCAAAAAATAGTTGGACGCTTCATTTCATTTCATCTATGATGAAAAAGGTAGAGACTTATTATCCTGAAGAATATCTTAAAAACACACGGTGTAATTTTTTATTGTTGAATTTGAAGAGAAAAATATCTGTGAAAGAGAGGGGATCATTTGTTCTCTGAGTTTCATTTGCATCCTTATTGATATGTTATGTAAAAATTCTTTATCCAACTTTTTTTATGTTCTCACTATTAATTTTTGATGAATGTTTTGTCATGTTTTTTCCAATTTGTAAGGAGTCAGTCATGACTACCATATTTTATTGGCATTGTCAAGTTTGCTCATTGTCTCATCAGGCGATAAACTGTTAATCCAAGTTACATATGTAACTGCCAATTAATAATTGAAATATCAAACTTCTGTATGGTTTGCAATAGAGTGTCAAGGTTTATATTTTGTAAAGTTTGTGATATTTATGTTATTTTAATATTTCACGAACCACTTTTAGTTTCTAGTTCATAAGGTTGTGTAGTTGGTAAAAACAGACAATATTAGAGAACTATAACATTAAAATTTACATTTGTTTTGGATATGAAAATACAAATTTGGGCATATTGCTGATTGTTTTTCAGTCAAAGCATAGTTCTATTTTTTTTTTATCAAATCATAGTTCTGATTGTGAATGCCATATCCAAGACCTTTAGTTGCGCTCATTAAGGAATATAAGTTGCGATGTTTTTATATGATTAGATGTGCATTCTTCTGCTTTGTTGAATCATTAGTTTAATTTTAATAATTTGTGATATTACTTTTCTAATTTGACATCCTAATTGGAGTTGCTAAAACTGTGCTTACAGTCCATTGATGGGAATGATGCTGCAGAACTTTTGAAAAGAAAGCTGATAGTCAAGCAGTAAGAAATGCTTCCTTGTTGGTTGCTTTTATTTCTTGTATCCCTGTAAAGATTGAAGTCTCACATATGAGGAGAAAATTTTTTTGGTAGGCCCTTGTTAATTAGTGGGCTCTATGGGCACATTCTCCAAATTTTGTAGTTTCATTGTGCTGTTTTTGGTCTTCGTTTGGAGCAAAGTGTACTTAGATAAGAGTTGAGACTATTTTATGATGAAGTTTAGTTTTTTCATAAATTATACTTAAGAACTAGAGTTTGTTAAATTCATGGTGATGTCACCGTAACTATATTCCATTCTCTCTCGACCAACATAGTGATACTGTTATGCTTACTTTTTCTGATGCTATTTGGAAAGAAGAGCTAGGAGGTGATTGACTCTACTGTATCTTGTTAAAGATTTTTCTTTGGGTGTCTTCTTAGCACTGAATACAACTTCTGATGCAAGAATTAATCTATTTGTATGAACTTAGTTGTAGCTTGGCAGAGTATCAGGGAGTACATAGAAACAATCTTGATTTGATTTTATTATATTGTCTTTCAGAATCCTATCACGCAGATATAGGATCTTATGTACGCTGACAATGTACTTGTTTGTATACAGTATGTTGTTGCATTTATGCTTCTGCTTTCATATATTTATTCTTTTGGTACATTCCATTCTGCCATTCTGTGCAATTCTATTGTTCTGCATTTGATTTTTATTCTTCTTACAGGACTTGGAGGGGTTACAAAATAAGAAAAGGTCGCAAGTATGTTTCAAAAAGGAAAAAAGCAGCGACTGATTTGACTCGGGAACATCTACAAAAGTATCTTCATCATGCTGTTGATTTAGTTTTTCTTTATTTTCCAGCTTTGAAGGGATTGTAGTTCAAAAGCATTTTTGAAGTTTATGTTTCTTTGCTTGTGTCATGTCCTCCTTATTGTTCTGATACTGGTTAAATTGCTTGTACATATGTTTTATTCTATATTCATTACCATATTATTGCTGGTTATTGTTCAATAATTTTGAGGTATCTATTTGGTTGTTTTGTGGTAGAATATTCCTACCAGATCTACTCTCGCTATGTACCATTACTTGTTAATTTTCCATTTTATTTGTCCATAATAGTGCTATGTGCCCAACCGACATTATTTTCTTTGCCCCACTGGAAGCCAGTTTGCTCTATTGCTCCATATGTAAAAATATTCTGTGGCAATCTCTATTGATTTTTGTTTGCTCCTTGCATCTAGATGGTTTTTCAGCTTGGACTGCTTGATCTTGATTTGTTAGTATTTTTCTCATGATTATGTCCTTTTTGCATGTATCTTAAATCTTTCTAGGGTTCTACACCAATTTTTGTTTGAATTTGCCTTATATTATGTTGTTTCTTACTTTTGTTCTCTGCTGTCAAAGGGGTGACTGGAAGGATCTAGAGTTCAAAGAGTATAATCTTAATGCTCAAGCTCAACCAATTCAAATTGGCTACTTGCAACCTTTGCTAGAGGCATGGTTCAAATTATCCCTACATACATTATTAAGATGGTTATTATTTGATTGTCATGATTGTGTAAATGAAAATTAGGCACCGATTTTTAACTATTTTTTTTTTCTTTTTCTTTTTCTTTTAATATTTTTGTGGTATGCTCTTCAATAAAGAAAAGCAGTCATCGTTAATTTTGTGAATCTTTCATAATGACAATATTAGTAACATGATTTTGCAGGATTTAAGATATCTTTTTAATTAACACAGAATTATCAAGTTGCCTTGTTTGAAATACAGGTGACAATAAAAACAGAACCCAAGTTGTTTACGAATATAATGTGTTATTACTGTATCTAACTAAATAATGATGACATTGTGTTTGGATCCTTTTAGATCATGTAGCGTACAGTGGGTTGCTGTTGTTGTATCTGTCAAACAATCCAGTATTGTGGAAATTGTGCTGTGATTTTGAGGCTTTTGGTGGCTCAACTTCTTACCCAAAGTATAATCTTTGAATTGGTTATTAGAAGTTAGAGCTTGTTTTTACTGAATGGCATACAACTTCCATTTCTCCTGGATTTTCTGAATTTCTCTCTCACAGGTCCGTGAGGAAATCCAAAATATCTTCTAGCAAATAGGGTAAATAAAATTTTAGATCTTTCCTCTACATTTGGTATTGTTATGGGCTCATGATTTGAAGAATTATTTTGCAGTTTTGAGGAGATGCGAACAAATAACTTCATTGAAAGCAGGTAGCTACTTGTTTAACTTATCTGCACTTATAATCTTTCTCTTGCCGATGGCATTGCAAACAAAATGGCTGTTATTTGCCTGATAAAAGTTTGAGAATATAAGGCTGCAAAAATGATGGTCATTGTATGTCTGGATCAGGCTGAGTTAGTTATTTGACAAAACATATTTGAGAACTAATTTTTTTTTTAAAAAAAATTGCATGAATGATAATGTATCGTTTGGCTCCTGTTGTGGTTTTTTGCCAGATAATGAACTACATATGAAGATGGACACTGAAAAATGTGCATTCAATCCATTTCCATGAAGATTGCACTTTTATTTGGTTCCTTTTTTTGGCATTTGATTCATGGTGTTTTAAATGAATTTAACTGATCCACATTGTGTTTTCTTTGAGAATTATAAATACTGCTTATTCTATAATTTTGTGGTGGTTTTCACTACTAATTGTGTGTAAAAAATTCAGATAGCTTGTTTAGTACTTCAGAACCAACCACTTCTTATGAAATCTGAGTCTTTATTTTTTTGGTAGCTTTTGGAATTTTGATGCTTTATTCCAGCCGCAGCAGCATCCTGCTCGTGATTCACATGATACTTTCTTTCTCAAAGGTGAAATGTTGTGGAATCCATCTCCTATTGTCACCTATCCCAATCTATTTTGCTGACAGTTACAAGATATAATTATTTTCTACAGTTCCTGCCACAACGAGGGAATTACCTGAAGATTATGTTGAGAGGGTGAAATGTGTTCATGAAGTTGGTGGTTATGGATCCAAAGGGTATGCTATTTTGCTTCTATTTTCTACATGTTCTCTAATTGCTTACAAGATCTTTCCTTTTGCAGCTATGGCTATGGCTGGAAAAGAGAAGAAGCAGACAAAAATTTGCTTCGGACACACACAACTGCAGTTTCTACAAGAATGCTATATGTGCTTGCTCAGAAGGTATTTTTTATTTAGTTTTTAATCCTTTTTAACTCACTATTTGTTGTGTTGTTGCAGATTGCTATTTGAGATTCCGTATTGACTTGATTGCAAACCAAGTTTAATTGTCTTCACAAGTATTTTGTAATATATTACACCAATTAATGTTATCAGATAAATTAAACTAAGTCAGTAGCAATTATGTAGTGTACCTGTTGCAGATTATATCATATGATGTTCATGTATCATTCCTTTTTGTTGCTCGTCTTTGAAATATTATAGGTGCTTTATGTAGATAATAAAAATCTATATGTGAGAATCTTGAGAGAAACATTTAATGTAACAAAAAATATTTTAGATTCATTTTTGAAGATAGAGTCAAAGAAGGTATTTAATTTATGATTTAGTTAAAAGTACAAAACTTTCTACAGTTCTACATTGTACCATTAAATTGTTTTCCACAAAAGATTTCCTCATGTTTTCTCTTGGTTGATAATGATATTGTACTTGTAGCACCTGGTTATGACATGATGGAATAGTTACTTTCAGCTAATCCATTGTACCCAGGACTCCTTCATAGAATAAAACTCTTGGACACACAAACTTAATTGTATTCTCTTGTGAGAATATGCAGCGAAGCAAACTTTTCTTTTGATGCAAAGAAACTGATAGGTAGCGTACAAAAGTTGGCATTTTTTGGTAGTTACTTCAACTTGAAATGTTAAATTGGTTAGTTGTCAATTTAAAAGTATGTTTCCACATCAACTAATTGAAAAGTATTGGAACGAAAGCAAGACTGACACATGGTATTTCTTGATTTTGAAAAAGTTTATGATAGAGTCTTAAGATAAATTATGTGGAGAATTTTAAAAAAGAAATGTGTTAGTGTGACATATTATTAAGGATATGTATGAGGATGCAATCATAAGAGTGAAAATACCAAGAGAATTAACCGAAGCATTTCTTATAAAAATAGAGTTACATCAAGGATCAACATTACGTCTCTATCTTTTTACACTAATTATGGATTAACTAATTAGACACAACCAGATATGGTACTATGGTGCTTGTTATTTGCATATGATATTGTCTTGGTAGGTGAGTCACGTGCATGAGTAAATGCTAAATTTGAATCTCGGAGGGAAACGCTAGAAGCAAAAGGTCTTACACTTAGTAGAGTAAAGATAGAATATATGAAATTTAAATTTAGTAATCCTAGATACAATGAGACAATTTTAAGTTAGGAGATAATGAGTTATTTGTAACGGAAAGTTTTAAATAGTTAGAATCTTTTTTGTAAAAGGATGGAGGAGTTGAGAGAGATGTCTTACATAGAATACAAGTAGTATAGTTGAAATGGATGAGAGCATTAGATATTCTTTGTGATCATAAAGTATTTTTACAAAACGGCAGTTAAACTTACTATGTTATATGAAGCTGAATGTTGAGCTATGACTCGAGCACATGAGCAGAAGATGAGAATTGCAGAGATGAGGATGTTAAGATGGATGGATGGACATACAAGAATGGATAAACTAAAAAAAATGAGAACATTAGGGCGAAAGTTGAGTTGCACCTATTAAGGGAAAATTTCGGGAGGCACATAAGATGGTATGAATATGTATTTAGATGACCAATAGATGTTTCAGTTAGACGATGTGAAACTATTATAAATATACAAATCAAACGAGAATGAGGAAGACAAAAAAAAAACTTAGTTAGCAATGATAAAACAAAATAAAATTTATTTAAATATAAATGATGATATAGTAGGAAATAGAGCTCAATGACGTAGAAGAATCTATATAACCGATCTCACATAGTGGGATAAGACTTAATTGTTGATGTTTCCATATCAACTGCTTAGGTTGCAGTTTTTTTTATAGATTAGATGTGTTACAAGTAACTGTAAGATGGTTCTTGAATCGAATGGATTTGGATCCAACTTCTAGTTGCTACTGACAATTACTTCTATCTATGAAATTCATGCTGAGTGCACAACTCGCTTTCCCAGACTGAACATGTAGGGTGTTGTGCCTGTTGATGTTCAAAGTCTTGAATTTGAACTATACAATTTTTTTTCTTTGTTTTGTTGGCATTTCTTCTTATATGTAGTTAGATAATTAGTTTGTTGTCTCATTATTATGTTCGAGTCTAAATGGAGTTTGAGTTGATTTTTAATCTGAACTGTTTACTGTTTGCTTCAAAAGGCTTTAAAAGTTTTAGTTTATTGCATTGTTTCGTTTTGTGATCGATTGTAACTAGTCATCCTTGATCAGAAACCTTTCATGCCGAAGAGATACTACTCTATCGATCGTGTATTCCGCAATGAAGCAGTCGATAGAACTCATCTTGCAGAGTTTCATCATATTGAAGGTATTGGTTTTAGTTCTCAGGCCATCATATCTCGGTAGGACAGTTGTAATTTCAAACATGCATTTTGTAATCATCAATAGTTAATAAACCATCTCATTCTTCGATCATGGTTCTTAGGGCTCATTTGTGACCATGGACTCACACTCGGTGATCTCATCGGGGTATTGGAGGACTTCTTTGCACGCCTTGGTAAGACAATGCAATGAACTCTTTCATTAATATTAGTGGTCTTTTTGCTTTTTCTTGCAATATCATATTTGTAATATGTTAGTGTTGAAGATCTGTTCTAGATCATAATTGAAATAATCATTGATGGAAGTTGGTTAACTTGCTGGTAATGTTGCATTTTTGTACTCAGAAACCCAATGCTTTTGAGTAAAATAGTCACTAAAGATGCTTCATGAGGATCCAGACTTTTTCTACACTTTTGCTTTTCCAGGTTCTAGTTTATTATATCATTCATATGCTTATTCTTCTGCTTTCAGCATCTTTGGTTCTTCGCTACCAATATTAATTTTTTTTTTTTAAAAAAACATCCTTTCACTGTAAAACAGGTTTCCACGTATGTTAGCTGAAACAAAATTTGGAGCATTAATCATCTCTCTCTGACAGTAAAGTTACTTTGTCCTTTTCTTTTAGGCATGTCAAAGCTCCGTTTTAAACCAGCTTACAATCCGTACACTGAACCAAGCATGGAAATCTTTAGGTACTGCATCATTTTCACAACTTGTTACTCAGTGAGTCCTAATCTTACCTTATCTGGTTCTTTTTTCTCAGTTACCATGAAGGTTTGAAGAAGTGGGTTGAGGTTGGGAACTCAGGCATGTTCAGGCCGGAAATGCTACTTCCTATGGGGCTTCCTGAGGATGTCAATGTTATTGCATGGGGTCTCTCCCTCGAAAGGTATATCTTTAATCGGTTATAATGCACATATTTAATTGTTTAGAAAGCAATCATTTAGCTTATTTTGGTTACTCCTGAATCATCATGTTTCTCACATTGGAAGCAAAACAGTGGTGCTTTACCTCCTCACTGATCTATACGCCGTTTCACTTGAAAGAAAAATAGGAAACCTGCGACGGTGGACGCCTTCACTACCCTTTTGCCTATACCCCTATATACGAAACTATGATCTGCACACCTGATAAGCAAATGCAATTTTCATTTTAATCCCAATGGAATCACGGCACGACGATTATTTTTTTTCTCTCAATAGATGAATTGTCGCTGCTTATATTTACCATTTCTCCATCCAAACCAGGCCAACGATGATTTTATACGGTATCGACAACATCAGAGACCTCTTTGGACCAAAGGTATAGAAACATTTTCAAGTATGATTGGTTTGTAATATATCAGTAGCTACAGAAATGGCTGGGCTAAACATGAACTGTAAACGGTTTCAGGTTGATTTCAATGTTATAAAGAGCAGACCTATATGCAGATTGGGGCTGCAGTAAAGCACCAGCACATCCACACCCCTGTTTTGCTTCCAATTTCATTTATGATTGTTCTGATAGAAAAGATGTTTTTAAAAACATGTTTATGCTTCATGTTTTGCCAATGTAGACCTCATGGTCCAATGTGCCACAGGTGCAGTTTGTTTGTCTAGAAGTGACATTTGGGCTCCCAAATGTAATCATTATCATCTGAAATAGTTTTTCTCATTCCATTTAGTTACAATCAGTTTTTTGTTCGTTGTTTATATGGAGATGCATTTTCTTATGAATCAAGAAATACTCATGGGTCTGTGTTTTTCAGAAACAATAACGTGCTTGTTTTGTCTTTTGCCTAGTTCTAAAACAAGGAAAAGGTTTTAATTTTCGCCTCAATTCTTTCTTTCCTAACCTGTCTTTGCTCGATGAGCTCTACTTTGATCCTCAGTTTATCCGATCGAACTTTAACTTTGCTCGCTCGCTTCGCGAGTGCTCAGTATCGAGCGTCACTATGATTGTTCTCTTGGTTTCACTGAGTGTGTGAAATAGCAACTCTATATATGCTCATTCCGCCTCATGGGAGATTGGAGCTTTGTCTAGAGGTAGTTCGATCTGCACTTGCTCCGTCTCGAGCGATCTCGTAACATCGTAAGCTTCGGCTTGAGCCTCGAAGGAATCTCACTGAATCAACTCGAAGGATCCTACGAGAGGATGCTAGAGTTATCGAAGTAATTGGCAAAGTATGCGAAGGAGATCGTATGAGGCGGGTGTATTATTGGTGTAGCAGAATTGATAATATTTTCAAATAAAATTTAAAAAAAAAACACTTTTTGTTCTAAAAAAATTTAGACTCGATCTGCTTTTTTTATCTATCACTCGGAACTTTGTCATCATAGTACAGTGCGAAGCTACTAGGAGAAAGAGACCTGCATTTGCTCCACACAATTAAGGGTCGACACACTCAAATGAATCGACAATGACGACGAGAAACGAAAACAGAACCCAAAAATAAAAAGAAGTCAATGCAAATTATCTTTAGCATAAAATAATAATATTTATAAAAAAAAATTACAAAATATAGAATTCGCGTTCATTTCTTATAATTTATTGACACACGTGAAGTGGTCTCTAGCTTCCATGTAGGTTGGTTCCTTGATGTCGAGGGCCATGCAACGTAAATGCGCGGATGAACTCAGCCGACGGTGGACGTGGGACTGGGAAATTGTCCATGCAAGCAAGATAAGGCAGGATCGGAGCGGTGCCAACTATCCCTGTTTTAATTACTCTCCCCCACAAAACGACAAAGCGAGGTCCATTTCACATAATTGCCTGTCAAATCGCTTCATTAATGTTCATCTTCGAACTTTCACCTTACCCCGTTGAACATTTTGATAAGCAAGACGTACGTACGTAGCTCATTCGGATGCGGATCCATAGATTCGCTACCCGTCCAGAGCTTCCTCGTCGGATCCATTCCCGTTGATAGGGCTGTAATTTAAAAAAAAAAATTAAGTCATTTAATGAACAAATTATATATATATATATATATTCAATTTATCAATATTCATTATGAATAATATCCGTGAATAATATTCATAATTAAATTTATTTAAAAATTGTTTATATTTATTTATAAATTAAAATTAAAATTTTAAATAAATAAATAAATTTGACCGAAGAATTTGATAACATCTAAATAAATCAAACTTAAATAAATTTAAATTAATTTTAATTTAAATTGGAATCGAACTCGATTAAAAGTTTGATATTCACTGACTAAGTTAATAAGTTAAGTTAAGGAATAAATTGAATTTGAACGGATTTTTTTAATAATTTAATTAATTTTAAATTCGATTTAATTGACTTGATTATCTCATGAATGTTATAAAATTTAACTTGATTTAACTCCTACTTGTTGAATCGATGATTAAGTCGATTGACCGAAGTGCGTTAGTTCTTGTGGTTAGTGCATGGAGGTATCCAATTAGAGGTCCCGGGTTCAAACCTCAAGGGCTGCAGGAATTACAATCCCACGAATATGTGGGATTTAACGAGCAGTGTCCGGCGGGTCTTGATCGGGTACGCTCCAATAGGGAAAGTTGAACTGTTTCACCCAAAAATCCTTCGGGGTTTCTGATGAGGGGGCTCCTTCGGGGGCGGTGGCGGCAACTCTAAAAAGTTTACCCATCACAGTTCAAGTCCCCACGGGGATGGTGCGGTGGTAAGGTAGTGTGGTTGCTTTGGATACGGAGTGGGGTCGATTCCGGAGGGGGTCTAAAATCCCCCCTGGGCTCAGATGGCCCCCCACTGCCTTGCCATCGTGTCAAGGGACATAGTCCCCCCCGCGATTTACCTCCCTCTCGCCGCAACCCTGGGACGGGTGGCAGGGGGCTGCTAGTTGGGCAGATTCCCAACTTTTGGATGATTAAGTCGATTGTAGTCCATCAAGCCGATAAATGAAAAAATAGTTCTGGGTCAAATAATAAATGAGCGATCCAATAGACTGCAAAAGGAAGTCAAATCGAATCTCAATGAGATCTTTCAATGTTTAAATCAAAGTTCTCACGGAGATGACGTGATAGTTAAAATATGATGGTATCTATAAAAAATGATATGGGTCGATTTTGAAGAAGGGCTAAAACTTTTTTCTGAATTCAAATGATTTCTATATATTTTGATCATCGTGTCAAGACCCATATGACCTTTTGTAATTTATATGATTTCATCTCGAGGTCTATGAGTTTGACATCAAATCCGATGTGTCTCCGCGTTAATCGAATTCGACATCTGCCACCACTTCACTCATCGCTGAGGGAAAGACATTTCACTGTTCTTCTTCACTTCTTCTAGCGAATGATTGTGCAACTTTGCAATAGTTTCTCTTGTTATTCTTCTGGTGCAAAAGTTGGAATCCACCAATCTAACGGCTCCTACCAGTCTGTCTCCAGACCATCGTAAGGGAGGTAAATCACGGTAAGCCTTTGACTTTTGAGACTAGTAACTAACGTATGAAAGAACGACACTCTTGCATAGTTTCTCTTGTTATTCTTCACCTCACAAAAGCTTGGAAACGCCAGACTAGCGGCCCCCACCGACCGGCCCCTCGGCCATTGTGAGAGAAGTAAATCGTGGGTGGACCTTTGGCCCTTGACTCGGTGGTAAGCATAAGGAAGGATATTTCATCCCGGAGGATTTTAGACTCCTCGTCTGATTTCGAACCCGGATTTTCTCACAAAACGTCACCGTGTGTTTCTCTTGTTATCCTTGATCTTTCATTGTGTGATTTTATTTTGAAAAAAAATATAGAATCGTGACTTTCTCTGACTATCTCTGTTGATCAAAGAAATAAATCAAGATATATGCCAATTATAAAAGAAAAAAATCGATAAAATTTTCAGAAATTAATATTTGATCATTTTAAAATTATTATTTTTTATTTATCAACAGGGATATATAACTATGGGAGGCTACGTACGTGATTTCATCCGACGTCAAATTCTGAATCAGATTCGATGTATCTCCTCGTCAATCGAGTTTGGCATCTCCTACCGCATCACTCGCTCGCTCACTCACTGACTCATCGATCGAGGAAAGACATTTCACTACTACTGTTCGTTCTTCCAGCGACTGAATGATTGATCGATCAGCTGGAACTTCGCAGCATGCAGCGGCTTCTATTCTCTTGTTGTCCCGTTCCTTTCGGGCCTCAGCGCGCGCCAGTCGTAGACTGCGATGGCACACTGTTTTCTCGTAGAATATGGAAGCCAAGATCGACGGCACCGGCCGTCGCCCGATGTGATTGACAACAGATTTCGAGTTTACAGACGTCGACGCCTTGTCTCGTTCAGTGAGATCGACACAGAGAAATAGTCGGCGAGGACACAGATTAGATTTCCAATGCTAGCTAGCTGCTTAATTCAGACTCCACCCGGAAGTCGTTCAGTTCCAGACAGACGTATTTTTGGTTCAGAGGGCTCCATGATAAATTTACAGTGCCAAACATGTTGGGACCGAAGTAGATGAATTAATGATCTGAGTTACGTTCTGATCGATCCGACACAGTGGCTTTCACCAAATAAGAGATCAGATTTCGTTCTTACTTGCCTTCTCGAATGCAAAAGCCCTGATCAAAACTGCGAAATAGTGTAAAAGTTTTGCTAATTCGTATATAATTCCAAGCGTCATTTGGTTTGCGGTACGAACAACAAAAAAAAAAAACCACAGCCATGAAGGAAATCACTCGAGTTAATGACCCTACGACCGCTGCTACGCTTCTTCTTCTTCCTCCTACTCCTCCTGCTCCGCCGCCAGGCCCGCCGCCGCCGCCGCCGCCGCCTTCTTCCTCTGAAACCTCTCCTTCTCATGAATTCTCCTTCACCATAACCTTCCATTCTCCTCCCTCCACCTCTCCTCCGCCGCCGCCGACGCCGGCACCGCTTCCTTCTTCTTCTAGCTCTAGCGCTGCAATTGCTTCTGCGACCGCTATTGCTTCCGGCGCCGCCGCCGCCGACGACGATATCTTCCTGCGTTGCCAGCTCCTCCCGCTCCATCAATTCCTGCCGCCTCCCAGCCCTCCCCGGCCGTCCGACATCACCTTCGAGCACTTCGCGCTCGCCTCCCTCGACCGCGACGACGACGCCATTACCAAAACCCCGAATCGCCACGACGAAGTCCGAGGCAAATCCAGAAGCTTGCTCTCTTCCTTCTTCGGCCTCGCAAACTCACGGAAAAAAGCAGGCGAAGGAAAAGTCAGCGAGGCGAAGGCGGAGGCCGAGAACGGGAAGAAGAAGAGCCGAGGGCTGCTCAGCGTGAGCCGGATCCTGAAGAAGTACTACGCGAGCGTGATGGAGCCGCTGCTGTTCTTCAGAGGGGACAAGGAGAAGGAGAAGGAGAAGGAAAGGGAGAAGAAAGGCGAGGTCCTCCGGTGGAGGGGAATTCGGCGGCGTCCCTGCTCCTTCTCCGGCGATGCCGGTTGCAAGGAGCAACTGGGGAAGAGGGGAAAGCACAGGCGGAAAACAGAGCAGGTGCTGTCGGCGCCGGACTCGGCGAGGACGTCCCGGGCCAACAGCGGGGCACTGCCGGCGGCGCCGTCGTCGGTGTTCTCCTCGTCAGACGGGAGCACGATGGAGGAGCTGCAGAGCGCGATCCAGGCCGCGATCGCGCACTGCAAGAGCTCCCTTGCGAACTCCAAGCAGCAAGGCAATGGGAATTTGGCAATGGTGAGAGGATGACATCGCTAGAAAAATGAAAGATTTTTTTTTCTTTTTCTTTTTCTTTTTTGCTTTTATTGTTCAAATATTAAAATTATTGATGAAATCTGAAGAAATTAATGCGAATGAGAAATATTGTTGACTCAAAATCTAATATATTTGTATGCTTTTTTCGTGAATAAATTAAAGTTAGTGATAATATTGGATACTGTCCGATAATATTTTATCATTCAATTTACTCTCGCAAAAATAGATTAATTTTAACCACTTTGATATTTTTTATATTAATAAAATTTTAAATATTAAACTTTAAAATAATATTATGAACAAACACTGTTGAATATATTATTATTACCATTTACCACGAAATTAATTAAGAATCGAACATAATTTGCATTTACTGATTTTGTTTGTCTTAATTGAGGATGACATTTATCTGCATTGAACATGTAATAAGATATTATGTATTTCATAATTAATGCGATACGTCCATAATGCTTTAATTTCCATTGCTTAAGGAAGACGGCAACTAAACCTGTAATTATCTTTCAATTAAATCTAATTGACAAACGTTCATAAGTTTCTTCACCATCTTTCAAAGATATTTCTCTTCTTTTTTTTTTCTCAACGAGTTGATTAATAGATGTTTGAGCTTTTTCAATTAAAATCATGATTTTTTATCGAATTCTTCGTTTAACTTAAATCATGACGTAAAGAGAGAGAGTGCAATTAATTTACAGTAAAAGAAGATTACCTTCGCTTTCATCTCTAATATTTTTCATCATCGATCTTTCAATGATGATGAAGAAAAATAAATCACAGAGTAATATCCTCTTGATCCGTTAGCCAGAAACAACGAAAAATTTCTGAGTCCGAATAAAGATTTTAAATATATCCTATATCGAAATTCGATTTATATTCATTTGTAACAATATATCTACGTTGCTTAACCAACAGGTCGACAATGCAACATGCAATTAACACATCATCTACTATTGTGCAAAAGGTTGGAATCACCAACCTAATATATAACCCCTTTATTCTGACTCTCATGATTCAAAAGGAAATAAATCACGGGAGAGTTATGTTGCCCATGGACGCGATTGGTAAGGCAATGGATGACTATCTGAGTTCAAGATAAAATTTTAGATCGTCTTCGAAATCACCCCTTGTTCATTGTATAAATTTATCTATTGACTTATCAACGTACCACCCGCGGAGGCAATTAACACATCATCTACTCGTGAGTATCCGGTGCATTGTATATAATAGGTTTAAAAAATATATATTTGAGATACAATGTGGCCTAGTAGAATTATATAAAATATGTTATACACAATGCATTATTTACAATTTTATAAATGTTACTATAATGATTCTTCACCACTGTAAATTAATATGGAAGAGTCTTTTTGAAACTACAATCTACCACATCGAATTAATCCATCCTTAATTTAACCTCTTGTATTAACAAACTCTAGCTACCTAAACTTAATTAGCTCATAAATTATTTTTGATTATAAATAGGGTTGTAAAGGAATCAAATGTTCATGAATAAAATTTGATATTCGATTCGATAAGAGCTCGTTTACGTTCGTTAAATATGCATCAAAGAAAATTAATAAATAAACTTGAACAACTTAATAAATTAAATAAATAAGCTTGAACACATATGCATTCGGCTTGTTAATGTTCATTAACAGTGTTAATAAATAAACTCATTTAAAAATTATTTATGAACTA
The DNA here is from genome assembly GCA_025175895.1 of Wurfbainia villosa. Lineage (NCBI taxonomy): Eukaryota > Viridiplantae > Streptophyta > Magnoliopsida > Zingiberales > Zingiberaceae > Wurfbainia > Wurfbainia villosa. The sequence goes on along the minus strand of CM045998.1, from coordinate 10,033,934 downwards.
AATATTAAAAATTTAAAATAAACAAATAAGCTTAACTTAAGAGCTTGATAACGTTTAAATAAATCGAACTTAAATAAATTTATGAATCAATCTTGAATCGAGTTTGATTAGAAGTTTGATATCTAATAAAAAAAGTCAAACTCAATCTCTAAAAAAAGAAATCAAATCAAGCTTAAATAAAATTTTTAATAGTTTAATTAATTTTAAACTTAGTTTGACTCGACTTGATTATCTTATCAAATAAGTCCGTGATAAATTATAAATACAATTTAAATTTTCATGTACAGATACAATTCGACAATCATACAACGGGTTAATTAAACGTGCGAGATAATAAATATTTTATGCAAAGAAAATAGAACTTTAATAAGATATATAACGAGTCTTCTCTGGAGTTATATAGACAATATGTTTTTTATGAGTGCTTTGCCAGACTGACCAGACTTTTCACAGTTTACGCTGGGTCCGACCTAGAGGACGAAGCAGCAGAGGCAGCCAAAGGACAACCTATTCATTGTGTTTGTAGTTGTACTCCATGACGATGGCTACAACTCATCAGACCCCTCCAATAATGGAGCAATTCGGCACGTAAAGACAGACTCTGAGTGGCTGAAACAGTCACTGCAACTGTGCCTTTCGCTTCCGCCCAGCCAATCTCTGGACCATCTGAATAGGGCAGACGAGCTAGCTAGTCCGGCAAGTTGGTTTCTCGAAATCTAATTAACCACTGACACTCGAATAGAATCGACGTTCGAACCTACCAATTATGAACGACGGTACCAGTCACTCAGAGCGAGCTACGTTTACCTATTCCGTCGTAGTCAGTACGTCGCCAGCGTCGGGAAACTGAATGATCTGATGGTGACTTTCCGGCCGGGCAGTGATCGAGGGAGTATGCAGGCAGGGGCGCGCGGGGCGATGCTGCAGGGGCACGGCGGCACACCGGAGCTGCTGCCGGCTGGTTCGGCTATCTTTGTCGACGTTAAGCCTTTTTCGGCAGCTCCTTCACCGGCGACGGCACTGCTGCCGGAGGAGCTTGCTCGATCGCCATGCTTCTGGGTGCATGGCCTGCGGCGTGAACGAGGAGAGCTCTTTATAAGGATATTGGTCATCGCTTTTATTATTGCATGATAAATAAACAAATAAAGATAATAATGATTGGAGAGGTAAAAACTAATTAGCAATTTAAACGGGATAAAAATGCAAAATTAACTTGATAAATCTATAAAAAATCGATTGAATTTTTTTATCATCCATTTCCTATTATATTTAATCGATGGAGTTAGGAAAAAAACAATTTAATCGATTAAAGTGAAATTGAGTCGAAAAAATTGATATTAAAAAAAATTCAAACTGAATTTTTTGATTCTATCGATTTATTCAATTTAATTGAATTTTTTCTCACTCCCTGAAAGTGAGAGTTCCGTCCTCCATACGTTGGTTATTAGTCTCAAGGGTCAAAAATCCATCGTGATTTACCTCTATTATGATGACCCGGGGACGGACTAGTAGGGGCCGCTAGATTGATGGATTCCAACCTTTTGCACAGATAATCATTCCTCTATTATTCCCACAGGGACGGCGCGATGATAAAACAGAGTGTTGCTTGTAGAATGGGCTGGATTCGATGTCGGATGAGAGGTCTAAAATCTCCCTTAGTTTCAGATGGACCCCTCTCTGCTTTGTCACCGTGTCTAGGGACTTTGACCCTCCCACGATTTATCTCTCTCGTCAGTGTCTTAGGACGGATAGCAAAGAGCTGCTAGTTGAACAAATTTCTAACTTTTACGAATAATCATTCCGCTATCAATTTATTTTTACAATATTTTGTTCCACTTTCAGGCAACTCATGAACAATTTGAGCCAGACATTATATTTGCTCTCCAAATCTTTAATTTATTTTTAGCTCAAATCTCATCATGCTTCCAAGACTTTGCTCGATCGGCTGCCAATATCGACAAAAATGCAGGGGCATGTCCAGATGCATGTCAGCCTTAACTAACTAACTCCCATGGATTCGCTAGAATTGTTCAGAATCCTTCAACTCACATCGCTCTGGCCGACATCTTATCATGTGTCTACCTCAGAATCTAACGAGCGAAAAGTCTGGAAAGTGATCGAAGAAAATCGCTACTTGGTAGATTACAAAGCAATGCACAAAGTCAAAAGTGATATTAATGGAAACTCTCAACATGGCTTATCGTCCTGCTTTATCTGCTATTAATGGAAACTCAGACATGGCTTATCTGCTACCTCAGAATCTATCTGCTTGGATATGAAGAATCTAACGAGCGAAAAGTCTTTAGGCATTGACATATGAATACAAGCTCTGTCTTATCGTCTCGCTTTATCTGCTATTAATGGAAACTCTCGACATGGCTTGACCAGATCTAACCAAAATGACCGACATTGGCTCAGTTCGTCTTGTTCGAAATAGATTATCAGAGAATAACTTAAGCATGATTATTTAAAAAAAAAATTAAAATACTTACAGATCTTCGTTCGTTTGTTCCAAATTCTTCGATCAGCTTCGAAGCTTTTAGAAGAAACTTTCGTTTTGGCTTTCCGTCTGAAAAAACAATCACAATGCAAGTCGAAAATTTTTTGATTCACAAACCAAATTCTGGTGAGCTTCTAATGTCCTCTCTCTGATTGACTTCTTCCTTTTATAGTTTGGAGGGAGATTCTTCATATCCAAGTAGTACTGTACTAACTGCACAATGCATGTGCAGTCACAACATTTAATATGGTTGCTCTAGCTGCATACGTTACGTGTCGTAAGGTCACGTTGACTGCGCAAGCGTATGCGCAGTCACAAGCTGTGTTGTTACGACACAGTAATGTGCAATAACTGTTGTTAAACTTGATACAGTGTTTGTCGTCTGGAGGATACAAATTAATATGAGATCGTCGAGGTTAGTGTTCAACACTATCTCCGTAAAACGATATTACTACACTACAAATACTTACGGATAACAACAATTTATTTCCCAAGATACAACGACAACGTATCAGAATAGTAACACTTTAAATTCTGAGACCTATGAATCTTCTCGTAGGCTTTTTGAACTCTGGATGCAGAAGATGGAAGGAATGAATGGATGAGAGAACTTGAGTTTTTGTTGAGTGATTTCCATCATCTAGAGGGTTCTATTTATACAAGGTGAAGAGGTGAGATATCCTTTGGTGATTGACTGCATCTTTTGGTGAGGATGCATCTGGGTCGTTCGATCTAGAGGGTTGTAACCCTTCAGATAGACCCTTGATCTCAGCTACAGATCTGAATGTAGCGATCCACTCGATCAACGATCATATCGCAACTTTTCGTGATCAACGCTCCAGATCGTGTCAATTACCCGAGTGCCAAGTAGACACTGTCACGTCATCTAGAGCATAAATTTAAGCTCCTCAGTGCTCCTCGCGATGAAGTGCAAAGTGCACCAATAAAACGCCCATTGCGCGTGTGGTAGGCCGCGGGCTCGTAGGTGCGAGCACTTGCTTGGCCGTTAGAAGAGAGCATTTGTGTTTTTTGCATTAACTTCATTAACACAACAACTCATATCATGAAGCAAATCCCCTTTGGAATTTTCGATGTGGGACTATTCCCCATCTACTTTCTTTTAATATGTAATTAATATTATTTGGGTCTGACTTTAAATAAAATAATTAATTTTTCATTTATCCATAATTGATTTTGAGCAAATTAATAGTCTAGATTCATCTACGCAAAACATAGATTTCGATCTTGAAATCAATTCAAACTTTCATCGATTGATGATACCTCAATTTTTTCAAAATCGTATTGATAATTTAAGACCTAATATCCAACAATAACAATGCAATAATGCTCACACGTCGAGCCCAACCGATGAGTTTCAGGGACGCATACTTGTAGTTGATGACCAGATGGTGGAGCATCTCTAGCTTAGCTAGCTCATTTCCAGGGCAAGCCTGGACGACACCACTCCAAAATGGGAAGAAGGTGTACTGAATAACCTCGAATCTTTTGAGGTTTTTGAAAGAAAAAAAAAACTCTGAATTTTGATGAATATTTTTGAACAGAGGCATCCCTTTCCATCCCTTTGGTATCAGGTATCCTAAAGAATCGATCCATTGCCATTCAAATGATCATTTGGATGATGCAATTGAAGTTTAGAATTGATGTTCGTAGGACTGATTAATTAAGTATACCTTGGTACTATTCTACATCATCCACTACTGTCAGCTCCCTGAAGGTGAAAGAAATGAGGTTTGTCGTCCTTAAACTCTCCAATATAACCTGAATAATTAAGATTGTTAAACTTTAAGAACATGAATTACAATCGCGTTTCAATGAAGACGACGACTACAAGGACTGGACTTGCTCGAAGGAGAGAGATCCACACCTTGTGTGTAAGGGCATTTGTGTTGAAGCAATGGGATGGATAAACGATTAATAAGATAAACTACAATTTGAACAGTATCACTCCAAAATTTAAGTGGAACCGATGCATGATTAAGAAGATCAACATCCTCTACGTATTTGTCAGGAAGCAACTCCCTACAACTTCACCTAAATCTTCCTTATATTTGCTAATATATATAATATTTGAACTTTCATCTTCATCCATTGAATCTTCCACCATGCAACGTGACTTAAAACTCAACTCGCTACTTTATCTATAAATGTCACATTTTATCTACCCATTAAACTTAATAATGATAACTATTTAATTTGGAAAATACAGTTTCAATCGTTACTTCATGCTCATGATATACTTAGAGTTATTGATGGTACCTCTCCTAAGTCCCAAGAAGACGATTTTAATTATGCAGTTTAGAGTAACAAGAATCAACTAATTATGAAATGATTGATTTCAACACTTATCAAACCTATACTTCCTATGATTATATGACTTGACAGCTTTCACCAAATATGGGAAGCTCTTGCTAGAACATTTGCATCACACTCTTAGGCGCTAGTTCTTCAACTTCGCATCAACTATAATCAGTGTAACGAGGAAACAAATCTATCAATGAATATATATTTAATCAATCAAAATCATTGCTAATAATCTAATCGCAATTGGACAATCAGTTTTAGAACCAATTTATTGATACATGTTCTTGGAGGTTTAGGGTCTCAATAGGACAATTTTATTCCCAGTGTGACGACATACAAAGCAAGTATCACTTGATAGTCTTCATGGCATACTATCCTCACATGAAATACTCCTATAACTATAATCTCAAAGGATGTTAGACTCTATTATTCTCTCGGTACATACGACCAACAAATCAGATATAACTATCTATCAACAACACAATAAACAAAATCAAGATGGAAGAAGCTTAGGACGAGGACGAAGACGAGGACGAGGACAAGGACGAAGATGAGGACGAGGACGAGGACGAGGCCGAGGAAATTATTAAATTTGTTTTCATAATGGTCACTTTGCACATCAATGCTAAAAGAGACTCGATTCAAACTTTCCCGGAGGCTTTGCATCTTCAAATCAATCTTCATCCTCAGCTTCAACGTAACATCTCATTCATAAGCATTCTCTCTTGCAAACAACCTTTATATAATTGTGAAAAATTCTTCAACCTCGAGATAACATCCAAACTCTAGAGCAACTCATCATATTACATCGGATTATGATATTCTCATAGAAGCTTCCTCCTATAATAGTCCTGACATGGTACAAGTAGGCAACAACTCATGTTTGAAAATTACTCACTTTGGAAACATAATTTTTCATTCATCTGGTCGAATCTTTCACTTATATAATACACTTCATGTTCCTTCAATCACTAAAAATTTACTTTCTGTTTGTCAATTTACTATTAATAATAATATATTCTTTGAATTTCACACTCATCATTGTCTTGTGAAGGATGACACAACCAGAATCACTCTACTCAAAGGAGAAATTAGAGATGATCTTTATTATCTTTAACCCGTATCCACCAAGACCCTCATTGGAGAACGCACATATAAATCCTCCTGGCATGCACGACTTGGTCATTCATCTTTTTGTCTCGTTCAAAAAATCATCAATCGGTTTGATTTACTAACTTCTTTGGTGTCCCTTTCTCATTCTTGTGAAGCGTGCATGGAAGGAAAGAATCATAAATTACCTTTTGTCACTTCCTATCATGTGTCTAGTTTTCTTTTATAAATAATTCACTCTGATGTGTGATACTGCTCCTATTATATCAAATCAAGTTTTTCTTTATTATGTGATTTTTATTGATGATTTTAATAAATTTACTTGGGTCTTTCATATGAAATGAAAATATGATCTTCTTGATATCTTTTGTCGATTTCAAAGGCATGTTGAACGTTACTTTGCCCGTAAAATACTCTCTCTTCACTCTGATTGGGGTGGAAAATATCAAACACTTCATCACTATCTCGACTCCTTAGGTATTCTTTATCGAGTCTTATGTCCTCACACTCTTGAATAAAATAGATCCATAGAAAGAAAACATCGACATATAATCGAAACTGTCTTAGTCTTTTTCAATCATGCATGAGTTTCATTTAAATTTTGGGATGATGTTGTCCAAACTGTGGTTTATCTTATCAATCATCTACCCACTCTATTACTTCAACACAAATGTCCTATGAAAAAACTCTTTAATTAACTTCTCAACTTCATGTTCTTACGTATCTTTGATTGTGCATATTATTCATGACTACAACCCTACTTTAAATACTAACTTAATTCTCATTTTCAATAATGTATTTTTCTTGGTTATAATAATTTGCACCATATATATCGTTGTCTATATATATCAACAAGACACATATACATATTCTAACATGTTATATTTGATGAATCTTTATTTCTATTTGTAGTCGCAACAAGAGATCCATCCTTAGGAAATAGTGGTACCTTTATAATACCACCTAATATAACATCTAAATTTCCGTAGGTCATTTTCCTGACGAGACATGCTGAAACAACCAGAAGGGATGTCATCTTAGGTCCTGCTCCGAAACTCTCTGAAAACACTTCTATACTATCAGATTCACCCCAAGTGTCTACTCTCATAAAAATAACATGCATTGACAATATTAGAAGGCCAACATTCAAAAACCTATTTCATGTTCAATCTCAAAATCCTCACCGATTAATTATAATATGTTTTCTAGCTCTGGATCCTCAGATAATGTAAGTTCATCATTAAACACTGACAAAGAGTGATTCAGATGATGATGCACCTCGTCGCATACTTCCCTTGAGCGACATCTATGCACAATGTTCATCAATGAGAACCCAATATCCTCTTCCTCAAGCTACAGTGGTTTCCTCAAAATTTGTTGAACCAACTTGTTTTTCACAAGCAAAAGGATTCAAATTAACGTAATGCAATAGTTACATAATTTAATATACTTCTTTGCGATGGAATATGGAGTCTAGTTTCGCACACTCCCTTCATGAATGCAGTGGGCTCTAAATAAATATTTCACCTTAAATATCGAGCTGATAGTTCTCTTAAACAATGCAAAGCGCGACTAGTGTGAAATGATTCAGACAACAACTAGATATTGACTTTGATGACACATTTAACTCATATATCAAAATCACATCTATCAAATTATTATTATAAATAATAGTAAGTTCAAATTGGCATATTCGACAACTAAACTTTTTTAATGCAATTCATGATCATATTGTGGAAATTATATTTATAGAGCAACCACCTAGGTTCATCTATCCATAATTTTCAACTCAAGAAATTTATATATGGTCTTCGGCAAGCTCTTCATGTATGATTTCATCGCTTATCTAACTTGTTACATACTCAAGGATTTTCAAGATAAAAAATTGACTCTTTCCTATTTTATAAATATAATAATGAATCTATGATATTTGTTCTTATTTATATAGATGACATCTTAATAATCAAAAATGATAAAAAAGAGCATCATAAATTTATTAAGTATTCTTAATTAAGAATTTTCTATTCGAGATTTGGATAATGCTTTATTTTTTCTTGGTATTGAACTTATCTCACATGATGAATGTTGTCTTCTCTCTCAAATTAAAGCAAATACATTGTTGGGTTTATTCAAAGAGCTAAAATAGATTTAGCACACCCGGTTCACACAACCAATTGTTATAAATAATTACACTATACCCTTATTCTATCTTGCTATATATGTTTGATCCTCAAATTTATCGAAGCATTATTGGAGTCCTGCAATATGTTACTATCACATGACCTGATATTACATTTGCTGTAAATTGTGTTTGTCAATTTATGCATGCTCCCACTGAACAAACTTGGGAATGTATGAAAAGAATTCTACGGTATCTCAAAAGTAATATACCATCATTCATCGCGATATTCATATGTCTATAGTGATGTGGATTTGGAAGTTCTCTCAAAAATAAACACTCTACTAGCGGATATATGCAATATTTCTTGTACGAAATCCTATCTCAAGGAATTCAAAAAAATAATTTACAGTTTCACATTCAAATACTGAAGCTAAATATAAAGCTATAGCTAATACAACATCTAAAATTAGTTGACTTCAACCATTTCTTTCTGAATTACATCTTGTGTCAAAGACAACACTAAAAATTTGATGGGATAACATTGGTACAACTTATCTTATAATAAATTCGATCTTCCATACTCATACAAAATATATGAAAATTGATTTTCATTTTATTCGAGAATGTATTACAACTAAATAATTATCTCTCTCTTATATTTCTACAGAAGATTAAATTGTTGATATATTTACTAAGTTATTATTCAGACAACGCTTCAATAAACTGACAATCAAATTCAACATAAGAAATCTTCCATTGATTTTTTTGAAGGGATAAAAGAGGATCAACCAATTAAGACTTGATCAAATTAGATCAATTCAAGTTAAATAAATCTATAATTAGTTGTCTAGAATCTTTCGATTAATTAGAATCTTTCATAACATGTATATAAAATGTTCTATTTATGGACAAACAGATCAATGAACTTTCAATTATTTTCATATTTTTTTATTGTAACAAAAGATGCAGAGTCAAGAAGGACAATGAGGTGGCGACGTCTCAGAGACGAGGTTGCATAATGCAGGGGCGACGGCGGGCTACACAAGCTTGCGGCGGAAGCAGTAGTCGTCCTGGTGGAAGCAGAGGGCCCAGGGCCCGACCAACTGCTCCTTGTTCTTGGGGTACGTCGTCTCGAAGAGGTGCGTCTGTATCACCAACACGGACTTGACAGCCTCGGGCTCGCCAACATCACATAGGGGCATTCCAACAAGTGCATCTTCAAGATCTCACCGTACCTGAAGCATGCATGCAACGATGACGTAAACATCCTGATGAGATCTGGAAGATAAAGAATTTAGATTCATGTGCTAATTTTTTTTTCTGGTAGAAATCTTTTGTTTGGTGGCAAAGAAGAACTTTAAATTTCTTCCGAAATTGATTTTTGTCTTATCCGTAAACTCTATCATACTTTAGTCATCAAGTTGCCCCCGTGGAAATCTAAAAATAAGTGCAACATAAGGACTTCCTAGGGGATCATCCATCCTAATATTGTTTTCGTCTAAACATATTTAACTTCGGAGTTCTGATGGAAAAACTTTGATCAGTGTGATACGGAGGGGAATAATCATAATAATAATAATAATTAGATATGCATGTTTGATCTAGATTAGATTATGTTTATCCGTATCTTTGAATTAAAAAAAAAAGTATGTCCTTTTTAATAATATGATGTCCGAATTTTTCTAAGATATTAATTCATCTCATTTAATTTCTTTTATTTCTCGTCATCACTTATTATATATACGAGAGAGAAAATTAATAATTTAAAATTTAAAAGCCACACTTAAATTATTATAAAAAAAAAAAATCTAAGTTTGACCTCAGAGATGTCATATGTTTGAATATTCTTAGGTATGATTACAAAAATCAACCTAAAATTTCAATTATTATAAATCGTTAAGGAAATTTATTTCTCGTAACACTTGAGTTACTTAAAGTGCAATTTTTAATCAACTAAAAATTCGCGTGTTGGTGATCAATTTGTAAATTTATCCTGCAAGTATAATACAACACCCACCTTGAAAGTGATTTTGCCCGGCCCAAATCAGGCCCATTTATATAATTTTTTTTCTCTCTCATACTTCTCAACGTAGATTGGGCCTTAAAAATAATTGGGAATGGTATCGGACAGACACAGTAGTCGAAACCCTAAGCCTATAAAAGGTGCTTCCACCGTCCTCGCTGCCGTCTCCACTGCAAAACAGCCGGGAAGAAATGGTGTGCTTGAATCCTTCTCCTTCTCTCTTTTCTGTTTTTTTTTTCTTTTTTTTTCTATATTGGGGCTTGGTTTTCGAGATCAAGGAATCCCTCATGTGTGATTGTTGGTTTTCTAGGCCCCAAAAAGAGGTGAGAAGGCGCCCGCTCCTGCGAAGAAGAAAGCGGTGAGTGCTCTTCCTTTTTAACCGTCACATATATGGATTTCGATCGAAGTTTGAGTTTCGCTTGTGATTGGTGGTGTTTGGATATCAGGAGAAAGTCGTGAATCCTCTGTTTGAAAAGCGTCCGAAGCAATTCGGAATCGGAGGGGCATTGCCACCGAAGAAGGATCTTCACCGCTTCGTGAAATGGCCCAAGGTGGTTCGGATCCAGAGGCAGAAAAGGATACTGAAGCAGCGGCTGAAGGTTCCTCCGGCCTTGAACCAGTTCACGCGCACTTTGGATAAAAATCTTGGTGATTGAAAAATCCACTCTTTTTTTTTTCTAATGCGTTATATCATTTTTCTCTCTCACTAATAGCTATTCATGCTGCGACTTTCTTTTTGTTTTAAAGAGTGTGCGATCAGTTTCATACAAAGAATGAAACTGTTATATGACTAGTTGTGTAGAAATAAATTGTCTGCTTGATTTTCGTTTCTGGTTTTTCTTCTGGCAAACTGATGTTGTTTGCTTAGACACCTATAAATACGTCCAATCTTATCAAATTTGTTTTTCTAATCGTCTCTACAGTTTTTTGGTGGCTGATAGATTATTAGATTATTTTATCTGTTAAATGGCGTTGTTAGGATCAATTACTGTCAAATCTTAATGTCTAAAATTTTTCATTGGACAATAAGTTCATATCAGTAAATCAGTTAGCATTCACCTTATCTAGTTTTGGGGTTTATATCTGAATCTATGAGGTATTTTTTTGTCAATTTCCAAATTTATTATAATGATTCTAATTTGCCAAATCTATCACGCTCTCTACATATCAATAACAAACATTTTACTCATTAAGTTGCCATCAATTTGTAGTAAAATTCACAGTGCTGCTGCTCATTGTTTTGTTGGTCCTAAATAAGTTGATCTTGAGTTTTTTATATAATAAAACATAACATATATTTCTAGCGGTCTCCAACTTTCCAATTTAAGTTTTATGTTGAATATTACTTGTATGATGTGCTTTGGATGCTAACTTACACGCGAGCTTTATTTCTTAAATATTTTCATTTTGGCTGTATTTTTAAGTTTCAGACTGGGTTTCACATTTAAAGAATATTGATCTTATACTTGAATCTTTTCCTACAGCAACCAATCTTTTTAAGATGCTTCTGAAGTACAGGCCTGAAGATCGAGCTGCAAAGAGGGAAAGATTACTAAAGAGGGCACAAGCTGAGGCAGAGGGGAAGACTATTGAGTCTAAGAAACCAATTGTTTTGAAATATGGACTCAATCATGTTACTTACCTTATCGAACAGGTAATTAACTCTCCTTAGTAGAAAACAATATTAAATTGTTTTTATAATATTGACAACATGAGATTTTTTAACTTGTACATTGTAGAACAAAGCACAATTAGTGGTGATTGCACATGATGTCGATCCAATTGAGCTTGTTGTTTGGCTGCCTGCCTTGTGCCGGAAGATGGAAATCCCCTACTGCATTGTTAAGGGGAAATCTCGTTTGGGATCGGTTTGTCTCCTCTCTTTATTGCTGCCGATCTACCATACATTGAAGTGAAATCAAATCAACATGCCCTCGCGTGCTTTTGATACATATTACACGTTGACAGATTGTCCACAAGAAAACCGCATCAGTCTTATGTCTGACTACGGTGAAGAACGAAGACAAATTGGAATTCAGTAAAATCCTTGAAGCCATTAAGGTGAATATTATAGCTGAAATTTGTGCGATCGTGATAACTCTATGCATTATAAATGTCTACGCTGACTTCTTGATTCTTTTCAGGCCAACTTCAATGACAAGTTCGATGAGGTCAGGAGGAAGTGGGGTGGTGGAATCATGGGCCCCAAATCCCAAGCTAAAGCCAAGGCCAAGGAAAAGTTGCTAGCAAAGGAGGCAGTTCAGAGGATGACCTAAGTTTTAGAGTCTTTTGATACTGCCCGGACTTTTTTTTTGGTGTTACCCTAGACATTGTGTTTTTTGGATATGCTACTCATTTTGTAGGGGGAGAGTGAGGAATGAGTAAATTTTGGTGATCTATGGACTTCAATTTCGTTGTGGCTTTGGTGTTTAATAACTTGTCTTGATCCTTTCCCATATTCTATTCAAATGCTGCTTCCTTTGTGGTTAACTTGATGAAATTGAGACCTATAGCCCTTTTGAATTTTTTGGGTGGTTGATGTTCTTTGGAGTGAAAGTTCTTGGTCGTACTGATCATCCAAATATATGCGCTTTGGGCCTTGTGAAAACAGTATGATCAGGAATAAGAGAAGCTTGCATCTTTTCATGTTGATGTTTGTTTTTTTTTTCTTCTTCCTTTTTAAATGTTTCATTTCGTTTTAAAATCTTCTGGTGAAGAAGAATCTAATTTGTCTGGGTTTTCTCGATCAACTCAAAAGGCCATTTGAATGGGATATTTGGATATGTCATTTAAATAGAATGTTTGTAAATAGATCATCATTTAATCCGAACTTAAAAGGCTCTTTGTAGCTTAGATATTTCATAAGAGAATGTAGTTCGATTTTTTCATTCTTTCATTCGTACAATTTTGGGATTCAGAAGTTTATTCGGTGAACGAATTACACATTTAAACATTCGGATAATCCAGTGTTAATAAAAAAATTTAAAAATCCCTTTGTATAGGATATTTATATCAAAACAAGTAGATTTCAGTTCAAAACAAAGAAATCGACGTGTTTTAGTGGAACTAAATATTTTGATGAATTTTTATTATATTGCAGCTAAGAAAATTATATTCCACCTTCAAATTAATTCAGTTAAAAGTAATAATTTTATGAAAATAAATTATATGGCACAAAATATATAAAAATAATAATTTAACCTCTAAAATAATCTTTAAAATTAGTTGGTAAAAATTATATGAATAAGATCATGAAATTATCTAGTCGTAAATATACAAGTAAAAGTCAAAAGGTTGTTTTTTTTTTTCATTTATTATTAAAATAATATCATATCCTGGTTCAATTTATCTTTATTTTAGAAAATTATGATCCCACAGCTGTTAATTTAAAAACAAAAAAAAACTCTTCATCAAATTAGGGTTCACGTAGAAAAGTAAAGAATAAACTGGTCCCAAAATCTAGTCACACCGTGACAAGGTTCATTATCGTATCTCCATGTAAGAATCTTATGATTAATATGATAAGAGAATTATATCTATAAATAAAAATTAATTTTCGGAAGTTATAAATTTTTTAGATTGTCGGTCCTTCTATCGTAGATTAAATAATATATTTTTTATGATTTATTATTTTTTAATTAATTATGAGACTGATTAACAAATCACTTTTCACATCAATGACCTGTCCACCATGAGTACTGGCCTGCACTTTGTCATCAGCAAACGCAGCGTGAAGTCTCAGATTTTCCTCGAGATTCTGTTGCGTCTTCAAAGCAAAAGTAAATCTACATAAACATTAAACATTAAACATTAAAAGCCACTTGTTTCTTTGGTGCATGGCTTGTGATCTCACTGATGAACTCACACAGGAAAATGAAGAGCATCATCAGTGCCCTGATGCTCAGCAGCAGTCAAGAGATGAATTGAAATGCGAAAGGAGACGTCTTTTTAACAAAAACTGTTGTCCGTCGACAGAGACGATGAGATATTCGGTGACGAATATGGCAAATGATCGATGACTCGGACGGAAGGATGGCCGATGCAGAGGAAAAGCCGAGACGAGAAGTCTGAACGAGAAGCCGAAGTATCAAGCGAGATGCGAGCCGATCGAATGACATATCCTGCAAGAAGAATGTGATTAAGAGCGCCGAGAGTGATCTCGACCAAGCTCCTCCGACACTCAAGACAGGAATTAGCAAGAACATATGGTGAAAAGTAAGGGAATGAGTTATGAGAATGCGAACCTCTTTCTTCTCCTCTTCAAGAGGGATTATATAAGAACAGATCTTCCTACCAAGCAGTACGATCGGTATGGATGATATAATTTCATGATGTATTTACGCATGCTCTAAGGAGTAATAGGGATCATTATCCTCATAAATGTCACAAGCGTATGAGTTGTAATTAATACTCATCGTGTGGTTGATGGGAGACAACTCATCATTAATGTGGTGGACAGATTTATGAAAATCAATATGGATCTCTGTTCCTCGGTCAGAGGAAAATACTGATAAGGACTACCTCGATGGTCATATGAATAAGAATATCTGTCACATCCACTGACTAGATAAGATAGATCGAGCTTTGGAAAGTCATACATTCAAAATAGTATCCAACTACTAAGATGCAGAATAATAGCTAAGACGCGGAGCGTCTGGAATATAATATGATTGAGCTAAAGAGTGTTGGCCGAGACGTGGAGCGTCTTGAATACAATATGATCGAGCTTAAGAGTGTTGGCCGAGATGCGGGATGTCTAGAATACAATATGACCGAGCTGAAGAGTGTTGGTCGAGACGCGGAGTATCTGGAATACAATATGGCTGATCTCTCCATACGACTCAGATGTACTGGACTGTTAAATTTCCTTACTTCCGTGGAGTCGCGATGCAATGAGTTATGGTATTAATTGTTGTTTTCTATATGATTAGTGATAGATTAGTTTTTTTGAGTATCAGAGACCTAACAGTAAACAATTCTCAGGCATGGAATCAACTATATATTTAATAGACGAACCGCATTGACCAATTTTCCTACTTAATTCTTCTATCAGCTAAATTTAAAATATAATTTATATATTTATTTCTCTGAATATTTTATTATTGCACCACCGCAAAGAAAAAAGAAAGAAGAAGAAAAAAATGAGAAAATGTGGAAGCAAACTAACGATGATATTGAACTCATAATTTAAGGTCTTATATCATGTTTGATTTACGAAATGAAATAAATGAGAAATATAATAGTTTTTTTAATTAATGATAGATACAATTGGCTTAATTTGATTTGGATAAACTATCCTAGTTAATAGATTTAATTGGCATATTAGTTTACCCTCATAATCTAACTAATCTATATGATTCACTCTTCCTATTTGCTCTAACTCAACTTGTTAAGAGTACGAAAAATACAATTAAAATTTCACATTGATAAGATATAAAAAAGATATTTATTTATAAGATAAAGAGATATCTCCATTGGTATGAAACTTTTTGGATAAAATCAAAAATAAAACAATGAGGGCTTAGATCTAAAGTGAATAATATCATATTATTATGGAGATATATGAATCTTATTTGCACTAATAATTGATATCAAAGTCATGGTTCATGTCAAACCATAAACCATGAACAAAGGAAATGAAATTCTCATATCCGAATCAAAAGAATTAGACACTAGACAGGAAATCTAATTGAATTAGAAGGATCGAACAAAGTCCAATTGGATCAGGAGGGTCACACAGTTGATAAGAAGTCCTGATAAATTAAGGATCGAACATCAAATAGAGAAAATCCTTCGGGCTCAATGCGGTCCTTCGTTTGAGGAGAAAATTATTAAGAGTATAGGACATGAAAAAAATCATGTACTTATAAGATAAAAAAGAATCACGTGTTTTCACTTCGTTATCTCATCTCTATACTACTGCTACTCATCTTGATCGACCTAGCTATTTATTTTAATCTGTTTGTTTAATCCAACTACCTCATTGACTCGCCCCTCATGACAGCCAACTAGACCAGTCCATCTCCAATTTCCAAATCATTTAATCGAATTCATCCAACAAATGTGTCAGATTCACGGAATCTAACCAATCAAACCAAATTTGCTCGCCTTGTTTACTTGCAAGCAGCCGAAAAATAAAGGACGAGTTGCATATGAGTCGAGATAAAAAAAATTCCTTTCCCTTATCACAGATTCTTCTCCACATGCCTAGACCGACAAGCTCACGACGGCAAACAAAGTTGTCGTCGCCTCATGAGCCGAGGTAGGCCACGTCTTGAATCGTACTTTAAAAATTAAAAAAATATATCTAAAATTATTAAAATATTTAGAACTTATAATAATATAGAATATTATGATTAAAAAAATAACATTTGAAATAATTAAAATCTTATAATTTAAATTCAATTATCAATCTACAAAATTTAATATCGATATTTTTTATTCCTTTCTAATGTTTCAAAATATCTAAATCTTCCAAAAAGTTGAGAATCTGTCCAACTAACAGCCCCCTGTCATCCGTCCCAGGGCTGCGATGAGAGGGAGGTTAATCACGGGGGAACTATGTCCCTGGACAATGTGACAAAGCGAGGGGGTCATCTGACGCCAGGAGGGATTTTAAACCTCTCATCCGGAATCGACCCCAGTCCGTTTTCAAAACAACCACCCTGTCTTACCATCGCGCCATCCCCGTAGAGACAAAACTGTGACGGATAAACTTTTTAACGTGACTAACCCTACCGCCGAAGCGGCCCCTCATCAAAAACTCCCGAAGGGATTTTTAGAGACACAATACCACGAGTTGATAAGAGCATACCTGGGTCAGGCCCAATATCTCAGCCAACAGAACCAAACTGGTCAAGAGTTACTGAAGAGGGCTCGAACCTGGCACCTCCCACAACTTAGTATCTCCACACTAGCCACTAGAGCGAGGACGCTTCGATAAAAATATATCCAAATCTTGATAATGTGGAAATGTAAATTTTTGCTCATCCTAATAGATATTCAATTGAGATTTTCTAGCCCTTGTAATTATTTAATTTTCATATGTCATTATTTTCTATATTGATTATAATAATAGTGACAAGATAATATAAAATAATTAAAATATACAAAAAAATAAAATACTTCATCGAATATTTTTTATTTTTTTTCTTTTACCTTCTTTTATACTTTAGTGAGATATATGTATAATAAAAGAAGATTATGATGATAAAAAATTTATCTTGTCAATATTAAAATATTGATAAAAAAATTTATATAATTTTATTTTCACATGTTACATCTGTTAATATTTCTAAACCCGCGAGTCAACCCGTGCCCACATTGGGTCAACCCGTTTAGATCTGCATCTCGCGCAGATCGATCCGTTTAAGTCCATCAAAATAACGAATTGATAAAATTTTAATCCAATCCATTTAAATTATTTGACGAAACATATCAATCCAACAGACCCAAGCCAATTTAACAGCTCTAGTCTCACTGAGCCTAAGCCTACCAATGAGCCTATTCCTATTATTGATTCACTGCAGATCCGCTTAATCTAGCCACTTCACTTACCCCACACAATTAGCCCGACGCAATTGATCTAATTGAACACAAAATAATTTGAAAGACTATTAAAGTGGACGAATAGCTACTATCAAAATAAAACAGAAGGCAAATACTTTTTATAAAGAATGGTGATTGAATACCTTTAAAACTATTTTTTATAATCAAACAATCCTCATTGCATTCTTCTCTTTTCATTGGCCTCTTCTTATTGTCATTAGTCGTTTCTTGCATCTTGTAGTTGAATGCTCACCCTGTTCTGTTTCAGGACATCCAACTCACATTTACATATCATAAGCAACATTTAAGGAACGTTTGCAATAAACACATATAAAAGATAATATAGCCTTATGAATGCATGTGCAATGTGCATGACCAAAATAACATAGAACCTTGACATCCATGTCAGTGTTCCTTGCGATATAGCAGTACTCCACCTATGCAAGAGTGAGTACAACCAATCAAGACAAATTTGCATCACATACAACCAGAAGCCTTTTTTGTAAATGATTCTTAGATTACCAAAACACTGTCCTTACTGATACCCAGTCTCAAACAGGAAGATCACAATCAATCAGAGGGGTCACAAGTGTTACCGTGCATTGTTTGTTCATAGTCCAACTCAGTTACTGCCATCAAACTGTACCAAAAAAAAAACACAGCAACAGAGTGAACTGAGAAGCATGCGGTGCAAGATCCCACCGTGATCTGAAAAAAAAAACAGTTGCACAAATGAATGTACTAAGGAGTTTCTAATTGGAAAGTTAAACAGCAGCAAGTAATAGAAGGCAGTTCATAATACTTGAAAGTCAAATTGCATTTTACTAACTTACTGCTGAAGGCCTGATTTCAGTGAGGTTGAGAATACAGATGGAGGGCTAGCAAGTGTGGCAAGCAAAGCAACCACTAAGGGAACTAATACGGCTCTTGCAGAAGAATGGAGTCTTTTTGGTGGTCGCTGCTACCCGGTCGGTCTGTCTGTCAGCCACTGCACTTCGCATTTCTTCTGCTTTCTTCTGAGCCGATCTAAGTTTGTTCAAAATGTTCTCCATAGAGGAAGATCTTTTCTTTTCTAGTTTCATCTGCAACAAGATATATTGAATTATAAAGCATCATACTATTCGTAGAGAGAAGGTTCAAAAATCTAGAATTGTAAAAAAATAGCAATCTTCAGTTTGATGAGGTAAAGTACACAAGTACTGAAGCACCTCTAGTTTCCTAATTTCTGTTTCAGCTTTCGCTTTCTGTAAGTTCTCCCACGCTGTGATCTTGGCTTCTTCTCTTTTACACCTTTCGAAAGTGCTACGAGAGTGGTCAGAAAATAATAACACATGCTTCCAAACAAGAACATTGCAGTCGCCCACATATATAGTAAGGAAATGAAGTATATCTAAAATCTTATTGTCCGATATTGCATGCATGAAACTTCTAGAAAAGATCACTAGTTGAAGAAAACAGTCATTCTTTAATGTGGCCATCCTTCATGTTTTCATGTTTGATTAATGTTTCCTCTAGAAATGCCCTGAAAGAAAATTCTACAGTGAGCCATCCATTATCAGATAGATTATGTTTCTGATTCCCTACATGTCGCACATGGTTTCATGTACAGGAAGTGACTACATGTAGATCAATTAAACGCATGCAAATCAAACATATTTCTTGTATAATTAAACTTATAACAAAAGGCATACATAACGCGGATCAATGAGAAGTAGCAAAAAACAGAGAAGGAAAGGTGTTACTTTGACATGGACTTTGCTGTCTCAGCAACTCCCCAAGCAGAAGTATTTGCCTCCCCTGTCTTTTTCTTCCATTCTATAATGCTGGATGAACGCCTATCAGATCCTCGTGACATGTGTTTTTTGGACCATCTAGTCACAGTAACCCGATCATCTACTTGCACATCCCGAACCTCAAATTTTGAGAAATGGTTCTCTAGTTCAAGGGGAGGAGTTGATGTAGAAGGGGAAAAACGAATCTCTTTGGGAGAGGATGGAGGACTTCTCTCTGGGCTCATCTGTGTTGCAACATCCTTCCTAAAAACTGAGATTGATGCTGTGGAGGCTGCTTCTTTTGTACCTTCAAATTGCTCATCTGTAATTGAATCTAAATAAGATATGATAAATTAAACACTTTGGAGAAAAAGGAATTGAAATCGTCATGCAAACAACTATACAGTAAAATACAGTAGATTTGTCTTCCAACATTTAAAGATTATCCGACTGAGCTTATTGACAGAAAATATGGCACAAAGGAAAATATTATGCAAAGTGCATTTAAAATTCATGAGCACATAGACAAGTATGGACTGCATATGAGGTATGAGCTCTTCAGTCTAAGGGAATTTGTACAAACGGGATGACAATTGAATAATCATGCCCTGGTGTGATGTGAGGCCAGCAAGTAGTAGAGAGCATTAGAAATGGACAAAATACTATTCATATTTTTGGCAATACAGAGTAAATAAAAAGTCCTTTATAACTCATAAGAGAAAAAAAATGATGTAATAAACAATGATAATTTGGTTTACTTTAACAAGGGTAAATGTCAATGACTTAAAAGGGTTCGAACAAGGAAATCACATTCAAGTTCACATAAAATAATCATGTCTTGTTGTGAAGTGAGGCCTAGAGAGCAATAGAAATGAGCAAAGCATTATTCATATCTTTGGCAATACAAAGTGAATAAAAATCCCTTTAACTCATTAGCAACTTGATGATGAAAAAAAAATGGTAATTTGGTTTACTTTAAGGGTGCATTTGGTTCGGAGTTATTATTTATAACCTTGGTTATTCATCCAAGGTTATCAATAAAAACCTTGTTTGGTTCAGAATTTGAACAATTACCAAGTCATGATGGATACCCGACACGTCATGTCACGTCAGCAAATAGGTTATGCATGGAGGAATCAAAAAACCTCTGAGAAGCTTGGTTTTTGTTGATTCCCTGAGTTATGGAATTTTTTTTCCAAAAATATCCTTCGTTTTTTACATAAATAGCAATCCAACTATACATAAATTAATATATAATTAAAATCCTAATTGATCAACTGCGCCCGCCCGCCGTCGTCGGTCGTCGTCAAGCGCCAACCACTGCCATCGATTATCGATCGCGGCCACCACCATCAATTGCCGACGCAGTTGTCGTAATTATCAGTGATCACTCACTGCCATCTCACTGGACAACAAGGCGATCGTCTCGATCGGCACGACCATAAACAAATATATTTCGTAGTAAACAGAGTCTTATAATTGAATGGGTAATATAGTAAAATGTTAAATTAGATGATACTTTAAAACCTCTAAACAAACAAGTTTTGATTGCATTACTTCGGATTGAACCAAACAACATAAGTTATGTTTCATTTCCCATAACCTTGGTAATGTGATTACCTAGTAATCACATAACCAAAGTTATGCATTATAACTTGAACCAAACACACACTAAGGGTAAGAGCCAATGAGTTAAAAGGATTCAAACAAGGAAATCATAATAAAGTTCACATAAAAATAACATGTCCTCGTGTGATATGAGCCCAACTAGTAGAGAGCATTGAAATGGACAAAACATTATTTGCATCATTGACAATACAAAGTAAATAGTTATAACTCATAGGCAACATGATAATGAAAACAAATTGATGTAATAAACAATGATAATTTGGTTAAGGGTAAATGTCAATGACTTAAAAGGGTTCAAACAAGGAAATCATTTTGAAGTTCACATAAAATAATCATTTCCTAGTGTGACGTGAGGCCAGCTAGTAGAAAGCATTGGAAATGGACAAAATATCATTCATATTTTTGGCAATGTAAAGCAAATAAAAGGCCCTTTATAACACTCATAAGCAACATAATAAACAATGATAAATTGATTTACTTTAATGGTAAATGTCAATGAGTTGAAAAGATTCAAGAAAGGAAATCATATTAAAATTCACATAAACATTCATATTAGGATTCAACATAAGACTGGCAGTGAGCTCAATGGCTCGGTAAGATAATAACCCCAACTTTCTATGTTGCTGATATTTAAGCACATGTCGCTGATATTTAAATAGTAAACTGTGGGAATTGAGGTGAAACCACTCTTACATGAAACAAATCCTGAAACTCTTCAAATGGAATTGATGAAACACTTAAACTGTGTTGCTTCAGATTGTTGATATTTCTATGCAAGTTGTCCTTAACAAAAAGAAATAGGAGTAAACATACATATTTATCACGAGAATGATGATTATTAGAATAAGCATCACAAATTCTAGATAAATTGTTTATGCAATAAAATGGAGATAAATCTAGGGTGCAGAATCATGACAAAATATAAATCACACCTAAAATACATTAAAAACAATCATAATCCCCAAAAATGGTTGTAATTGCTGCTTGTCAATGTGACAACAAGAACCAAAAATGGGTGAAAAGAGCAAATTGAATGAGATCATGAAAACTGAAGTCCAGTAGCACCTTGAGAACAGGGAACAGAAGAAGAAGATTCCATCACTGAATCAGAACACCTGCGAGTACTAGCGGATCTGACTATATATGGCTCTTCATCAGCAGAGCGAGCTTTCCCACTCAAGCTGCTGCCGCCGCTGACGCTACCATCAATTCTTCCTATGTTTACACTCCCTCCTCTCACGCAACCGTCATTGCCTGCAAAACTGTGTTCCGGCATCAAAACTCCAGCCAGGAAAGGCGAGGCCGCTGTAAAATTTCCAACTCTACCACTGTCGAAGCAAGGAACCAGCGGCGAAGCTGATGAATAGGCACCGGATTTCACAGCAGGTGCTCCGAGAGGACCACTCTTCGACTTGGGTCGCCTATGATGCAACGGTGGCATGAGCGAACTCCCGTACCCATCGCCTGAAACGGGGCTGAGGATCCACCGCTCGGCGTCCTCCCATTTTGAGGGTAAAGTCCGCCCATTGGCGAATGGCAAGAGAACGCCGCTTCCCGCATATCTCCGGCTCCCATTCACCGGCAGAGGCACCCGCTCCGAGCTCCACCCTTTCTGGTAACCAGCCACTCCGGCGCCGTGTCGATAGGTGGGCGTCCCGGGGCTAGGAAACATGCCAGATTTGGTGGAAGAGGAAGCAGTGGAGTTCTTCATCTCCAGCAGCTATACCAGTACCACCACAGAATGGTTACCTAGGAAAAGATATAGCTTTAGATCTGCAACGCAAGCTATCCAATACTGAAGGACAAGTAAAAATTCACAACTTTGCATTCAAGATGTTGTCATATACCTCAACGAACGGGAGAGGAAAATGTTTCAAATGGTTCAATGGCTGGTTTTTCCCTTCTTCTGCAACTACATCTCGCTTAATTCATAACCAAAACTGGCATTGTGAGATCAGCTAGGGTTTCCAAGATTGGTCGATTCCCCTTTTCAGAGGGCAAGGATGGTGGAAGTGGCAGCGATACCAGCTCAACTCCAGGAAAACGGTAAGAGTAGAAATGTAATGGCGAGCTTTGGAAGGATTAGGTGACCGAAAGCCACTGCATGAGAAGGGGAGAGTAAGAATGTAGGACCTTCCTTCTGCTTCTCCTTGGGACCGCAGCGGAAGGACCACCACCGGCACCGGCAAGGGTTGTATCAATCAATCACAGGAGGTGGAGTCGTGTTTGCTAACAGGGGGAGTACCCACTGTCCACCGACTCCTCACAAGGCCCTGCAGCATAAAATGAACAGGATGTGAGATGGGGGAAGCCCCCCCCAAACAAAAAGTGTCGTTTTACGACCCAAGATCCTACTTTTCACTTCTCCTTCTTGCCTCCTCGCTCTCCTGTCTTATTCCTAATAGTTTACTCTATTAAAACAAACTCTTCTTAATTAAAGATCAGCAGATGAGACGAAATCTACAGGACCACAGAAATCAGATCTGATGATTCTGTAGCCTAAATAGAAGAATAAATTTTATTCAAGAACAAAAAAAAAAAAAAAAAAACCCTCAGCGATTAAAATGCAGCTGCGATTAAGCAGACGAACAGACCTGGAAGAAAAGATTCTCCTTCAGTGCATTTTTCTGCCCATCTCGCTTCAAGTACATACTATTATTGAAAATTGTTGTCAGATACTTTGACTTTCACTCTCAACTGTTGTTTCTTTCACCGCAAGAAAGGAATCATCTGCATCGATGGAATCGCAATGTGGATTAGCGAAATCACATTTCCTTTAGCAGATTCATAGCCGTCAGACACAGGAAGAACATTGCTACCGAATCATATGCCGACGAACGAAATGCGATCCGCCGCTGGTCGTTCCTCCATTCCTCACCTCCTTCGAAATCCTAACCCACGCCCTATTGCGCGCGTTACTGATGCGATGGTGGCGCCGAGTTCGATGTCGGAAGCGGGAATACTTTTTGATTTCTCCTTTCAGATTTGCATCAGTAGCGGATCCGGCTAAACCTTGCGCCGTCTCGCGACCGCAAAGAGGCACGGAGGGGAGTGGCCGACATGGACGCGGGAAAAGGCCAAGAGAAGCGGATTTTAGGTTGCTCCGCAGGCCCCCAGCGCAGCAGAAGATCGACGACGATACTGCGTCGGCGTCGCTGTTCGGTGAATGAAAGCGACAGGCTAATGGCTATCGCGCGGTCCATTTTATCACGAATCAACGCGTTTCGTGGTTCCGCCAAGACAGCTAATCCTTCCCGGTATCTGTTTTTGGTAAGGTTTAAAGAATCCCCTTTTATCGCAATGCTGATAATCTTTCCTATAATTGACAAATTATTGATTTAGGGAGTAAATATGTTTGGATTCTTAAGGCTGTCACATCGCTCGGATTCGTAGTTTCACATAGTTTTAGTCGTATATTAAACTGAAATTACGAAAACATCCCTACACTTCTTTTTATTTTTTTTATAATTTAGTTATCAAGTCTGACGAATTATTTTTAAAAAAAAATTGTGCATATATTAAATTCATCTGCAAAATATTAGAACAGTCAACTTAACAACTCTCACCGATTTATCCCACAACCATTGTAAGAAAGGTAAATCATGAAGGACCTTATGAGCCTTGACATAGTGACTAAAATACAATCAAGAAAGAGTTTTAAATTTCTTCTGGAATTAACTCATGTCATTTCTGTAAATACCATCCTATCTTAACCATCATGTCATCCACAATTCATACTAAATTCATGATTGCACGTGGGAAAACAATAAAATGTAAACTCAAACTATTTGCTCTTTCACCATGATCCGCCTCCGTCAAAGTGTTTTGGTCAAACTATCTTCGAAATTGCATCCTTACTAATTAGTTTTTTAAGTCATTTGTAATGGTCAAGGTATTTTAATTTAGCGAAAACACTAGCTTGACAACCAAAAATAGCTCCAAATCATGTCATATAAGCATTATTACATCTTTATTAGTGTCCTGATACTATTTTCGATCTTTATTCCAGACTTCGAGTCCTTTTTGGCAGTTAAGATGCTTTTGGAAAAACACCTATCTGTTTGCCTAAAATATATACCTTAATGACAATAAAAGACTCAAAATTATATCACGTAGGCATTTATACTTTGTCTTTTTGTTTATATTTTCAGCTCATCTTTTAGATTTTCGATCGATCAGTTTTTCTTTCATATCAGTTCCTGAGATGAGGATCTAAACATGGCCATGGCTAGCTCAAGGAAGATCGTGCATGGTTTATTCGTTTAGATGCATTCTTCACCGGTTGGTCATGGCCTATGAGTTTTGAGTTCATGTTAGATTCCATAGTCGATGAGTTTTTCACATGAGGTTTTGGTTTTAGTTTTAGTTTTCTACTTCCAATTCTGTGATATTTGTTGTTTACTGAATCTGTTAGTGAAACTTTCAGGTTACTTCAGTCTAGCTTGTGTTTTAGATTCCTTGATCGTCGACAAAACTTGGACAATGTGTTTGGCAGAATTGTTCGGCAGCTTTCGAGTGATTCTACTGCTAGTGATCGAAACATTGAAAGATATTGAACAATAAGTTCAAGCATATTCAGAAATTTGAACTGAAACAATCATGACTGAACTAATTCAAGCATATATAACTAGATTCAAACAGATTCAGTATATTAACTAAACTGAATAAAAACAATCAGAATTTAGATTCAAGCAGATTTAAGGCATGTGTTTCAGTACAAATTTAACTGAACTAAAATATTCAAAAGCAAAAAATTAGAAATCATAAGCTAATTTTCAATCAGAAATCACGAATCGAGTATCATAAACAAGCCAAGTTTAGATTGTTTGATGATGGCATCAGGTTTAGATTTATTTCTTAACACGATGCGGGTTTAGATTTATTTCTTAAAATTAACTAATTAATAACTAAACAGATAAGAGTAAAAGGGTAACAACCAAATTTATTTGTTTTTTGTAATGACTTAGAGCACCTCGTCACACACCTCCTTCCACATTTCAACTCATCTCTAAACTGCTGAGAATCACCCAAATGCTTTTTGTTTTTCTATGCGAGTTCATCAGTGAAACCACAAGCCATGAACATTAATTACATGATGTTGCCTGTCGAGACGGTGACGGTGAAGTATTCAGATGGCGAAGACCGCAAGAGCTGACAACTCGGACAAGAAAGACTGACGTGGAGGGAAGACGAGAACAATGGAAGTACTACTTCAACAAAGAGCAGAGCCGAGTGGGAGGAACCGAGCCGAATGGTAATCCTGCAAGACGACAAGCGGTTAATGGCGCCGAGAGAGATCTCGACAAGGTCCCTCTGACGCTCAAGGCAGAAAATTAGCAAGAAGATGGAGAGGAAAAATTGAGAAAGCGCAAACCTCCCTTCTTCTCCCCAAGGGAGACTATATATATAGAGGAGGAGCTCTCCTGCCAATGGATACTGCCAGTGAAGGCGATATGACCTCAGAGAGACGTACGCCACAATCATTACCCTCATAAATCTGACGGGCGCGTGGGCTGCAATTAATACCTGTCGTGCAGTTGATAGGAGGCAAATCTCAATTAATGTCGTAACCATCCCTCTGAAATCCAACGGGGGCGTCTGACTTTGCATGTGGGTTGCAATTAATACACGTCGCGTGGTTGATATGAGGCAAATCCTAATTAATGCCGCAGTCATCCCTCTGAATCCTGACGGAGGAATCTGTCTTTTTGTCGGAGGGATATGACGACGAGGATTGCCAGGTAGGCTCTTGAGTATAAAATAATCGTCTTGTCCTTTGATTAAATAAGATAGCTCATATTGACAGGTCATATGTCAGAAGTGACATGTCTTTGCCGAGACATGAGGTGGATGAGCCGAGAAGTACTCAGTATAATAGAAATCTTGGCCGAGACGCGAGACGTCTGTCGTGATAGAAATCCGAGCAGAGATGCGGAATGTCTAACGTAATAGAAATTCGAGCCGAGACGCGGAACGTCCGACGTAATAGAAGTCCAGGCCGAGACGCGGAGCATCCGGCGTAATAGAAGTCCGAGCCGAGACGCGGAGCATCTGGCGTAATAGGTGGCAGGGAATAACCAACTGTTTGTCAAATCATAAATTAATTTTTTTCGGTATCACATGAGTTGCAGATTAACAGTAAAAGCCAATGCAGATTCATTACAATTGCATTAATAATAGTTCCGATTTGAAACAAATTTATGTAGATTTATGCTTTGATAATTAAGAGGAAGAATCTTGGGGAAATATGAGTGTTCTTGAGTTCTCCCTAGGAGACTTCCCACCAGAAAATGGTGAGAAACAGCCATTGAGTCATTTGAAACATCTCTCTTGCTAGTTGAGGTAGACCATCTTGAATGCAGAGTTTTGATTTTTTATTTTTTATTTACTTGTTCTTCCTCTTTTACACCGTTCCTATCTTTTCCTCCACTGCCTTTCTTCTTCGTTTTCTCCACAACAACTCGTTCCTCTTCTCTTCCTCCTCCTTTCTTCTTCCTTTTCTTCATAATAACTGTCGAAAGGGAACCCATTTCTCTTCTCGTTTCCTTTTAATCTACAGACTACAGGTGCCTCTTCAATTTTTTTCCTTTTTATTTGCAGGCCTAGTGGAGTTAATAATTCTCATAGAGAGAGTATTTTTGCAGTATGAAACAGTAGTATTGCAGGATGCTCAGATATCATTAATGGCTGCCTGCGCTTTACAGTTCACTTACTGCAGAACTTTAATGCTACATAACAACATTATTTAGCTGTTACGATGAAAGTACAATATTTACTGCATTGTTTATTAAAGCTGCTCTCCAACAACCTTTTTATGCCATCACACCATTCTGAGAAACCAAAAGTCTTGAGGAAACTAAAGCTTAATTTCATATCGAGAACCAAATGTTTTTATGTGCAATTAATCAAAAGTCAAAGTTTAATAGACTAGTTATTTCCACTTAACGAGGATAGGTGGAGACTTTAAAAAAGAAAAATCAAAAGTCAAACACAAACTTGTCGAAGAACAAGCAAACCCTCACGCTTTCCACCACGTGAACAACCAACAAAAACATTTGCCTGGATTTGTTCTCCAAGATTGAGACATTGCGTTCAAATAAATAATCGCAATCAATTAGCAACATAACGTTCTATTAGCTAGTTTGTTCTATTCATCAACAATAAGTAACATAGAAAATTCATCTAAAGGGCTCAAGTCAATGAATTAACATGTTAGAATATAAAGGATGAAGATAATACATTTAAGAGTATTTTTCTAAAACAAGAGATTTTTAAGTTTATAAAATCGATTAAACATGCATATATATAAGAACACTAAAGAATCTAAATTTATATAATATATGCATAAAAACACAATGGAAATCAAATAGATCAATGGCTACATTTTTTTTTTTTGTTCGATATACTCTCAATCCAGCTTCTTATGTTCCTCCTTCAATTATAACAATAGAGCAAATGGCAAATCTGATAGCAAGTGCTCTCTAAACATCAAAAACTCTTTTTGACAAGCAAATCTTCTTCTACTCTAAAAGCTTCTGCTTGATCCTTTGTAACAAAAATGTCTATCTTCCCTTTTCATTTTTCACTTAGATGAATATGTATACTTCAACATGGCTGTTTAAATTCAACATTACGTTACAATGCTAAGAAGCTAGCTAAGGTGGCGAGGTTATAAACATTTTTATACTGTTAATCGAGGCTTAGAAAATACACTTAAAATACTAAGAAATTTTCTTCTCATCCATATGTTCCTCAGTCTGAACAAATAAATATGATTGCAATTAAGTCTGATAGCCACAAGTTGGCCGCATGCTCTGAAGTCTGGAGTGCTGTAAACAGAGTGGCAAGCAAACCCCAGGACATCACAGTACTGTTTGCTTTGAGCCAAATAATTAACGCTGTCACTGTTGGCCACTAAGCAAAGGGTTTAATGGCAACAGCTTTAATCTGCACCGCACTGTTCCTTCAGGATCACATAATTATAATTCAGATTCTCCTTGTTCAGTGACGTGAAGCTCTAACCGAAGCCCCTTGGATCGCCTAGCGAGGAGAATTGACTGTATGATGCTGAGTCGAATAGGAATGCAAAGCACAAACCTCAAATTAACCTCCTCTGTGTGCATCGCCATCAGCCTCTACATGCAAAAATACAGAGAGAGAGAGAGAGAGGAAGAACTGTCTGACAAATGAAAGATTTGATTTTCAATAAGAAAAATGGCTTCCACTGTAGAATTGCCCCTCGACTTCCTCTTTCACCCTTCCCCTCCTCCATATCCCTTCGTGCAAGGCGTCACGGAGAAGCATCCGCCGGAATTATTAACCGCCAGTAGCCCCTAGCTACTTCAACGGCTCTTCCTGGGCCGCCCTCTTCGAGTCGAACCAGTTCCGGCCCACTCCGCCAGTACCAGCTCGCCTCCGCCGGCGAGCTACCAGAGCAGCAGCGGCTGCGGCGGCGGAGGATGCTTTCCTACCGGGAGTCCACCAGGCGGTCGCGAGTGCGGAAGCAGACCCAGCTTATAGTTTATAGGTGTATCGGTTAAAATCGAATCGAGAAAATCGATTAAGATAAAAAAAAAAAATTAATTAATCGAAATTTTTTATCGAATCGATTTAGTAGAAAAAATCAGTTTTTTTAATTAAAAATTAATTTTTTACATCTAATTAATTGATAGATCAAATCAATCGACTCGACTGATAGTCCAATCAATCGACCGAGTTAAAATCGATAATTTTTTTTTTCAAATTTAAAATCAAATTTAATAAATCGAATAAATGTACACCCTTAGTCATGGTTAGGAGTGTAAACGAATCGAGCCAGTTCGCGAGCTTTTCGAGCCGGCTCGAATAATATTCGGTTCAAATTCGAAATTATCGAATTCGAGCCGAACTCGAATATGTGCAAATTTTTTTCGAATCGAACTCGAGCCGAAATAATACTGTTCAAATTGTTCGCGAATTTTAATTTTATTTTTTTTAAAAAATCAAATATTAAATCGAGTATCAATTTTCGAATATCAAACCGAGCATCATTCGAATATTAAATCGAGTTTCAATTTCGATTAGTAATCGAACCGTTCGAATTAATATTCGAAAATTTCGAATCGAAACCGAATTCGAGCTTTGATTCGAATCGAATTCGAGCCCAAAATTATTAAATTTTTGAACTTCGAATCGAATTCGAATATGTCAATTCGAACTTGGAATTGAACTCGAATACTAAATTTTTTTTATTCGTTTACACTCTTAATCATGATATTTTTATCTCTGTACATGTTGGCAAGCTAAAGTTATACGTACGTTGTTGAGGTCAAAAAATATTTTTAAATTAGGCGATATAGAGTTAGCTAGTAGTGGAAGATATATATGCGACACTCCTAAAAATCCTCTCATCTAATTGTTATCTTTTTATATAGCAACAAATCATCTTCAATATTTTTTCTCCATAACGATGAGAAAAAATAAATAAAAAAAGATTATGCATCTTGATCTATTATTGAAAATAATAAAAAATTATTAAATTCGGATGAAAATTTTAAATTTTATATCGAAAATTAATTTCTATTCACCGTTCCAAAAAAAAAAACTGATTGTTCATCTTTTAAATCTACTGCGATTTCTAATCCTTCGAGATGGTCTTTGCCTATCGCATGTGG
The DNA here is from genome assembly GCA_025175895.1 of Wurfbainia villosa. Lineage (NCBI taxonomy): Eukaryota > Viridiplantae > Streptophyta > Magnoliopsida > Zingiberales > Zingiberaceae > Wurfbainia > Wurfbainia villosa. The sequence continues at coordinate 10,003,255 of CM045998.1, read as the reverse complement.
AAAGTCATCAACGTGCCAACATCCATAGAGTGGCTTTATGTCTTCACTGTAAATAGACCTTCTATATACAATGCCACCCATGAATTTTTGGAGTCAAATTATTTGGAAAAGTCATATGTACGTCTTTGCTACACCACCTCCTTTTAATTTCGTGCAAATCAAGTTGTTAGTTTTGGCCTAACATCATAATTAAGATCTCGAATCTACGGGAGTCATTTAATTAAAGAGGAGTCTGAGTGCATCGTTTGCCAAATTCATATATCTCTACTCGTATTAGGTAAGTGTGATGGATCCATTTAATTCATAAAAGCATCTTGCTTTTCTTGAATTCGCCATACTACTTTAGCCAATAATGCAAGATTTTAGACTTTTAAATTTCTAAATCTCAATCCTCCCTATCCTTTGGCTTGCACATGCATCTTAGCCTATGAAATTGATGGATGGTTAGTTGTAGACCTCGCAAATCGGATAATGGATCGGATTTGTATTTTGATATGATCTAGGTACGATTCAAAAAATATTAATCCATATTCAATCCGTTTAATTTTTCATGTCAATGGGTTCAATCCGAACACAAACCGCTTAATTTCGGATAGACACGATGCGATCCATTAGACACGAAAAAAAGACATGTAAAATGGATTGCAATATACGATTTGAACTAATAGACACAAAATAACCCATAATTACACGAAAATGTAATAACTTAAACAAAGTATAAAATATATTACTAGACATGATTCATATTAATAGATAATAAAAAAACTCATAAAGTACACGATAATGTAATAAATTAACCCAATGAACTTATAAAAAATTAACAATCTCCACAATCCACGCTACCCAATTATGATTATAAGTGCATGACCATAAAATATACATCCTAGAATTATCATAAAAATATAAAATGAATTTTAAAGATTGCAACTTATAGTGATTATGCAAATGTCATTCATCTTTTTTTACTTTTAATGTCTAGATTTTTTTTAGTAAAAGAAAATTAAACGGGTCTAACGGATCTAGCCGATTTAGAAGATAAGATATTAATCCGACACGAAATTTTTACGTGTCTAATGGATAAATACGAAATAGACACGAATCCGAAAATGCACGATCCATATACAAAAAAAGCATATCGTATTCGTGTTATATTTTCGTGTCGTGTCCAGATTTGCCAGGTCTACTTAGTTGTCCATATGAAAATCCTACGGATGCTATATATGCAATCGATAATACTATGTCACGTCCTTGTGAGGATGACATAGTAGTTAAAGTATTACGGTGTTTACAGAAGTGACATGAATTAATTTCGGAGGTCTAAAATTTTTTCTTGGATTCAGATGATCTTTATATATCTTAGTCATCACGTCAAGATCTACAGAATTCTTCATGATTTACTTCTCTCACAATGATCGTGAAATAAATCGATGAAGATCACTAAATTGATAGTTTCAATCTTTACGGATAATACTATGTCACAATGGAAGAATGGAAAACATGTCATTTCTTGGAGAACAAATGTGATTAGTTTATATGACAAAATTAATATTTTTGATCGGTAAATTCATTAGAGGACATTCCGAGTCTTGTCACTATAAGGGGAACCTTTATATATCAGAAAGACAGAGTCGTACCTAAAATTTAAAGGGTCCGAAGCGAATTTTAAAAAATATATTGATGAATTATTTTTGGGCCCTTTATATTTTTTGTTGGGGCCCTTTTAAAGAGGCATTTAATCTATTTTAAAAATGGGCCCGAGGCGATCGCCTCTTTGGCCTTACATTAGGTACGGCCCTGAGAAAGACACAGTATCCTTCCAAAAATCAGTAATGGGAATGAGTTGATTGTGTGTCAAACATTTATCTCAATCGAGATTTAAAATTTCTATTCATATCGAAATTTCGGTTCTTGATCGGAATGATACGATTTCGATATCGTATCATAGCATATTGATACATTTTAATAATTTTTAAATATAAAATATATAAATTAAAAAAGATTAAAAAATACTTAAAATTAATTATAATGATAAAATTAATTTAATTAATTTGAGGATTTAAAAAATAAAATAATTTTTAATAATAATAAAATTATTATTTATAATATATAAATTAATAAAATAAATTTCAACTGCTTTTATTTAACCTATAATTAAACTATAATTTAAGAAGTTAATTGAATTTCATTCGCTCGTTTGTTGTCCCCGCAGTTGCACGGTGCCCATGTGCGTTGCCGACAACCGTCGTGACCCGGGCCAAGGCTGAGCGTGGCCGTCACGGCCTCGGACGAGGCCACGCATAGCTGCTGCGGCCTCGGATGAGGCTCCGATGTCGTCGTTCTGCGTCTTACGAGCCCACGGAGGTCCATCGTCGTCGTTCCCGCATCTCGTGGGCCACTGCAGGCCCACGGAGGCTTGCCGCCATCGTTTCCGCATCTCGCGGGTCGTTACAACCCCGCGAAAGCTTGTCGTCGTCCTATCGTCGTTGTTCTCACGTCTTGTGGATGTGCTGGTTCAGTGCCATATGGAAACGAGAAAACCATTTGTTTCGTTCGAAACGAATCAATATTTCAAACTATGATCCCAACCATATAGATATTGGATTTCTTAGGATTAACATGAAGCCCAATTGATTCACCAAACTCTTGTAAGCAAGAAGGCAATAATGTGCCAATTCGAGATGAACATATTTTGAGTAAAATCTGAAATCCGATCTAAATGTATTCTGTTGAAGCTACCTCCTAAATATATCTATGCAAATCCCAAATAAATATGATGAGGTTGAGTGTCTTTGACATGATCCTCTAGTCCCTTTGAAGAATTCAAATTTATCACCGTTGAATATAAATGAGAATGATATATTCATGATGCATATTGAGTAAGAAAATGGAGCCATACAAAAATCTCTCGTAAAAAATTGTAATCAACTGAATCAAAAGTCTTTGGAAGGTCAACCTTTAAGATACATCACAGTGAGATAATTTTTATTCATAATTTATGAGAAATTTACGAGCTAAGAGAGTATTATTTGTGATCAGAAATAGTCATGACACTTATTTTATATAATTATTGCTTTACTAATAATATATTTAAAGATGGATTTAAAATATTATTTATTTCCAAGAAGAAAAAAATTGAAAGGAAATAAACCTTATTATTAAGGGTCCAAATTAAAAAAAAATCAAATTTTGGAAGACAGAATAACGGAATTGTAGGGTGAAGAATGCAAATGTTGGGCTATAGTGTGGACAAATTGACGGGGACAGAGAAAGTGGAGACCACATTGCACATACGTCAACGTCTGCGGTGGATTCGGTCAAAGTCCGAGCAACGTGATTGGATGAAACTAAATCTTCCGATGCGGGCCCCAGTTGGATCTCCCTTCGGAGCCGCGCCACGCCACCTCGTCAACGACAGCGGCGCCGGACCCTCCGCCCCTCCCCCCCAATCCAAACATAAATGTGGGTCCCACCGCCGTTTGCACCCCTCCCCTCCGATGCATCGCGCCCGTCCATTGTGGATATGCCTGAACGCGTCGCGCATCGGGTCCTGCTCGAGAATTGAGCGAAAATGGCGGTCGTCCGTTTCGGGCGAAGCGTCGTAACGATAGACCTCCGCGTTGCCATTAATCACGGTTAAGACATTCCCTCCATTCTTTTGGATAAGGATCAATATATATATATATATATAATTTTCTTCTGCCACGCGCCTGAGCCGTCCGACCGCCGGACCTGGCGCGATCGACACGCACCTCGCCTCGATGAATCGTCAGCGGGGCTCAGCGGCCGAATTTCGGCCGCGATTCGAAGCGAGACCGGCGCCGATCATGTGCGGCGGTCGGCCGCGCCCTGCGTCGGCCGCCGAAAATCGCCGGATCCGGCCGAATCCGCGAATCTCTCTCTCTCTCTCTCTATATATATATATATATATATATATAAGCATCGTTTTGTTGTCCGACTGTGTGTGACGCACAGTAACTGCGCCCCCCGACGCTCTCAATCGTCGGCTGCAGGCCGTATTTCGGGCCCGATTAGATCGGAATCTGGCGACGATCCGGTCGAAATCTGACGGTGATCCGATCGACACCGGAGTCCGATTGGATTCCGATCGGAAATGGCGACAATCCGACCGGAAACAGCAACAATCCAGTTGGAAATGACGGCAATCCGATCGGAAATCGGTCAGGATTCGGTCGGACTCCGATGTCGATTGGATCTCGGCTGATTACTGACCGGGCGACGGTGAATCAGCGGCGACACGATGAATATTGCGCTGTGCATTCTCGCAATCGCAATTTTAATTTGACGACTGAAACACTGTCGTGCACGAGTCGCACAACATAAGGTGCGCAACATAGGTTTTTTATGTTGGACGCTCGAAATGAGCGCTCAATGTGAGCGATTCTCATAGTGAATAATATTTTTTATTGTACATGACATAATGAAAAATATTGTTCGCGCACTCAATTGCTCATGTTGACAGTTTATTTCGAACGCCCAACATAAAATCCTCTTTTTATATATATAATTCATCCGTCAATCTTCATAAATATTTTTATTATTTATCGTCTGATCTCTTAAAATTCAAGGATTGAACTCGCTCGATCGGACGATATATAAGCATTTGTTCCTCTATATATATAATTCATCCGTCAATCTTCATAAATATTTTTTTTATTCATCGTCTGATCTCTTAAAATTCAAGGATTGAACTCGCTCGATCGGACGATATATAAGCGTTTGTTCCTATGTGTCCTATACGAAAGAAAAATACATAGTAATCAAGTCGCGATGACAATTTAGAATCATTGATGAAAGATCAGATTTTGGATGCGATCCGGTCGTATTCTAGTCGGACTCGAATTCGACCACATTCTGACTAACATCGAAGTCTGATCAGATCGCGATCGTAATCCGACAGTGATTTGATGAGACTCCTGTACTAATCGAATCGCGATAGAATTCCGATCGAATTATGATTGAATTACGATTGTTAGTATTGCAATTCAATTGCGTGTCCATGATTCCGAGCTATCGACAATAGAAAGTCACAGCAAATAAAGTAAGATGTATTTTTTATTCACTGTGTATACCCTTATTTTTTATTTTTTTTAATTTCTAGATGGGGATCTATATTTTAAGATTTGATTAAGATTTATAAAAATTTTTATTGAAAAATTAAATGTATATAATGGGAGTATTTATTAAAGATGTTTAATCACAAAAGAAAAGCAAAAAATAAAAGGGAAAGATGAAGATAGATATAAAGGGATATGGATGAGGTAAGTGGTGGATGGCATAATTTTGGCATATCAGGGAATCCTAAAAAGATCATGTTTACGACCTTATCCATCACGTGAATAAAAGTGCATTTAGAAATAAAATAAAAAGCAGGGAAAAATACATTTGCTCAACTTATTTAAAGTTTGGAATTCGAAATAATTATAGGGAGCAGCTATCCATATCATATTAAATATTATATACATCCTTTCGCTTCCTCTTTCTCATGTTCTCGTCTTAGCACCGTAATCTCGAGCATCACAATCATACTTGAGCACTCGTTATCGTTCGATATCATCATCGAGCGATCGAATTTCGATCGCTATCCAATTGAAATCCAATGATAATCCGATCAATGTCAAAATCCGACCAAATGCGATCAAATTGTGATTGGAATCCATCGCCAACAACCACAGTATTGGCGGCTACAATGGCGATAGGTTTTAACTACAATTTGATCGGAATTCGACTGCAGTTCAATGCCGATTGAATCACAGATGAAATTCAATTGCTCGACGTCGATGTTGAGTGACAGCGAGTGCTCGAGATCATGGTGTTTGTACGTGGAGAAAATGAGAAGCGGAAGGGAGAAAGAGCATTTTAGAGTTTTTATAAAAATTGATATGTGTATAGTATTTGATAGAGTATGGATAATCGCTCCCGTAATTATATTATGTTGTACTTATTCACTTAGCCCCGTAATTTAATCGAGCAATTCATCCGATTTATTATTAGGGCAAATAAAAAGATTGATAATTTATTGTCTAATATAAAGCGGAGCAGTATTTCACATATGTTTTAGTATGGTTCGATTCTTTATTAAAATAAATTTGACTTTGAATTTCGAAAAAACTCGAGCAGGTGATCCTGAGCCAAATATGAATCGAGAGTTTATCTTTTCAGACGAAGTACATCTTCGATATTAGACTTGCCGTGTGATAATATCATTGAACTTAGCTCCTAAAAATTACTTAGTAATTGGTTAGAGATCCATGAGATAGATTGATCATCCTTATAATTAGTCAAATTGGAGATCTATATATATATATCTGATGCTATAATCCAAACAAACCAATATACATCCACATCTTTTATTTTATTAATTAATATTCGCATTTATAAAAAAAATGAAATCATATAAAATTTATCATTTTTGTTAAATAAATGCATCCTTATCTAAACTTCTAAATAATTTATAAAGTATTACATCATCATTATCATAATAGTAACAATTATGAATAATCCACTTTAATTAATAACAAAACCCACTAAATACTCATCGGTGTCTCATCCATGCAATAACACCGATCTAATTCCCATTAATTATAATTAATTGCTTTCGATGTGCTATCTTATCCAACTGTGCATTTTGTCAACGAGTAATCAATTACTCATAAAACAACATTTCCTCATACAATTCGATGCTAAATATTTTTTTTATATCGTCATAATGTTTGCTAATTAATTTTCTTTATCCAAAACAAAAGTCGAAGCGTGATCAAAATTATATTGTTTATTGAGGAGAATTTAAAATTCGAAACAATGACCTCTCGATTTGCCGAACATTCTTAGAGCTAATCTTATCCATATATGTCCATAATTTAGAATTAAGTTAGTGAAACTTTTAGGTAATTAACCTTTAATTTATTCTTTTCAATGCCTAATCCGTAGTTGGCATCATGGATAATGGAACGTGGCACACTAATCCATTGAATATTTACCCTAAATTAACCATGGCTTATTTTATTATATAAGTAGGGTTTGTAGAGTATTTGACCAAATTAAACCCAACAATTAGGACCATTTCAACTACTCGAATTGGAATTCAATTAATCCAATTCGAAACCTCTCCCCTAATCTAATGACTTTGACCTACCAAGGGTTGACATTTGAAAATTTGGTCAATCTTTTAGAACGTAAATAGTTTGAAAGATTTCCTTATATTTTAGTAAATTTGTAGCACCTTTTTATGATTTAAAAATATTGGAGGTGCTTCTTGAATTTTTATGGTCTTTCCATTTGGTTTGGACTCGGTTGGCAAATTTTTACAAGTGTGGGGGGGGTTTTTGAATAAGGACTCGGTGGCAGTGTTGTAAAAGTGGCGATACAGGTGGACTAATTAATTAACAAGAAAGAAAATTTTGGCAATAATAAAATAAAAATAAATAAATGGATAAAGAAAAGGAAGCATGGCGAGGAACGCTATAAGACCAATAAAAGCAATAATTAATGCCGTCCATTTCGATCTCCCTTCCTTACCGAACGTTTCCATCTCCCCTCTTCCCGACTGGTCTACCGTCCGCTTTGTCGCCATCTCGAATCGAAGCGGAGAGCGAGCGAGAGGAACGATCTGTCAAGCTTCTTTCAATTCGCCGACGAGGGATTTGTGCCCGTCTGGGTCTCCTTCTTCGAGGCCCTCCTCCGTAAGGTCGTGGCTTTGGCCTTTGGTTCCCTGGCGCCGCGCTTGGAGGTGTGTGTTTGTGGATTTATTTTTATTTTTTATTTTATTTTAGTGCTTTCGCAGTTGGGCTGGTGATTCCGATGTTTAGATGTTTGTAACAGTCGGTTCCGGATGATTGGTGTGTGGGTTGTTATCGCTTGAGGAAGTTTGTTGCTTGTGGATTGATGGATCAGAAGATTGGGTTTGGGAGATTTTTTGCTTGGTTTTATTTCGTCGATCCTATATGACGAGGATTTGCTCTGGGTTGGTCGAATTTGTCATATTTTTAAAGAAAACAATCGAATTTTATACGTCGCCACGACTGTTTATGCGTACGTGAGGAGGTACTGAGAGGATATCGTTCAAGGTCGGATTTTGCTTCATTTTTTTTTTGTTTGTCTTCGGATACTGTTGTTTTGGCTTTTTTTTTTCCTTCTCTTGTCCGAGTCAACATATGGAAAGATGAGGCGACTTTATTTGGAAACAGACGTAATAAATTAAGTTGACTTTGACGTTTTACATTTGGAAATAGCTTTATGTGCTCTCTTGGTTTTTTCCTAATTTTTTTTTATCCTTATCCTGAAATGTTTTCCGCTTTGTGCACGTGATAAGAAGTTTCTTTAGTCTTAGAAAGGCTTCTATTGATGAAAACCTGTTTTCTTTAAAATTACAACTTCATTTTACTAAAGGTTTCATTTAGGCTTTCAGAATTATCAACGTGCGTATTATTCTTCTAAATTTTACCAAACAAGCACCTTTTCTCCAAAATACCTTTGCGCAATCTGCTGACACCAATGATTTTGTGACTTCTTGTGTTTCCTTCATGTGCTTAGTCAGATTTCAATGAGGAGGGAATGACTAACTGACTTCTGCAATAGATTCGACGGTGAATTGGAAGATTGAATGTCTTCGGATGAGATTCAAAATGTATTTTTAGGTGGCTGGACTATATCGATCAATTCCCACCGCTATATATCCATAAAAAGGGGAAATAACTGCCTGCAACCATCAGAAATCCCCGACCTCTGGATCTATTAAAGTCATTGAAATAGTTATTGAATTGTTCTGATGGATCTGGTTTTGGTAAAATTGAAATGACGGTGAGACTGAAAGAAAACTGAATATTAACATCTTGTCATATATGATTTTACACTCTTATCTCTTTCTCCTTGAGAGATCCCTTCATCCCTTGTCTATATAAATTTAAAACGATGTGTTTGTCTGGCTACTTGATATTTTTCTCACCAGACTTTGTAATGGAACGAACATCATCCAGTTTCTTGGATTAGTCACCATCCAGTTTCATGTTGCTTATTCTAACTTGTTTTCTCGCAGAGTTTTATGGTTGTAATTTGTGATAATTTTTCCTATTTTTTTTATCCATATTTTTTTTTCAATAATGAATAGGACTGACACAGTCATAGAGAGGTTAATAATCTACCAACATTATATCTACTGCAGCTGTTGACACCAACCAGTTATCCATATATTCTTTGATATTATCCATTTTGGGAGTTATTCTGTAAATAAGCAATGATATAGCTATATTGTTCCTCCAAGCTACTTCATGCATAAAATCTCTAACTCACTCTTTATTTTATGCATGAAATGTTCTGCTTCAAGCACAGAGAATCACACTTCACGGAAATTCAATAGTCAATTATTTTGATATTTTGTCTTCTGTGTTGTATCTTTCTATGTTTCTCATGTAATTGCATAGACTGTTCAATCTATCAAATTCTTGTACATTTTAGTTATACACTTATATTTTCTTCACATTTAAATAGTGATATAGCTAGTACTTTGACATTCTTGTAATTCCATCTATTGTTAGATCCATGAATTTATTGTACACCTAATCAACCTTCACATTTGAATTCAATTATATTTTATATATTTTCTTATTTAATAATTTATTATGTGCATGCAAAACTCTGAAGGTTTTAAATTCTGAAAAATGTGTTGAAGCTGCCCTGTTCTGTTGATATATACTTGATAATATGTCATATATCATATGTATGATGTGATTATTTAAACTTTTAACTACTGCTTGTAGCTTTTACTATGTATCTTTTATGAATTGAGCCTACTGGACCAAGTGTTTAATGGTTTCTGATATGTTTTTTGTTTGTTTCACAGTTTCAATTTCTAGGATTCCTGTATATGAACTTTGGAAGATTTGTGGGGCTATATTTGTAACTGAAAGCTCTTTCTCCTCTGCTATCACTCATTGAGATTCTTAGAACATTGAGAAAAATGTTCTCAAAATCATGTGCCAACCTTTTTGAATTGGGGTCTGATAATGCAATAGATTTTGATACTATTAAGTCACTTTCTAGAGTGATGACAACTGTAGGAATCATAAACGACATGGAGGGAACAAACTCTGAAGAAGATTTATGTTCTTCTAAACTATCAATTCGGAACCGCAAAATCATTGTAGCCAACTTCCTTCCACTGAACTCTTTGAAAGATCAAAAAACAGGACAATGGTGCTTTGAATGGGATGATGACTCACTTTTATTTCAGCTCAAAGATGGTTTTTCTTCTGATACTGAAGTCATATATGTAGGAAATCTTAAGGCTGATATAGACATAAGCGAGCAAGAAGAAGTTTCCCAGAAGCTTCTGGCGGAATATAAGTGCATGCCAACATTCCTTCCATCCGATCTCTTTAAGAGATACTACCATGGATTCTGCAAGCAGCAACTTTGGCCTCTTTTCCATTACATGATTCCTCTCTCCCTTCATAAGAGTGACCTCTTTGATCGTTCTCTTTTTCAAGCTTATATTTCGGCAAACAAAAAATTTGCAGATAAGGTTTTGGAGGTAATTAACTCAGACAATGACTGTGTGTGGATCCATGATTATCACCTTATGCTTCTTCCAACATTCTTAAGGAAACGACTAAACCGAGCAAAGATTGGTTTCTTCCTTCATAGCCCATTTCCCTCTTCTGAGATATACCGAACATTACCAGTCAGAGAGGAGATACTCAAGGCATTGCTTAATGCTGATTTAATTGGCTTCCAGACATATGACTATGCACGACACTTCTTGTCTTGTTGTAGCAGGATGTTGGGATTGAATTACGAGTCAAAACGTGGTTATATTGGACTTGAATACTATGGCCGTACTGTGAACATCAAGATTCTTTCAGTGGGTGTTCACATTGGCCGACTTCATTCTTTACTCAATCATCCTAATACCATTTCAAAAGTTCATGAGATTGAGGAAAAATTCAAAGGGAAGAAATTGTTACTTGGTGTGGATGACATGGATATATTTAAGGGCATTAGCCTGAAGTTGTTAGCATTTGAGCTTTTACTGGAGAGGAGTCCTACTCTTAGAGGGAATGTTGTCCTTGTGCAGATTGTCAATCCTGCTAGAAGCACAGGGAGAGATGTGAAAGAAGCAAGCGAGGAAGCAATAACTATCGCTAAAAGGATAAATGATTCATATGGTACTCCAGGCTATGAGCCAGTGGTACTTGCTAACCAGCCTATGCCTTTCCATGAAAAAATTGCTTTTTATGTGGCAGCTGAATGCTGCATTGTAAATGCAGTGAGGGATGGAATGAACTTAGTTCCTTATGAGTATGTAGTTTGTAGGCAGGGAACAGAGAAAATGGATGAGAGTAGATCTATCAGTATTGGCTCTTCCCATGCAAGCACACTTATTGTATCCGAGTTTGTTGGTTGCTCTCCATCACTAAGTGGAGCTTTTAGGGTGAACCCTTGGAGCGTAGAGGATGTTTGTGATGCTCTGTATCAATCACTGAAGTTAGAAGGTTTAGAAAAGCAGTTGCGCCATGAAAAGCATTATCGTTATGTCAGTTCGCATCATGTTTCTTACTGGGCTAGCAGTTTTTCTCACGATCTGGAGAGAGCATGCAAGGACCATTACAATCGACGGTGTTGGGCTCTTGGCTTTGGCTTAAATTTCCGGGTCCTTTTCCTTTCGCCAAATTTTAGAAAATTGACAATAAGCCATATTAAATCAGCCTACGAAAACACTTGCAGTCGAGCTATATTTTTGGACTATGATGGCACCATTATGCCTGAAGCATCCGTTAACAAAACTCCAAGCAGTGAAATCTTGTCTATCCTGAACAACTTGTGCAGTGATCCAAATAATACTGTATTTCTTGTAAGCGGGAGAGGCAGAGACTCTCTTGGCAATTGGTTTTCTTCATGTGAAAACCTGGGAATTGCTGCTGAACATGGCTATTTCATCAGGTACGCATGTGAAATCTCAATTTGCAATTTATAATGTTTGCCCCTTTACTATCTGGTCCTTTTCTAATCGTTAGGTGGAAAAAGGATGCCAAGTGGGAATCAAGCTCAGTTCCTGCTGTCTCGGATTGGATGACGATCGCACAACCTGTAATACAATTGTACACTGAGACTACCGACGGCTCTTATGTAGAACCAAAGGAGAGTGCAATTGTATGGCATCATCAGTATGCAGATCCCGACTTTGGTTCATGCCAAGCCAAAGAACTGCTAGATCATCTCGAGAGCGTTCTGGCAAATGAACCAGTGGTCGTCAAGAGGGGTCAGCATATTGTCGAAGTTAAACCGCAGGTGTGTTTTTAATGTTGGCCAGTCGTCTTATTGGTTGCATTATCTCTTGCTGTATATAGGAACTGACAAGGAGAGTATCATGTGCAGGGAGTGAGTAAAGGTGTGGCCGTCGAGAATCTTATTGGGGCTCTGACCAAGTGTGGGAAGCCCCCAGATTTCGTGCTGTGCATTGGGGACGACCGATCCGACGAAGACATGTTTGAAAGCATCAACAGTACAACTTCAAGCAATCAGTTTCCCTCGGTTCCTAAAGTTTTTGCATGCACAGTTGGTCAAAAGCCAAGCAAAGCAAAATACTACGTTGAAGATTCCAGTGCAGTTATTAGGTTGTTGCACAGTATTTCTTCCTTTTCAACTCAAAATCACATAGACCAACAGCATAGCCAGGTTTCCTTCGATGGGCTGAGTTGAGAGTTTGGCTGTCTGACTAAATTTATGCGATTCATCTTCGACTAATGGAACCTGTACATCCTGATGGCCTTCCAATGGCTGGTTTAGTCTGCTTAATTAGCTTAAAGTGATATGACTTTCTTCCTTGCCGATCCTCATGACGCAAACACATTCCAATTCCAAAGGTTTCGCCTTTGTTTGTGCACTGAAAGTGCAGCAAAAGCTTCATGAACTGAAGGCAGTTTGTTACAAGTTCTCACAGTGCATTCATGATGATCTGTCGCCATTAATTTCTACAGATTGTGGCACGGTCAGAGATTGATAGGTGTCATATAAACAGTAATTTGGGTGAAATATTATCATTAATTGCATTCATTTATGTATTTGTTGGATGTGTTCATTCATCGTTTTTTTTTTTAACTTAAAGAACAGTTCTACTATACTTCAAATTCCCCTTTTAACTATTTTACTTCCACGGCCAATGGATAGCCAACATAATATTGTCTGACTCGTGAACTATTACAAGTCTAGGATGAATTAAATATCCATCATGAATGGATGCACAAAGAAGTTTGTGGGACATTTTGATATAATCCACTTAAGAGGATAAACTTTACATGTATGGTATATCAAATTTGGAGATTTTATAACTTTACATGTTAGAGAGAGAATGATTTTTAAAATTGTATTTGTAATTTGATGGACAATTTATAATATGATGATATTAGAGATAGAGGGAGTAAAAGAGGAATACTTGTGCAATCTTATGTAATCTTTTGTTATACGCTTAAAAGATTTATAATTTCTAATATTTAGTTTAATGTATCTATATTTATGGATCAATATATATTTACCTGTTTTTTGATAGGCATTATAGTTTTATGGGGGCATATGTTTAAAACTTAACTTGTACACTTTACTGGAGTTGAGACAGAAATTATGATGTTCATAAGTTTAAATCGGCTTGATCATGCACGAGTATGATTTATGAATGTTAATGATTTACATGAGAAAAATTGGGATTTAATTGAAAATTTAGTTTAAGCTAAATTTAATTTAAAAAATATTCTTGTTGTCGTATCATATAGTTGAACAATCGTACAACTAATTTTATAAAGGAATTGCTTGAGCGGATTATTTATAAAGAATAGCTTTTTGGGTAAAAATCTGAAAAATATAATATGAATTTCCCTCGAAATTTATAAAGGAAAAAGAAGAAGAGTAAATTGACCTTCTCAGTGTTCGATTCTGGTCTCTCTCAGATCCGACTCTTCCTCCTCCTCCACCCTCCCTCTTTCTTGATCTTCCAAACCGTTTTCAGTGCCTTCGCTTCCCTCACCGATTCTTCTTCTCATGTTGGGAAATTTTGGTGGATTTTACAATGAATCCGTTTTCCTCACCATCGCGGTTGAGGTCAGTCATCGACCCTTTAAATCCTCAATTTCCACTTTTTTTTTTTGTTTTCCTTTGTTATGTTTTGGTCGATTCTAATCAACTTCAGTCCCTTCTAGTTGACCCAAGAATTCAAGAAATTTGGTCTTAATGCGTAGTTTCCCTAAAGATTATGGATTTTGCTGTCTTGCTTTGTAGAATGGTGCCAAGGTAAAGGCAATCTTGGTGTTGTGGCACAATTCCACTTCTACATGATATATGATGCACTCTACCCATATATATGATGCTGTCTAAGCTTCATTTTCCTTCCCATAATGGAAAAAAATGATAAACTCTATCGATTTATTTGGCAGTATAGACCTTCACAAGTGGATTCCTGGTTCATTGGTGTGAATAAAACTTGAGGTTTTAGTATTTGCTGTTTCCACACGCTAACTGGCACTTTTTAGTTTAGCTTTGGTTCAAGTATTTGTTCCTCATATGGGCTCCACAAAGATAGAGACCTAACCATATGGAAGGTATATAATGCATAAAATCTTGGGATCATAATTTGGAGACTTACTTTAGATAAATATATTGCATACTAATCAAATTATATATAGTATATTATGCTCTCTTTTGTTTTCTTCAATTGGCTGATTGCATTGCCACAAAGTATCAGCAAAGGAGTAAAGCATTATTTTTGGGCTGGAATTTTGAATAACTTGATTAGCGCTAATGGGTTGAATCTTAACCTTTTTGGACATACTTGTCTTGGCATTGAGGATTTTTTGATATCTTCTATTATACCACTGAGACATCCTATAAAATCAACTTTAAGTAGGTAGAATGCTATGGTCCTCCATCTCAAGCCGTTTAATAAATCAACCCTAATTTACCTAGAAATGAGAAACTTTCTCACTGTGTTGCTATATGATGGAAATTCTCATCTTACTGAGTAATAAACTAACCAAATACACAATAAACGAATAAGCACATTGGTATAATGCCACATTGGTATAATGCCATGCCTAAGACTTAAATTGGTTTCAATCCAATACCCTGAAGGTTCTCAGTTTGGTTACAGGATAAGATTCATGTGGTCGAGCCCAAATGGAAATCATGACTTGCTATAAACATTATAGTATTCCTTTTCCCCTGTGATCAAATTCAAGTAAAAGCATAGGTGAGGTTTTCCCCATAGGATTCTTCATCATCTTAGTTCAATGGTCGAATAAGATTCATATGGTCGGCCATAAATGGTTCGAACTCATGTTGTGCTGTAAAAATAGTAATATTCTTTTTCCCTGGTGATCAAGTTCAAGTATAAACAATGTCAAGGAAAAAGTTACCTTCACTGGAAGGATCGTTTTTTATTTTTAAATCTGTCACTCAAGATGGGTCAATGGACTTAAATGCTGGTTGTTTCTTACCATGTTATTAAAAATGTATTTATATTTTATAAAAATTTGATTTTCTGATTTAAATTCAACTGATCTCGATTGTTTTCTTTTGTCATTTTAAAACTTTTGTTGCAGGGATCTGATTCAAGGTGTACGTGCTTGCAAAACTGCAGCAGAAGAGCGTGCATTTGTCAGAAAGGAATGTGCTGCTATACGTTCTTCAATCAATGAAAATGACCAATTTTTTAGGCACCGCAATCTTGCTAAACTTATGTTTATTCACATGCTTGGTTATCCTACTCATTTTGGTCAAATGGAGTGTCTCAAACTGATTGCTGCTGTTGGCTTTCCTGAGAAACGGATTGGCTATTTGGGTCTTATGCTGCTTCTGGATGAAAGACAGGAAGTGCTTATGCTAGTTACAAATTCCTTGAAACAGTATCCATCATCTTCAGTATATAACTCACTGAATTCCTTAGTTGTTAAGCAAGCTCTATTATCTGGATTTTTTAAGTCACTTTCAGAATCTTTGTTTTTTCTGACTTGACACATTCAGAGATCTCAATCACTCGAATCATTATATTGTGGGTCTTGCTCTTTGTGCTTTAGGGAACATATGTTCTGCAGAAATGGCAAGGGATCTTGAACCAGAAGTGCAAAGGCTCTTTTTAAGTAGAGACCTAGATATAAGAAAAAAGGTGCACTGTCCATTTTGAAATTTTTTTCCCCATTCAGTTGCATGCTAGATTTGTTTGAATTAAACTTTTGCCTTTTCATTGTAACTACAATATCTGAATTTTGAAATTCAGAAAAAACTCATAGAGGACAAGTTACCTAAATTTTCTTCTTGGAGTTTATTTGTTTTCATAACCTTCTTTGTTGAGAGCTAACACAACGACTATATGTTCTGTTTATTATTATTCTTATTATTTTTCATTCTCATTTGATTTATATTTGTTGATTGTTCCTTATCTTCTTTTTATAATAAAGTATAAGATTGACTGGGTTCTGTTAACAAAGTTTTCCTCTGCATATCAGTATGTTGATGACATTGTTTCATAGGTTGGAAGTACGAGTATTATCTCAGAATTCAATATCTTAAAATTTTATGTAATTTTTGAAAAGTTCTCTTCTAGTCACGTTGTTTTCTTGTTTGATAGGCTGCCTTGTGCTCTACCAGGATAATAAGAAAAGTTCCAGATTTGGCAGAAAACTTAATGATTCCTGCAGCTTCTCTGTTGAAAGAAAAGCATCATGGTGTCTTGATATCAGCTGTTCAGCTTTGTATCACTTTGTGCAAAGTCAGTGATATTCCCCTTGAGCATTTGAGGAAGGTACCACTTGTTATTGCTAGAAACTAGTATTAGCATATATCAGTGTTGGTGATCATATGGATATCCTTTCTTCCCATTCTTAAATATCTTCGACTTTATCAAAGTTTTCCTGTGCCCTAAGGTACCCCTTTCTGATTATGGACTTTTACAATAATGTGGCCTCATTACAACCAGGGTAAAATGGACTAATTGTACTATAATTGATAGACATAGAAATAAAATAGAACGATATTTTGAACGCTTTGAAGTAAATGAGAGCATATTTAACCTGTAATTAGTTTAATTGATTGGATTTGTATATTTCGAATATGTCTATTTTATTTCAAGGCACTTGGTTTGATCACTATCCTTTTGCAGGATTCTCCACTATAGTTTGATTGCAGTAACTCTTTTTGTTCCCTTTCACCATTATTAGGTGGACATATAACATACTTTCCATAATTTTATAAATTGAATCAATTAGGATATTTGAGTCACAATATCTAAATAATTGTGACCTTGGTACTACTAAAGACTTGCCTTTCACGTGTCACTTGGTGGGAGAAGATCCATCAGTGACCTGCATTGGAGAATTTCCTAAGTCTTCATCATCAGTGACCTAAAATAGTGGCTTATGGTAATGAAGGTGGAGTTGGAGCTCTGAACCTATTCAGTTGGGTCATCAAGGTTAACTTAGCCTACTAACGTAAATTGAAACAAGTACTCTAACTTTACCTCAGATGTAATGTTCTCATTCTTAATTTTTTTTTTGGAAATAGCAAAAGTGTAGGTTGAACATTTTGAACTCATATTGAGATTCATGACCATTTCACTACGGAAATACCGAGCCTGGGCAGATTGAACACTGACTCATCATGAACAATCCACTCACGTGATGCCTAGCAGATCCACAATAGAATCACAGCTTCACCAGAAACTAATGACTGGCCAAAAATACTAATCAAATCACCAATAGAATAATAACAAACCCAAATGAGAGAGAACTAATCCATTAACTTTGTTTGATCCATCACTGCTAAAAAATTCTTAAAACTAAGGTAATAGTAATTACCCTATCTAGGATCATAAGCCCACAACTATAATGAGTACTAAATTGAGATTTCACAATATCTTAAGGTTTGATGATCTTGTCAAGACCCAAATTCTAAGTTCTAATTCAGTCCAAAATCTCCCTTATCAGGAACCATGTGATATGGTTGTCTGTTCAGTTCAAAACTCAATTGGACAAAGCCAAAAAGTATAGCCCTGTGCACAAAACTCCTACTAATGTGAGGTCCCGGAAAAGAGTCTATTGTATACACAATAGACTATTTCGTGATTCGAATCCGTGATCTCCAAGTGACAATAACTTTACTATTGCGCCAAGACTCCTCTTCACCAAGCCAAATTAAATTAAATTAAACAAAATTTTATATTGACAAGCCAAATCAAATTAAGCTAACATATAAATCAAATTGTCAAGTTGGTTTGACTCGAACCAAATTTGCATTAAGCATAATAGTCTTTCAATTTTTATATTAAACTGAAAAATTTTATAGAACAAAATTTTAAATCAAATGTTCACTATGAATTCAACATAATCTCTTTTTTTTTTTTTCAAAATTTGTTATGCAAAACAATTTTCAATGTCAAATATTTTCTAATATTTAAAAAATAAATTCGGTTCAGTAAAAAGAATCCAATCAAGCAGAGTTTTTACTTAGCTTGATTGGGTTTCTCAGCTTGAACCATATAATGGATTCCTCTTACACGTAAGGTCCAATTGTGCTCCACCATCACAATTAATCCATTTCAGATATCTCATTATGTGCAGGATTAGATATGCTCTAATATAATGGGTAACAATTGGTCTAGATTGACAAATTAACTTTGTCAGACCCAATCATTCAAGTAAGATTACTTCAATGCTTAACCCCACACTAATAGTACTTCCTTCATCTAAGCTTATAAATAAAGCTTCTTCCTTAGCCCACAAGTCTCCATGTTGGACCAAATTGGAGTTTCAAAATAGATCTATGATTATTATTGACTTTAAAATTATGGCAATATTTTTAGTTTTTACTTTGAGAATATTTACATGGTTTTTCTTCCAATTGAGAAAAGTATTTGTATCTTAGCTTAATTTCTTTGTAACTATTTTTATTTTGAACTCATTCAATGCTATGATCCAGCCATTCAGTGTTTCAGAAAATATCCTCAGACTAGATGCACCTTCTTTCTAGTCCTGCAGTTTGTACTTTGTGATTGGCATCATTGTTCTTAGTTTTCATCCTTATTCTATTTTATTTTATGTTCGTTTTATCACTTTGAATTGAAGCAATAGCTAATTCGCTTAGAGTTCTACTGTGAAACTATTTCATCTTTGATTATAGAGCTGCATAGAGGGTTTGGTTCGAATTTTGAAGGAGCTGTCCAAAAGTTCGTATGCACATGAGTATGAGATTGCTGGGGTTATGGATCCTTTCTTGCAAATCCGAATTCTTAAGTTGATGCGCTTGTTGGGCCAAGGAGATGCTGAATGTAGTGAATATATGATCGACATTCTTGCTCAGGTCTATTTTCAAGTAACCTAATTATTTTTTAAGTGTGAACTATTCTTGCACAGTTCCTTGAATACACTTTAAAATCTAATGCATACATTCCATATTACATTTATGATCTTTGAAATTTTAAAATCCATATTTTTATGAAAAGCATTTTGCTTGATCCTCAGAATTGCCAATCGCAAAATCATGCCAGTTTTATTGTTGATGGAAGTTAACAATCTTTTATTTGTGCACTCATATAGAAAATACTTCTCGTATTTCTTTGGCCTTTCTAAATAAATGTTCTATGGCAAAGTGCATTAAGATAAAACTCTACCATTGGTATATAAATATTGTTTGCTTTAATCATTTCCATATTGAGCCATAACAAGTTGTAGACGTGCTTATCAAATCCTAATTTATCTTTCTGATTTAATATCTTGTCACTCAAAATCTGATTGTCCTGTATCATTACTGTTGTAGGTCGCAACGAGAACTGAATCACACAAAAATGCTGGAAATGCTATTTTATATGAATGCGTTGAAACAATAATGGGCATAGAAGCTACTAGTGGTTTACGTGTTCTTGCAATCAATATTCTGGGCAAATTCTTGTCAAATCGTGACAACAACATCAGGTATCTTTGTTTCCAATTTCTTATAATTGATTCTGTGAATATCATGCTCAACTTATCAAATCAAATTTGCTTGATCTTGCAGACTTTATTTGAGACAATAAATCTCTTTTGAATTTACATATTTCCCTGAACAACTTAACCTATAGGTGCTTCATTTATACCTCTTTTAAATGCTCACTATTATTGGCTAATTGGGCCCATTTGTAAATGTGTGATATAGAGGTCTATTTGTCCCCTCGGGATGGCCCGTTGGTTAGAGCAACGCAGATGCTGCTACAGATAGGCAGGGGTCGATTTTCAACGTGGGATTTAAAATCTTCACCCATGCTCAGAAGTCTTCTGCTTTTTTTGGCCAACGGATTAAGGGATATATTCCTTTGTAATTTATCTTCCTTCATCATCATCGAGAGATTGATAGCGAGAGGCATTGGGAGCAAGTGTAATCGCTTTTTCCTACATATATAGAGGTCTATTTGTAATATTCCATATTCATAATCATATTTATATATCTGAAGAGGGAGGCTACCTACTAAGGTTTGAGGTATAATTTCCATTTGTAATGCTTCGTATTTATAATATTATTTATATATAAAAAATAGTTCGATGTATGAAATTTTCAACAATACGATGTTCTGGAAAAAGTCTATCGTACGTAACTTTATCTTACGTTGTAATAATTTTACCGGAGTATCAATGTCCTTCATAATACTATTTATATATATGAGGAATAATTTCCTCCGTTATATTATAGCCACTTGTTCCCTCGTAACTGGCATCCATGTCTTCATGTCTCTCAGGTGTTCATCTCTTATTCGATGATGCCTTCTGTGCATGCAGTCTATCCATGCAGACTGCAACACATTGTCGTTGTGTAGAGATGCTCATGCACTGATGGAATTGCTCTCCACTGCCACCCAACATTGTTCATCAGCCTTTGTTTTGCCTATAGAGCTGGCCTGTTGTCTCCCTACACTGTTCATTATTGTCTGTTGTGGCGACGGAGACTGAGGCGCCTTCACCACCACAAGCCATTCATATCTTCTTGCTGCAATTGCCCTTTTCTTTTGATCGAGCTTGAGGCTTCTTTTTGCTTTCTCAAGGTGCAGATCTTTGTGACTTCTTCCTAGTGAGGCTCCCCTGATGTCGTCCTGTACTTGTCGCTGCATCTTTGAACAGATAATTTGTTGTCAATCAGCAGCTGAGTTTGACTCAACTTCCTGGTCTAGAACCAAATCCCAACCTAGATTCCTGGGCCCATAGTTGATCCTGACTTGCTCTTCTTAGGTGCGATTCTTGAAAAACAAGAAAATAGAAAGGGTGTAATATTCTCGAAGAGGTTGACAATGAGGTCAAAGGAGTCGCTCTGGTGGACAATTCCTCATTGTCTAATATTTGGGCATGTGAAGGACTTTCTAATATTTGGTCATGTGAAGGACTTTCTTCTTGGTCGTCCATCTCCAACTGCACATGTAGCTTAGGATAGTGCCACTGTTGTTGTTCCAACAAAGGTGTACTAAAGGCTTTTTCAATTAAGACGACTGCCAGTGCTTCATCCTAGGTCACTTCATTTGCCTATGGAGGTACCTCAGTTGCTTGTATTTCCTTTTAGTCTCAAGTCATTTCCTTGGATCATATTCCACAGATGTCACCATACACCTAGGCTTAATCATATTTGGTATTAGAGGATTAACAAGAAGAAAAACTAGAGGAAAGGTACTAATAGTGTTATATGATTCTAGATTTCCAGACAAAGAAAGGTGATAATTGGATTAATGGAAGTTGACATGAATGACAATATAGGAGTCACATACTTATGTCCAAATTTTAACATGACTATAAGAGATTTTGCAAAATATATTAAAGTAGTAATGCAAGCCAGAGGATACGGAAATTTCATTGGAAAAAATATTTGTCTAGAAATGATTGTTTTAGTTAAAATTATGAATAACTTACATAACTCCTACAGAATACAAATTGAAGGAATTATAGATTCCCTAAGTTCGAAAGGAACAACATTCTTAAAACCCAAACAATATAGTTTAGAAGACCTTGCAAATTTAGAATGGACAATAAATCTAGAGGACACAAAGCTCCTATTACAACCAACCAACTCAATCCTTTATAAAAACAGAAATAGCAATCTGAATGTTATTCTCTAGGTATCTACAAGCATCGTCATCTAAAGAGTTTGAAGAAGTAGAAGGTTTCAGAACCCAAAATACGAGTACAAGTCAGAGGCTAAATCTAGTAAATATAAAACAACAAACACCACTGGAAAAATACCAAATACAGTTAAGAATTATAGGATTGCAACACCTAGCATTAGTCAAGGGGAAGATAATACAACACAAACACTTAAATTATATGAAGCTTAAATGGGAAGAAGAACACAAAGAAGACACTATGAACGTGGGAGGGATATTTGATGATTTGGAAGAATATGTCTATATCCCAAAAGAAGCTAGTAATCAGATGACTATACAAGAACTTAAAGAGCTAGAAAACTTTGACAAAACCCATGAGAAACTACCAAAAGATATGTATCTATACTTAGATGAGGAACAAAACATAATAGCAAAGAAAATATAAATAAAACATAAAACTTTAAATAAGAATAAAAATTTAATGAATACAACTGAATCTACTGGAACAAGTAGACCAAGCCAACCCTATCAAATTACTACCCAGAAAGTAGCATGAGAACCATAGATTACAGTCAAGGACATCCTCCCCAAACACAAATAGACCCTTATACAAATAACAATCCCTTATTAAGAATAATAGAAAAAAGAAAATCCCTAGAGGTTACCTTTTTTGGAAAAGAAGCAGTACTTTTAAACATAACTGAATGTGACCCGTAATTATACGACAACTACCTAGAACAATGGACGGTTTCAGTCAAGAGAGACTATATGGCTAAACATGAATTAGATATAGAAACTGAAGATGTCATGCTTAGGATTGCCAAAAATTATTTAGGTGATATAGCTCGGGCAGCATGGGAAGCCTTCAAAGCAAAATTTCCTGAAGAAATAACAAAAATTGCAAATCAGAGTAACAACATACTAAACTTTTGCTATGCTATGCATAGAATACTCACGGCTAGAGATGCTAGCACCGACTTAGATTTAAGACAACGAGAGACAATGAGAGACTTAGAACAACTACAAATTACAAATTGGTTCTATATTAAATACTTTTGTAATAATTTTTTTGCTTTAACAGTAGTCTCTGGTAATTACTACAACCCAGACTTAGGAGAAAGACTATTTAGTAAGTAAGTTACTGGGAGAACTAGGGAAAGAAATACATAAGGCAAGGACCGACATGAATGTTACAGCTATACACAATAATATAGGAGTATGAATTCAACACATTATAACAAAACTTAAAGAAAAGTGTGCTTTTATCTAAATGCAAAAAAACGTTGAAAACACAACAATACGACTTTTGTAAACATATTTATACCCCTCAACAATATGGAATAACTCCACGAAGAGAAACTTTTAGAACCACACATAGGACGCCTCCACAACCAAAAAGAAAGTATAAGAAGACATACTTCTTAAGGAAAAGTATAGCGAGAAAATCATACCTAATTAAGGAAAAACATGTAAGAAAATTTAGACCTAAGAAAATATATACTAATACACTCACTTGTTTTGCTTGCAATGAGCCTGGCCAACTATCCTCAGCCTGCCTGCCCTAACTGAAGAAACTTACATACTAAGGCATCCAATTTAGTGGCTAGCACAAATGAAGATTTAATAGAAATTCAATCAGACATTTTAGATATCTTTTGTTTACTCAATAGTCTCCACAAATGATTCTGAAGAAATTACCTCAGAATATGTCCCATTAGATGAATACTGATCCCCGGGATATGGATACACTGTCAAATATGACATAACCATTCCCAAATCTTTTAATCAATCCTGGGATGACCTTTTGAATGAATGCGATGATAATGAGGAACAACCATTATTACATACAAACTATATGTATAGAGCTGAAAGAACTCTTTATCCTCCCCCTAAAGCTGATAACCGCCAACATTATTGGAGATTGCTAGAAGGGAATAACTATACACCCTGTTTTCTCTGTGGTTTCTACCCAGCTGTCCATAAAAGAGGAACATGTAGTAAATGCAAACACCAAATCTGCAATTACTGTCTTAAAAACAATTTTTGATATCACAATTGAAAAAACCAACAATCTATAGGAACTTAACCGAAACCAACTAATGGAGGCTAGAATTTCTGTCCTCGAAACGAGACTCAACTTACTAGAAACTGAAGTAAGAAATCTGCAACAACAACAAAACCAAGCCTATGTTGATTGTGAAAACGCTTCTGTCCTCATTGATCCTAACCTTATTAATCCGCAGTTTCTCCCCTCTACAAGTGATAGAGTCTTCATCCAAACCCCCAGCATGTGCAATCTCGACTTTACGGCTGAATTGCGAGTCCAATGTACCCTTACAATTCAAGGACATAAATTAGATCTACAATCTTTAATCGACACCGGAGCCACCAGTTCCACTGTTGATGAAGGTATCCTCAACTCTTTCCTTTCTCAACATCTTATAAAATACACTAATCAACCCCAAGTAAGTACATTGTTCGATGGCTCTAAACATACTATACACAAATACGTACCTCACGCACATTTAAAATTCTATACAACCTTTGAATATATCTCTAGTAGCATATCTTTGCTCTCATACTACTTACACACCTTACCAATGTAATGATAGCTAATAGGACTCGCTCATTGGTTAAAATCACTAGATATCCCACTAGATTCACAATTGTCTTAGTCATTCCTCTCTATAAATGTCGAGACAAAAACTTGAGACTGATGATTCTTAATCTATCTAATCTTCACATATTTGAAATAATGTTTATAATTAGATTTTTTGCACTCTTTATTTTAGTTCATTTAAATGTTTGAGATACAATTTGATTTAGTTTTACCTTTGGTTTTAGATATTTTGTCACCTCTATTGATGATTATTCTTGAGTGTTTTCTAACGAAAGATCCTTCTAGACTTTTCTCTATTTTTTCCACATTTTATGCCAAATTAAAAATCAATTTGACATTTGTATGCAATGACAATGCTAAGGAATATTTTTCTTACTCTTTTTTGTTATTTCTATTGAGTAGTGTTTTTCCTTCATTAGTCCTCATGTCCATATACACACCTTAGTAAAATGGTGTAGCAGGATGAAAGAATTGACATTTTGTTGAAATGCGACTTCACTTCTACACATGCATGATCTCCTTTCTTGTTGAAGTGATGTTATTATTGCATGTTATTTTATCTATTGTATAGCACTTTTCATGGCTGAGTTCTCTTCAGTATCTTTCCATAAAACGCTATATTTTCTTCCACTGTAGGTGTATGGATGCACTTGCTTTATCCCCTAGTGTCTCCTTACTATGATAAGTTATCTTCACGGTCCAAGTGTATTTTTCTTTGTTGTTGTTGTCTCTAAAAAGTTACCATTGTTATTCTTGTGAGATATCTTGTGCCTTTACCTTTACTATTGTGATATTTTTTTGAAACTATTCCTTTCTTTCCCTCTATGCCATCTTTACTTGAATTTTTGCAGGAAATTCTCCCTCTTCCCACTTCTTTCCATCCCCACTGGTGGAAATAACATTCATATTGTTTTAACTTCTTGAGTTTGTGTAAGTTCTTCCTGTGCAAACATTTTTTTGAGTCCACTTCTTTCTTTCCCTCTACACCATCTCTACCTGAGTTTGTGTAGGAAGTTCTTTCTCTTTTCTATCCCTAATGGGAGAAGAGATAACTTTGGCACCAAGTTGAAGATATAGTTGTATGGTACCAATTAATTAGTGTTACTCACCCACATATATAATCCCCATGCTTAATAATGTATAATAGGTTGCCAAACTATCACTATATAAGTTTATGTGCTACATCTTGATGTTATTACGCACAGAAGTTTGATCATTGAGGGAATTGAGTGTATATGTACTCATTTTGTTGTAATTTGAAACTGTATTAAATGTGAAAATGACTAGCATATATGTTATGCATTTTTAAACAGGGAACATCAAGCTTTTTTACACTACATTTTGCACCTCATATTCTCACTGATCTAGTTATGCACTTCCTTTTTCTGGGGACGTTTAACTCTAATTTCAAATTTTGAATATTGACTATTCAGAGCAAGTCTTATTCCTTTTCTTGTTCAGATCACTATTTATTTGATTATGGTCATTCAAGCGTGCTTGTATTTGAGGAAAATTGAAGTTAATTTTAATTTACTAATTCGCTGACTTAAAAGGTTCAATTTGGGTAGATAGAAATGCTTCTAAATTTCTTCCCTTTTCTCTTAGATATGTTGCACTCAACATGCTCATGAAGGCGGTCATTGTAGACTCACAAGCAGTGCAGAGACACAGATCAACGATTCTTGAATGCATGAAGGTAGGGAGTGCTTTATAAATAGGTGGTATTCCTACAAAACTAGAAAACATATTTTCTTTTTGTTTGCTATTCTGTAGAAACACCATAAGAATTCACTTTTAGCGTGGATAAGCTAGAGCATCTGTTGCAGTTATTATGTGTCTGTTTGGAATCATCACATTTCATGTATCAATCACTTTCAGGATTCTGATATCTCTATTCGGAAGAGGGCTCTGGAGCTTGTTTTTCTTTTAGTCAATGAGACAAATGTGAAACCTTTGACAAAGGAACTTATTGGTTATCTAGAAGTGAGTGATCAAGATTTTAAGGGTGATCTAACCGCCAAAATTTGTTCAATTGTTAAGAAGTAAGTGAAAATGTCAGCCTTCAATTAAAATTAATCTACGGAGATTAGTTCTAATGATTAGGTCTTCCAACTTAATGCAATTGCATATTTATTTTCCTTTACAGCATTAATGATATAAATTCATGAATTAATCTAAGGTAAAAAGCCATAGAAAGCCTCCAGATATTTTTTTTGCCCCACCAAGAGCCTTTATCAAAATGTCCCAAATAAGGCTCCTTTTATTTGAAGTTCCAAAAATATGCTTAGAAATTTATATGAGCATTCCTTCAGTTGCCTGTTGGCCGCTGACCACTGCCAATGACTGGTCGACCAGTGCCTTACACATCGCTAATGACTTTTTTAACATTTGCATGAAATTTTTGACATTGGGATAGTATAAAACCATATATTTCTAAAAAGCCAAAATAATACCCTACTATAATATGTTTGATAAAAAAAACTCAAAATATGCTTCCATATTATCCCAATGCAAAAAATACATGCAAATGCTAAGAATGTCATAGATGTGTAGTGGTGCTTACATATTAAAATTAAAGTCATCGGATAACTCTATAGCACAAAACTATGTTTTCATTTTGCAGTTTTAGAGTGCAAAAAGAATAGAACTATCTTTATTAAAGTGCAATAATGTCTTATACAAAAGGGAAGACATTATAAAGCTTTGTGACACAAAACCACAGTTTGCTGAAAATATGGTTCTAAACTTTCAGAGTTTAAAATTGTAAAAGCAATAGAAATATATATAATGAGGTGGAATTACGCCTACATGAAAAAATGCAAGCCATTAAAAATATGCATGGCTTAGAATCATATTTTGATATTTAGAGTAAAATATGATTTTGTATAAAATTATATTCCTATGTTATAAGACTGCTACATGTATTTTAGTTCCATTTTAATTAGTTTAACAGAGTTACCCTGGTGGTATTTGTGAATTTTGCCACAAAGATTGCGAGTTTGAATCCCACTAATAACATATAAATATATGTGCTCCAAAAAGGCCTCTAATATGTAAAATACCCTGCTAAGACCCCCTTGACTGGCTGACCAATTGCTAACAAGATTTCAGTTGGCTGTTAGAATGCTTTAGTGGTCAGCCGATGATGGAATATTTAAATGCATATTCTAGGCTATTTTTGTGACTTCAATTACAAGAGGCCTTAGTTGGGATTTTTTGATAAACATGCTTTGGCTGAGCAAAAATGAAAATTAAGAGCCTTTTTAGGGTTTTCTCCTTAATTT
Organism: Wurfbainia villosa; assembly: GCA_025175895.1. Taxonomy (NCBI): domain Eukaryota; kingdom Viridiplantae; phylum Streptophyta; class Magnoliopsida; order Zingiberales; family Zingiberaceae; genus Wurfbainia; species Wurfbainia villosa. The sequence goes on along the minus strand of CM045998.1, from coordinate 9,975,243 downwards.
ATGTGCTTGGTTCTGAAATCTCTATTGCCCTTTATTTCCACATTGTGCTTTTGCATTGGAAGCAAAGATGTCAGATGTAGGGTAAATGATGGATGACTATATCAAAGATGCTCTAGATACAGACTATGGACAATGCATTTTTTTTTAAATATGTTGTGATAAGTAGAATAATGAAAACTATAATGAATGGTAGCATAATGCAAAAATTATTTAAAGGGCCTGTGTACTAGCTATATAAACTTTTCACATTAATCAGATAAAATTTCTGATTGCCTCCTTTTGGGCGATACAAAATTGAAAAGAACCTTTTAGAGATATCATCAGTACTGAAATGATAGTGATCCTATATTAGGATTTTCAACAATGTGTCAGAATTTCATTGGAGGGTGATTTTATGGCAACAATTGTCGTGGGGAGCATTCATGAAACTATGACATGCAACATAAAAGGCAATCAAATGGACATCTTTGTCTAAAGGAAACTATTCAAAAAATCAAATGGAAAAAAGGAAGCTAAGAACTTTATATTGATTGCCAAGACAGAGACTTGATGTACATTTAGATTTATGTAGCTAGTAGAAAACTCTCTATTGATCAATCACTTGTCTTGCTTAGAGCTGTTAAATGGGCCGACCCATGGTGGGGTGGGCCAACTTGTCATAAACTCAACATTTAGCATGGAGGGGTGGGTTGGCCTGCCATCCTGACGGATTGAGAAATCCTCAATCCAATCCAAGGCGGATTGCAGATTAGATGGGCCAACCCATGGACTAAAAAAAATAAAAAAATATCTAAAATTACTCTGTTACTTTCTCTAAAAATACTATCTTGAAGTGTTACTTGCACATAATCAAAATAATTTCATTTGGAAAAATAAGAGTTCAACTAGAGACATTATTTTCTCCTATTCATTGAGTATGATAAATTAAATTAAATTCACTTAATATAATAAATGCACAGAGAAGGACTTTCAACTTTCTCAACCTACAGGGCAATCCAAGCCTGCCACTGGCCAGCCAGTCTTGATCCGCAACTCATGCGGGTTGATCCATTTAGGCCTGTCAGATGATGAGTTGATAAAATTTTAACTCAATCCGCTCAAGTTATTTGGCGGGGTGGACCAACCTGATGGGCCCAATCCAAATTGACGGCTCTAGCCTTGTTGCATCTTAGAACTTGAGAATCACCATAAATTCTCTTTTACTAGAGTGCGGTCATTAGCGTGAGAGGCATCGTGATTGGTTGTAGTTTTTCTGCCAGCATTTGAGTTATCCATCAAAACAAAGCTATTTTGAACTCCATATGTTTTGTAGGTTTTCACAGGAGAAGAAATGGTATATTGACCAGATGTTCAAGGTTTTATGTACTGTAAGTGATACTGAATTATCTAAGAAGTGCATCAATTTCTTTTTACAGACTAAATATCTGTCAAACTCTATACATGTGTTCATTGATTTTATAATGCTTAGCTTTTGTGATTCTTTTGTTCTTTTGGAAAATAGAGAATAAAAGACACGTAGACTTGCAAAAAAAAAAAAATGGTTGGCTTACTTCTTAGCTTGAAAAACCTAGGCTTTTAAAGCACAATGGGTTTCAAAAGCTAATTGATCAGTACATACTGAGATTATGGTCAGTCTGATACATGTAGAATATCATGGTTTTAACCGTTGTCTTAAATATTGGTAAAAGAATATTTCTCTTCAAAATATTTAAGAAACTGCAGTATGTTGGTGTATTTTCCCTCTTGGACTAATATATAACACAAATTCTTGATGCAAACTCGTTGGGTATCAGTTTTCCCACTAAAAAGCTATTTTTGTCATTGCAAGCATTCACTTCATGTTTAATATACCTCAGATTTGCATCACTTGTTTGAGTTCATTATCACTACTAGATTGTTCAGTATTGAGGACTTTTCACCAAAATATAGTTGATTTATTTATGATTTTTGTAGGCTGGGAATTATGTTAAAGATGATATATGGCATAGTCTCATAATTACTATAAGCAATGCCCTTGATATACAAGGCTACAGTGTCAGATCGCTATACAAGGCACTCCAAAATCACCCTGAGCAGGTGAGTGAAACTATTTTTTAACATGATATTTGAGTTCAGCCATTTTTGTTTTCCTTATGTTGTGATTTATTCCATAGGGAAGTTTAGTGCGAGTAGCAGTATGGTGCATTGGTGAATATGGTGAGTTGCTGGTTAATAACACAAAGGTGCCTGAAGTGGAGAATCCAATGAATGTAAGTTCATACCTCTCTGTATTCCACTAGAAAATACAGTTTATTTTCTTATGACATCTAGTTAGTGGTCTCTTGATCAACGTTATCTCTAATATTATGATTGTGACACTCTAATTTAATTCCACATGTAAAATTGTGAGCTAATAAGGGGCTTAATAGGCTTTGATGGATGAACTATCAATTTGAGTTTAAAATTTTTTTACCAATGTTGACTCGACAAATTTAATGAATCAGTTTTCTCATCTCATCAAGTTGTTACAATTAGCATCACATCATAGGCATTGTGTGTTTGGAAAAAACTGCAGTGTAATGGTGGAGGCCATTGGTCTTTACATGTCATTGATGAAAATTATACTCGGGATTTTAGTTGGACTGTGGGTTTTCACCGCAATCTCAAGATTGTTATAACCTAGAATTGTGATCTAATCAAATGGGTTTATAGGCTTATATGGGTGAGCTATTATTAACTTGGGCTGAAGAATTTTAGACCAAGTTATCAGGCCCAATAAAACTAATGAGTGAATTGTCTCATCTGGTTGGATTTTTATAATGGTTGCAACAATTGAATTGAGTCAGAGACAATCTTGCACGTGCATAATATTTTCTAAATTTTTTGAACTTTTGTACAGTTCAAGCTTCAAATCCTGCTGCTACTGAAATATTTTGGGCGTGCCATTTTCTTTTTCAAAAGTACCACAGATAATCCAATAACATTGATAACTAGATAAGAGTATTTGATTCCTCAGATCTGATTTGTTGGCAAAGCTAATTCTGTGGGTCATTAGCCCTTTCTGAGCCAAGCGAAGAATTACTTCTCTGACAAACATCTATTATGAGATTTAGATTTATTAGCCCTTTTTCCTTATTGATGAGGAGGATGGCCAAAAGCCTATCTGAATAATACATACATACATACATATATATATACCATCTAGGAGGAACAGCTGCACCAAATAATGGACTTCTTGATCTTGCAATTGAAAACTTCAAGAAGCTGTCAAAACTGTTGATCCATTATTACATTCTGTTAATTCCTCAAACATTGTCTTTCATCTTAAATTTTTTTTTCAAATCAATTAAAATAGTTCCAATCCTAATGAATATCTGGTTACTATTTTCGCCCCTATATTTACTGTTTTAAAAAAGAGAAGAAACTACTTCTCCAGTTGTACTATATCACTTTATGATGTCTTGTTTGCAGGTAACAGATTCTCATGCTGTTGATGTTCTGGAGGCTTCTTTAAAACACCACTTATCAGATATTACCACTCAGTCAATGTGTTTGATTGCTCTTTTGAAGTTGTCATCTCGTTTTACATCAACCTCAGAGCAAGTTCCTACATCAAATTGATTCAATCCTCTTTTTCTCTTATTATCAGTTATCACCATTTTGGCTTTCATTTTGGTTGCTTGTACCATGATATTTGTGTTAGGTTTAACAAACCTTATTCTGAGTTCATGATTTCTGACTTGGAATTCAGTATATCCCCATGATCTTCTCTTTGTACTTTTCTTTTACTACCAATATTTGACCTAACAGTATGCTATCACATTTCCATATACCTATATATTTGTATATTAGGTGTAACAAACCTCATGCTGTGCTCTACAAATGCATGCCAGTTGTTCTCATTATCATGGTTTTTGACTAAGGAGCTCTTTACACCTCCAACGATCTTTATGCAATTCCCTTTGATTACCAAGGCTCACATTTGAGTATACTGATACAGGTTTATCATTGTGCTCCTTTTAAGTTCTCTCAGAAAGAAAGGATTCATATGAATCTATATGAAAATAAAATACCAAAATATGCAAATGTATGGATATTACAAGAAATGACTTTTATTTACACTTTCTTTAGAATCAGATTAAGTCTGAAAATTATAAATTTTGAAGTTTCAATTTTGCCAAGACAACATATTCTTTGATTTTAATTGATGCTAATTGATTTATTTAGAAATGGTCACGACTACTTTTTTATAAAGTCAAAAGGCCATTAAATCATTTTTTGAATGTTAAATTACTTTGCCAATAGATTTTTAATCTTTTTACAATTAAATTTAATTGATGTCGAGTTGTTCAAACAAACTAGTTAAGAGGCATAGCATCCTCACTTAAACTAGCAATCTTTGCCTGGCATTTTAAGGAAATTTATCTTTGGATTTGTGTATGTTTATTCTTTGTCAAAACTTCAGTTATTTTCTTCTATTGACTTTATTCGCTAATTTTTGGTTTTAATTGAACATTATTTTCAATGTTTGTTGAGACACTGGTTGAAGTTCGAGCGAGCCTAGTTTGCCTTCTTGCAAAGCAAGTTTTATGTGCATCACTCCTAGTCATTTTTAAATTACATGTGATTCTATTGTTATTCTATATTAGGCAATTGTTTTAAAGCTGCATTCTTCTAAATTTTAATACTTTTGTTGCATATTCTTTGATCAAATTTTTAATGGATGATGTAGCTTGTTCTCATCATGCAAAATGGTTTTCTTGTTTTTGCTATTATAGAAATTTATTGATGGTTGCATCCTATTCCTAACCTTTCAATTTTTGTTTATTTACAGGAGGATAAGAGAGATAATTATTCATCACGAGGGAAGTGTTGTGCTTGAATTACAGCAAAGAGCAATTGAATTCAACTGTATAATCCAGAGGCATCAGAATATAAAGTGGATACTTAACTCCTTGGACACTATAATTCAATGCGATCCTATTTGCTTGTTCTCAGATTTTGGTTTCTGATTATTTTGATTAATATGCAGATCTTCTTTGCTTGAACGGATGCCTGCTTTGGATGAGTCTGCTTACATTGGAAAAAGAACTAGTTCTTCACAAGTGAATGTTTCTGCAGTTAAGCTTACCCGACCAACTCCTGTAGCATCAACTAGCCTTCCAAATGGTGTTTCCCATGCACCAATAAATCCACTACTGGATTTACTTGATTTAATGTCAGACGATAAGCCAGTTCCTACTTTGTCCACCAATGATATTGTTCAGGATTTGTTAGGCATTGGCTTGGGAAACCCTTCGACCTCAGGTCTTGGCTTTTTTACTTTCTAATATTTAATTATTTGTTTCTGCATATAACAAATCCATGTTTTCAACCTACTTTGTTTCTGGTATTCTGATATATTTGACCATTCTTACAACCTACTTTGTTTCTGTGTAGCAGACTACACAGATTTTAAAATTGTGGCTATGCCTAACTCTTGACTTTGCTACGTAATATGGTTCTTGCCCTAAGATTATTTCTTGGTATGTATTGGATACCAGTGCATACATTTACAAGATATTTCGGCTATTTGACTTTTTACTATTAGCCATGGTTTGAAATCTCATGTTGTGCATGGTTAAAATATATTGTTCTCATATGATATGGGTAGAGTCAAGCTTATGGGACCCATGGGAAGTCGGAATATGGATAAATCGGAAGCGAAACAAGTCGGGAGTGGAGCGACTCGAGAAGTTGAGCGATGGAGAAGTTAGAAGCTGAGTGAGTCAGGGCCACTTAGAAAAACAAGGAACTCGGGAGGTGAGAGCAAGAAGAAGCGGGAGTCTAGAGACCACGAAGAAGATTTCTCTCAACAGTTGTCATATCTGATCTCCTAACCACCTTCCACGATCACTCTTGGACACGTGGCAGGCTAGGTGGAGATTTCTTGCAAAAGTTGTTTCCTAACGACCTCTCAAAGGGTCTAACTGGAGAATAATTATAGGGGAAAAGAGGCATCGGAGTTGCTATGTAAAGATAGATCGAGATAAAGAAAAACTCTAACATTTTTTGCTACTGAATACTTTCTACTTATATACTTTCAACTTCCATCTTCATCTTCCTGTCTGACTTAAGCATCGAAGGGTCGTAGCCGACTTGTGTTACGTTTGACAAGATACTGCTGCGGGTGTGAGAACCCACCCTCTCTCGAAAATTCGGCGAAATGGGCCAAAAAGTGACGACATCATCATAAATTACCAAAATTCTTTGTTTTTTTGTAGCTTGTGTCCGTACAACACAATGTCAGAATTATACTATTTTAGATGGGACATGAATTCGAATGCTAGAGTTGTCTCTTTTTTTTTTTAATCTTCTTTCTTCTTCCACCTCCAATTTATCACTAACACTGCTAGCATGGTATCCAATCGAAGTCTGAAACTTTGACATGAGTCTAGATTTTGAACCTTGGTATTAGCATTAAATAATCTGGATAATCTGCTTGTATCATTGCCTCTACTCCAGAGGAGATATGCATCGTTCTTAGTGTTCTCATATGTTGCAAGAATTACAAACTAAGCTAACATTTCTAAATTCCTAATCTAATTATTGGCATAAAATTGTAGTTAATAATCACATTGAACAACTTTAGAGATATGACATGCTATGCATTGCAATGTTATTATGTATTGTGTGAAGATACATGGATCTATATGCAAATATCCTTATTGCGATACATATCAATAAAGGAAGTTACCTAGGTTTCAGGTTCCAAGAGATTCTTCCCCACTAATTTGCATGTTATCAGAGTTGGGATACTTAAGACATTCTCTTTCACTCATGTTTCTTTTTCCATGCCTTTGTTTTTCAGACACTACCATTACATCAAAGAAATTTTCTCTGTCCCATTTTTTTTTCCTTTTGCTCCAAAAGTTGCCACTGCATCAATAGAAAAGTTGCATCGCCTTCGTGACTGGAACCTTGCAATAGTGAAGGATGCAATTTGAGGGAGTTATGTTTGCAGAGCTTAACCTCCATTGAATTGACAGTACAACAGATTATCTCCTTATTGAAACCCATCGCCATTGTTCTGCATGTTGACCATCACTGTGCATTGCTCCTTCAATTGCTGTCAATCGAAGGGAGCCTGCAGCAGCCTCCTTCAACGTCGTGAAGCACTCTTCTTCCTTCTATGTCATTATTGGTTTCTCTCCTTGTTTATAGCTTCTCCTCCAAGGACTACTTTAATGTCATCAAACTTTTGATCAAGTCACTAGTAGCATCCACATCATATACTTGTCATTCCAATACTAATTTTGCCAACCAAATCCAGCTCTTAGTGTTTAAATGAGATATATTTATGGGCATGTGCAAAACATCATTTACCAAGGAGGGCATAGCTATGGATTTACTCGTGAGTAATATATCACGATAATCAAATCATGATATATTGTCATTTTATCAAAGGGGAATTGGTAGATTTATTAAGTCTAGAGGTCCTAGAGTTGAATCCATTTGTAATAAGTTGAGATCCCATGATATCTTCGAGCCAACTTAAACTGGTGTTGGGGATCTTAGTAGATGCAAATTCCATTATTCTCACACACACACATATATATATAGAGGCACGTAGCCTTGGGCTTCGACTGTGGATATTCATCCATCACTAATTCACACATTTTTTAGGTTTAAGACTGAAGGAGGGCAGCATACCCATTGCTCATGTTTGCTGGCATGAATCTTGTCAATAAGGAGAGCAATTTTATGTGTTGTAATTCTATTGTGTATCGATTTGTGGGGAAGTTATGTTCAGTTTAAATACCATAGAGTGGATGTAGCTGCTGTAATTGTCTATAAAGATACATTGAATGAAAAGAAAAGACAAGCAGTAACAGTCTTACAGCAGAAATTCCCTTTTTGCTTCTTCGAGCCGCTTCTTGTATTTCTTCGGGCCGACTCTTATTTTTTAGGTTTTTCTCTTCTTGTGCAAACAAGCATGTAATGCAACACTTGTTTGCATCACCTTGTTAGTGGAGAAGGTTAATGCCTAGAAAAAGTTGTAGAATTGTGTAGTTTTAGCATCCACTATCTATGACTCATATAGATAAACTATAGGACTAAGATAGCAATACTAATTTGCCATGAGCAGGACAGGCGCTTTGTTTCAGCTTAATTAGTATAATCCTTTTTGGCAGGAGCAATAATATATGTGAACATTTGCTTCTCCTTTCTATACTGTGTGGAAAAAACAAAACTTCATTAGCCATAGTTAACACTTTATTCTGTTATGGTTCTTGTGGCACAATATAGTAGTGTGCTTTTACTTTACATGAAGGTACAACCACACCGTCAGTGGGTGCAGATATTCTGTTGGATCTTCTTTCAATTGGAGGAACTAATGATCAAAATCATGTGTCAGTATTGGAGGTCTCCTCCAAACAAGGTACTAGTTCTCACCCTTAAGAGAGAGACATTTCACAATCATGTTTATGTATCTTGTTATCTGAAATCTGATGATGTATTCTTGGATAATTCACAGGACCTGCACCGCTAACCAATCCACCCGCTTTTGAAGTAATGGATTTGTTAGATGGGACTCCAAAGGATAGATCAACTGGTAATAGTGTTTGAATTTCACTGTGATAAAAGGTAGCTTATTAATCTTATGTTAATTCTTGGGCAGATGATGAACATCCAGTTTATCCATCTATTATCGCTTTCCAGAGTGGCACCTTGAAGGTCACTTTCACCTTCACAAAGAAACCTGACAAATCACAAGTTACACAAATCCAAGCTACGTTTACAAACTTATCGACAGACAAATATATGGATTTCATTTTTCTAGCAGCTGTCCCTAAGGTATGTAACGGATATTTTGTGGATGAGCTCTTTTGGAGCTTAATTCTTCCCCTTGCTGTCTACATGCAACCCTAAAGCTAGAATTGATGAGATATATTGCTACCAATGGATTTGGAGAAGAAATTTAAATTCATGCCTATTAATGTTGATATATCATACAACAGATTCTCCTGGGAAATGCAAAACCAGGGGAGAGAGTTCGATCTCAAGGAAAATTTATAATCCCAAACACACACGTAGAGAGGGTTCAACTCACAAGAAAAATGTTATAATCATAAACGATAACGAGCAACAATGTTGGCAGTAGTGAAGCAGAAGAAACCATGAATGTGTTGAAATCTATCTCTTTAGTAGATTTAAGTTTTTAATCGATTCACATAATATGGTCGAATGCAATGCCTTTTTTGTTCATTTGTTATCTAGTTGTGGCATAGTATCAAGTCGCTATAGAAGAAATATATTACATGGTTTCTTCATTATCCAGTTTATTCAGCTACACTTAGAACCTGCCAGCAGCAACATTCTTCCAGCCAATGGCAATGGGACAATCACTCAAACTCTGACTCTAACTAATTCCCAACACGGACAGGTAACTCAATTTGACTACTTCACATGCCTTCACCGCGATTTCCTCAATTTTTACTCTTCTATGACTGAGCTGTAAAACAAGTAATTACAAATTGCAAGTCCTATGGCTCATGGGATAACAAATGTACCAGTGTTATGTAGATAGCAAAAGTTAAATGGCAACGTATTTCATATCTTCATTCATTCACCCATGTTTCATCAAATAGACACTTATCAGAAAACATTCTTTTAGCCTTTTGATTATTTTGATTTAAAATCACGGCATCATTTTCAAGTTTGCATTCATCAAGAAATATATAGATATTTTAAACCATTTTCTCGGTTGTAAAACTATAATTTGGTACGCTAGAATCTTTGATAATCAGAATTTTGCAAATGTTGCTGAAAAGATTTTGAGTATATTTTGAGGTTCAAGGAAGGACATTCAGGCTATTTCATTTGCATTTCATCTTCTTTGTACATTTCGTGCACTTAATTAGATTTGTAATATTTGTGCTTTCATTCTAAAGGCACATTCAAGTGCTATTCATCATCCGCTGTCCACTATGATTTATAACTATTAAATTTATATTTACTTCCATAGCTTTACTTTTACAAGCTCATGATTGACCGTTCTCCGTCTCTTGTCACTTCAGAAACCTTTGGCCATGCGTATGAAGATGACTTACAAAGTAAACAACCAAGATAAGCTAGAACAAGGACAAGTCGACAACTTCCCTCCTGCATTATGACCATTGGTTTTACAGTTTGGAGTTTTTGTTATAGTTCTTGTTTAATTTTTTTTTTTCTCTTTCCCACTTTCTTTCCAGTTCATTGATTTTGTATCCTTTTTTTCATTGCTTCAAAATAAGCTGCGGTATAACTCGATCAAATTCTACCTGTGCTGCGTCGGGTTTTATTCACAAGAATGAGGAGGAACTTAATATCACTATTGTGCAAGCTTCATACTGTTCAGTCTTTGAATTTGTTTTAAATAGATCATCTCGAGTTTGTTAATAGAACTTAAATTTTTTTTCCCCCTCACTTTGGTAAACTTGATCTTGTGTTTCTAAAAGTTGATCCAGCCACCGGACAAAGGAATGTTGGATAATTATACCTTTTCGGGAGAAAATACAAAGAAAATTTCGAAAATTATTCGGACTTGTCTAGTTTGTCACTTCCGAAGTGTCCTCAGTCAAGACGAGTTTCTTCTTATCAAGACCGTTAAGCCGGATCAGAAATCTCCTTGTTGTAAGCCGCCAAGTCTGGAGGCTATGGTGAAGATGTTGCTTAGCCGAGTTGAGCTGGAAGACTTCGTCCGTTGAGTTACCGAGCTGGAAGGCAAAAACGATGAACATCAAGTAAAGAAACCGTCGATGTCTGTGTTTATATAGTTTTTTTTTTAAATAGATTTGTCCTCCTCCGATAGGGTGTTTGCGAGGTTTAGTAGAATATCTATTTCTCAGGACACAACGGCAAAATCGCGGACTCAAACAAGCACAAGTAGTTTGCGGCGAATTGAACATGCACCTGAACGCTATCATTGTGGAATTGAAAACAAAGAGCAAATCTCTTCTTTTTTTCGAGTTCGCAATCCTTTCTCCTTTTATAAAGGAGATCTATTAACAGTGGGATCTAAAGGTCAACCATAATGTCGCATTGATTCGTTTAATCTATGTGAATCGAAAGGTCAGTCATAATGTTGTTTCGATTCAAATGATATATCATTAATTCATTAATTTTCGATCATTTATGTCAGAATTTCAATGTGAATTTTTCATGAATTGACGCGAAAAATGACGGAACATTTTCTCTATCTTTCCGTTTTACTATTCAACGAATTTGGAAGGATCACAGAACGTCTTCTCCCTCCTCCTTTCGCATTTCTATTCAAATTTCAACGAGGAACTCGGTGGAAATACTTGGCATCTACTGACCAAGAATCTCAACTTTGATCTCATATTATTTCATCTGTTACACTATCTTCATACGAAGTTTTCGGTAAGTTTTCAGCCGATCAAATTGTCGTTCGGCGTTGGCACTTTCGATAACTCGTCGTCGTTTTGTAATATAACGTTCGATCTTATTGGTACCTCGGTCATCAGTTTTGACGCGATTGCGATACAAAATGCTATTTCTTGTTAAGTTTGTTCTTCCCTCAATTGAGTCGTTTGAAGAAAATAACTCGATGCACCAGTCAGTGATGAATGAAATTTTGTATCCATCAGGTAGGAAGCCCACCACCCTGATCACATGAATGCATATGCCTTCGAATTAGTCGTGTCGTCGGTTTCGTCGTCGGAACCGACTCCGTGCCGACAGCTACCGGAGGGTTTCAGAGATCACTAAAAGACAGTCAAAACGCAGAAAAATCTCATCTCCGGTGATCACATTTTGGCAGAGGAAGCGACCACGTACCGTAAAATTTGCCACAAGAGACGGCAGAAAAACAAAGGACCCGTGAGCCATTCTATATGAACAGTGACCGTTCCAAACCACAGAAATAATCATTGATGCCGACTAGACATATTTAACGGACTGATTCGATTCGAAATTTAATTGGAATCAATTCCTTAAATTAAGAACCGGATGAATCGATTTTGAAATTGAATCGGAATCGTTTCAGTTTCGATTCGATTCGGTTCTAATTGATTTCAGAACTGGTTATTGTTCTGATTTAGATTTGATTCTGGTTGCTAATTTAAAATTGAAAATTTTTATCATGTTAATATGTCTATAAGATTATTTTGCGACGGGAAAAAAAAAGAATAAGAACATCGACGCGATGATGAATTTAAAAGTTTAAGTTTGAGAAAGATTTTTCGAAATCGATCCGGAACCGTTTCGAAATCGATTTAGAATCGATTCAGAATCTGTCCGGATTGAATTAATTTTAAATTTTAAATTTTGAAATCAGAATCGATTCGGAACCGATTTAAATTGATTTCGAATCGATTCCAAGATCGACGAATTCGAAATCGATTAAAATTGAATCAAATCAAAATGGAAGAATCGATAAGCATGTCTAATTCCGACGGGAGAGAATCTGAGAGTTGGTGCAGTAAAAAGAAAAAAAAAACTTCTAACAAGGAGAGGAGCCTCGAACTGCATGCATGTGCATGAGAATTGAGGGCTGCAGTTCCAGCTTTCCTTTCGTCTTTTAGTAGAGCACAGGGATTCCACTCGTTCCTTGGCCATTTCCTATTCCTATGCAAACAGACAGAAGACACAACAACAGATCTGCTGGCTGCTCATTTTAAACCTTCACCGAGTCTGATATTCATCTCATTCATCGGACCCTTTCGATGGCATTTTTTCAGTTGATTTTTTAATTTCTTCCGGGCAAAGTGATCAAAGAGATCAGTGTATTGTATTTAGGAGCGAGTAAAAATTTCAATTGCCCTCGCAGAAAGATCTAGTGGCTAACATATGTACATCATAGAATAATGAGTCAATCTTTCGTAAATACGGCGCTGTCTCTCTATCTAGTTAATTCTAGTCTCAGGTCAAAGGTTCGCGCGATTTACCTCCTTATGATGGTCAGACCGATGATAGTGATCGCTAGATTACGATTAATTCTAATCCTTTTGCATCATAGAATAAAAAATTCAATTAAATCAAATTCTGGTTCGGTTTATTTAGAAATTTATTTTAAAAAAAAATCTATTTTTTTATTTATTCAATTCGATTTCGAAACGAAAATAATCGATTAAATTGATTAAATCGAATTACGGTATGTTGTCGGCTAATTTATCAAATTAATCGATTGATATATTTCAATATTTTATCGCGATGGGCGCGCGCGCGCCGCGATATCGGCGGCGTCGCCGCTTTAATCGGCGCTCAGAGCGATTAATCGACGTTAATCGGGGCGATCAACCGATTAACCAGGAGTTCGGCCTCAGCGCCCGGCGCGCCGCCCATACGCCACGCGTGTCGGCCGTGGAAACATCACGATACGCCGCGTGCCAAATGAGGCGCAGCGTGTCGTAGCGTGAAAAGGTGCGACGCGCGCTGAAATGAGGCACAAGCAGTGTCGGCGTGCCGGTGAGAAAGGTGCGACACGCCCATGCCAAAGGCGTGTCGCACATTTGACATGGGCGTGTCGCACATTTCCAATGGATTTTTAATATTGTTTGCAATTATATTTTTAATTCTTATATTTTATAATTTTTATTGTTTACGATCTTAAACGTTTTTAATATTCTTGTTATTTATTGAGTTGTTGTTAGTTGTTAATTGTTATTTGTTACATGCATGTGGAGGCTATAAAGTGAGTTTTGACTTTTGAGTGCCCCTAATATATTAATTTTTTTATATATTATTATATTAAAACTTTAGAAGTACCTAACACGCTTAGCGCTGAAGCGAGTGTGCCTTGCCTCGCCACTGCGTCTAGCGCTTTTTAGAACATTGCTAATTAACATAAATCAGTCGATTGTTTGTTTTAAATTGTAATATAAAAATTACATTTTTTTTTATTGACATTAGGGTATTCGAACTTTCGGTCCGATTAATCAGTGAGAGTGATCGATCTTGTCTTACGGATCTTTAGAACATCTCGTCAACAGCTGAGCGAGATAATAAGGTCGGAATTCAAATGACCTCCACTGATTATCAAGAGTAAATCAGAGAATCGTTCGTAACTTTTTCACGATTCAGCCTGGACTCCACAATTGCGTTATTCCTGAACGATGGTTCAACGTCGAAATCGTACTCGGTCCACCGGATAAACTCCTGGGCCCCAAGACTGTCCGAATAGATTTTTTCTAAATTCGCTGTCGAATGATATCGTAACAAAGGATCGAATTGCGTTCTTATGTGGAATGTCTTTCCATTTTTATTGTTGTATCGTACCCTAGGACATTAAAAAAAAAATACAATTTCACTCAAACTTCTCACTATCATCGATTGATTAACATTTCATATTAGTCAATTGGACGTGATCAATCGATTAATATTTTATATGATTCGATTGATAATTAAAAATTAAATCGATTTAATTTTTAATTTAATTAACTAATTTTTTATCGATTTGATTTTTCAATTTTCACCGAAAAATATAATCGATTTGATTTATTAAAAAATAATAATTTATTCAATTCGATGTCCAAATGAAATTTTTATAATTTATAAATCTTTCGTTCATTTAATTGGAGGACCGATCATCGATCACGAAATAACGTGAACATTATCAATTTTTTTTGTTGTCACATTTGATCAGTCCATGAATCAGTACACATGCTACTGTTCTGCGACCATTCAAGTAGCAAATTTTTACCAGGAACATAGAAAAAATAAAAATAAAAAATAAAAATAAAACTCCATTGCGCGAAAAGGTAGAAAAGATAGTTCATCATTTTGCTGCATGCACGGGAGCATGTTTGAAGGTGTCTTCCAGTTCGCTGTGGGTCTGCTCTTCTTTTCATGCAAAGGAATCAGTCATTCAAAAACAAATCTATGACTGTTCCTTCCTTCTTTTTATTTATTTATTTATTTTTAAATTATTTATTTATTTCTAGTAAAGAAATTAAAGCTGAAGTGCGAAGTGAAGGAGAGCAGGCCATGCAAAAGTTAGCTCCTCCTCCTCCTCCCTGTACAAACTGCTTTAACATAAAGAGCCTGAGAATTCAAATTCAAGTGGCAGAACTAGTCAAGAATCATCAGATGCATGGAACAAAAAAGAAACAAAACACACAAAAAAAAATTAAAAAAAAAAATCTCTTTTCTTGACACTCAGCTAGAAAATGCAAGTGTTGAGGCTGAGGTAGAGTCTCATTTTTCCATAGATGATGTAAAATTAATGGTGCTGTGAAATTCTCGAGGAATAAATGGATATTAGAAAGACTCACTGGAATTTTAATTCGTTGCAATTTAGTGACGATCAGTAGCAAAAACTGTGCTTTTGGCTTGATAATAATTAAGAAGAATCGTCAGGCATCGCCAATTCCTGTCATGATCTTCTTCCACGGCAAGTTCGCTTCGAGATCAGATGCATCGGGAGGCGGCACAGCCACCTTACCCTTCTTGTTACTCCACAACCAGATCTTGGACACCGAGAAGCTCTCCCGCCGACCGCCGACGCCGAGTCGGTTCCCCGCCGCCGCCGCCGCCGCCGCGTCCGCCGCAGAAGCCTCGTCGCCGGCGCAGCCGGTGCCTTTCGGTTCCCGTCCTCTGCTCGCGGAAGCGCAACAGTTCTTGAAAGCCACGTGGAGGTCGGCGTCGGCTACCACGTACTGGTACGACCCCATGGAGAAACACCTCCTCGCGTCCAAGCTGCTGCTGCTGCTCTCCCCTTCCTCCAACCTCCAATTCCCCATCGCGATTCTCCCGCTCGCCTCGCCGTCGGCGCTCGCGCCGTCGTCCAGGTTCCTGAACTTGCCGAGCCTCACCGGGAATGCCTTCTTCTCGGCGGCTGTTTCTTCGACGGCGGGTTCGTGAGGCTCTCCGGCGGCTTCCTCGTCGTCTTGGGTTTGGTCGTCGGAGCCGGAGGCGACGTGTTCGTCGGGAGGTCCTTGAGAGAGGGAAGCGCGGCAGAGGGGGCAGGTGGAGTTGGAGAGCAGCCAGGTGTCTATGCAAGAGAGGTGGAAGGCGTGGCCGCAGGCGGGGAGCAGGCGGAGCTCGTCTCCAGCGGCGCCGTCGAACTCGCAGAGGCAGACAGCGCAGTCGAAAGGCTCCTCCTTCGATCCGGCCAGGTCGGCGTAGAGGAACACCGGGAGCGCGTCGATGAAGGCCTGGTCGAGCCCCGAGTCGTGCTGGTGGAACAGCTGCTGCAGCTGCCGGTCGGGCCCTGGCGACTCGCCGCCGCCCTCCTCCTCCACAGGCGCCGTAGGACGGCGACGCCGACGGCGCCGCTTCTTGAACACGAACCGGAAGAGGAGGTGGATGAGGCCGGAGACGAAGAAGGCGACGGCGAGGACGACGATGACGACGAGGAGCGCCGGGCTTATCTTGCTGCTGGACGAGCTGCTCATTTGAGGAATTGAGTCGCGTTTAGAGATTTGGAAGCCATGGGAGATCGAGGAAGAAGACGAGAATAAGGAGAGAGGAGATCGAGCGAGAATTTTGGCGCTAGATTTGCTGCGATCTGGATTTCACGCGCATGGATGCATCTCCGTTCTCCATTGTTGCCGCTGCTGCAGCTGCTGAAAATCAGGAAATGAGGTGCCTAGCTTGTTTATAGTCGCTCTGATAGAGAGCTACCCCAAGGTATAGAGATAAGGAGGGAAGGTGAAGAGTTTTGTATTCAAATGGTTAAGTCAACTGGATTAGTCTTAGTCTTAGTCTAGACTTAGACTAGACCGGCCGATTCGATCGAACAACTCGCCGATATGATCATGAGGGTGGGTTCTTTATGAAAATGCTGGTGCATAAAATTGGCTTGAATCCAAATTCCATGAGTCTAATAGGTTTTTTTTTAATATCAAAATGCAACACAACAATTACATGTTTAGGTTTGATGATATACATAGATTTAGGTCATAAACAAATCTTTAATCATACCATCTTAATTATGATCAATTAGCTTTATATATAAACCATTCTGAATATTGTTGACTTGAGAATACCTTTATAAAGGCATCAAAGTGTGTGGAGTTATCTTAATTTATTATTAAGTTGAAAGTAGATGCAATAGGATCTTCTTTTAAGGAAGATTAAACATTAAAAAGAAAAAAAAAAAAAGAAGAAAAGATGTCAAAGTTAGGACTCTTTATTTCAAATAAAAAATGGGAGGGAGTTCAATTCAAAACATAAAACATGACTGAGACCTGAACGAGTCGCCATTAAATAAAATCATGAAATTATTTAAATTTTTAGGAAAGTGAAATCGACTCTTTAGAAAACAAACAAAAGAATTCGATAATAATAATAATAATAATTGCCGACACAATATATGGGCCTTGCCAAAAGGTTAAGGCCCAACAATTGGTCACTGACAATGATATACGATCATTCACTAATAATAGAATTGAAGTGGACCGTATGTTGATCTAGTTTTAGTAATAATTATTTGTTGATCGATCATCAGAGTTATTTATGCTCTTTTCTTTTGAAAAAGTATTGGTAATTATCATCCCTCAATATAATTAAGATTATACTTGATATTTTTTTATAAATATTTTATTGGATGAGAGTTGATCTTTCTCGAAGGATTGATTAATTAATTCTATACTTGTAGCAAAGTTACATATTGTACTAACATCCCGAAAAGAGTGAAGATTGGCAATAGCAAATCGGTAGACTTTTGTAAAAAGACACGAGTCTTTGTATTAATTGTTCTCATTTGCATTACTTGTTTTAAAGACAGATAGATGGTTCTTTAAGAGCATCCACAACGGGGATATTTGAAGGGGATATTTGTTCAAATATCCCCAACTTCTAAATACGAGGAAGTATAATCAATAGGGGTTCTGTAACATGCATGTGCAGCAAAGCTGCATGCATGTTATAGTTTTTTTTTTTTTTTTTTTAATTTTCTATTATTATTTCTTTAATTCAATGTGAACGTGGGATATTTGGTTGGTGAACGCGGATTTTTTTAATCTAAATTCACTTTCTATAATAATAGTGAAATAGTAAATATTTAGTTAGTGAAATTTAGAAGTGAAATATTCAATGGTGGGCCATAAATATTTGATGTATAAGATATTTCATCGTGGATATTTGAGAGAAATATCTTTATCTATTGTACATGCTCTAATTAAGTATAGATGTGTGTGGAAAGTAGAGAAATAAATTAAGAGTGCTTTTATAATTTTCAAAATTAATCTTCGAAGTGGTCGGTTATCGTCCAATCCATATGATACTTATCGATGAATGAAAAAATAACTTCCAAACAAAATAGATAGGTTAACTATATGAATGGATGATGATGCCTTTTAGTATTAATTAATTTCTAATGCTTAAGAGCATGCTAAACATCTATATATATTTTATCTTTGAAGTCTTGAAAGAGCAAAAGATTTATGTAAATTAACTCAAAGAAATGCTCATTCTTGTTAATTATATAGCATTATTGTATTCGTAACCTTGCGATGTGTATCTTCTCAAGGAATGAGATTGAATTAATTTAATGTCTTGATTTTTCTTTATTCCATCTACATTTCATTAAAATTTATAGTATTATTATTTTTTAATCAATGAATGCCTTAAAAAAACTTTAATACACTAGAGATATTATCTTAATTGAGTTCAAGGAGTTTTTTTTTCTTCTTCGATCGATCAATATGAAACTTTAAAGTACATGAATAATTAACATCTATATAAGACGTCAATGATGAGTGAATTGTTTCTTCCAAGTTTATTATACTTTTGTCATAAGCATGGAGTGTTTTAAATCCAATGGTTAATACTCTTAATAAACGATGTTCTTAATTTAGTTACCATATTATATAAATATAATTAGTGATATTTGAATTGAAGTGTTCAAATAATTTTATGAAAATGAAATTATTGAGGAGCAATCAACTAAAAACTGTGTTAGGATGATCTTTAATTATTATTTCCAATCAGTTATTTGCTCCTAACTGTTTATAATATATATACATCATTTTATTATAAAAAAAAGGCATATATGAAAATTGACTTAGTAAATATTTTACTTGAGATAAAACTCGAACATGATCACAAATGTTTCTATATATATGCCGGACTTTATAAGGATGAAGATGCAAATTTTAGAATAAGTATCTTTTCGACAATGGATGGGAGAATGATTTGATCATATAGCTAGGAGATCATATCGATCGGTGCAATTTCTTGATTTCTCAATCATTTGGCATCGAGCTCTTCTAATCACTCAACTCTTCGATCTCTCTCGTTTTTCTCTTATAGTAGAGTTAGATGCGATAGCTAGACCAACTCTCTTAGGATAGCACACATAAGCTATGATACATTCAACTTGTAAGCATACTTATTTTGATACTTGAAAATTTTAACAAGCTTATTTATTAGTTTCTCAAAATTTATTTATTTATTTTTATTTGGATTGCACCACAATTTTCATCAAATCATTTATTTTTATTACTTTTATAGTTTTTGCTAAATTTATAAGTCTCATTATAAATCATATGATAATATTTAATTTAATTAAATATATTAATTAACTTATACTTTCTTGTATATATAGATTGCATTTATTCATGACTCTTGAATGAGATAATTTTTCACTCTTTTAAATGTGCAAAATTGATTGTTTAACTATTGTCTCTCTTCTTGGAGGATTCATTATAATAAGAAATTTCTTTCTTGACATGCTTGACTTAATTACTATTAATTACGATAAATGAATATTGTAGCAACAATTGCTATTAATTACTTTCTTGTCAATTTATTCTTTCTCCGCGATCATCCATCATCCGATGCTATTCCTTTTCTCATGGTCGATTGGGATTTATGATGCTCTTGTTCTATGTATATACTCCTTGTTAATTAGCTTATTATACGATCATTACAATGAGTTAAAGGATTAAGAGAAAGATCATTAATTAATGTTGAGATAACCTTAATTAATAGCAATTAAGACATAATCAATTTATTATTAATTTTAAGTGATTATACATTCAAATGATAACCTTAATTAATGTTAATAATGGATTAAAAAAACTATATATCATGCTTATATATCAATAAAAAATTTACATTTATTTCACACACCTATATATATAATTGATATGTTGGGTGATGCATTCGTGCACGACAAACTCTCTACCGTCTGATCAAATGTGATTGTACAATAAATGAAAAATATATAGTATTTCTCTCTTGCATCTCCGATCAAATTCTTCGTCGTCGATCGTCATATCTGTAATATAGTCCAACCTTTAAATCCGTCGGGATCGCCATCGTTGTCCAACCGATCGAATCGCGGCCAAAGGCGATGTCGAGTGATTCGTCGAGCGAAGTTACTATGCATTCCTCATTACTGTCCTTACTCATTCACAAGTGCATAGGAAGCTGTCGCACATGGTATATATCATTACTAATACAAACTAAATGCACATTACTAATACAAACACTATCTAGCTTGTTAGTTAACAGATTCAACACAAGTCACAAAATAGTGCTAATGGCCTTCCTATTTGATATAACAATAAAAATAAAGTTCCAAAGGAGAATATCTGCCTCACCAATTTGATCAATATCTTATTATATCCTCATTTTGGCAATTTGCCAATCTACTTTTTAAATCCACTTGGTTCAAATGCACATATATATCTCTCTAGCTATATTATCACTGTAAATTTAGATTTGAATGATGAAGCTTTTCTATATTAATATTTGAAGATGTATCATGTATAAGCAATCAGCAATATTTACTGTTTAAACATAAATTACAAGTTGATTAATCACTACAAATTATAAAGGTCTTCGACTGCTAGCTAGCACCAAGTAAGCGCATCTAACTCAATTAATAATTAAGGGAGATTAATACAATTAAGTTGATTCAATAGATAGATTAATCTTCAAAATATTTTTTTATAGATCACTCCCTAACTGGCCGCTAGCTATATATATCATAGTAATATAATATATTGCAGTAGTAATAATAATAATAATAATTCATTATTAATTAGAAGCCCTCATGATCTTGGCCTGGTAATTGGGTGACATTGAGATAATACGAAGGCAATGACCTGCTGCTCTCGCCATGGTCACCGCCCTGAGACTGCTGCTGCTGCTGCAACGTTTCCATCTCCTCCTCTCGCTCCTCCTTCGTCACCGCCAGTGGCGCGGCCGGTGGGGGCATCTCCATGAATCCAGGTGGCGGTGCCACGGGCGGCAGCTTGGAGAGCAACGCCTCGAGGCTGCTCATCGATGGCGCGATCCTCATCTGCTGAGTCGCCAGGTACTGGTCGTAGAATTCTGGCGGCGGGAGGGGGGGCGGCGGGGCGGTGGTCCAGTGAGGGCCGGAGGCGGCCATGTTGCACCCGTCGACGACGGGGAAGGCTGTGGCGACGGAGGAGGAGGAGGAAGGGTGGGGGAGGAGGACGCCGGGGATGCTCTCGAGGTAGCTAAACTTCTTGCGGAGCAACACGATGAAGCTTAAGTCCTCCATCACCTGCATTAATTACGTACCATTAATTAAGTAATTAATGAAGACGTCGCCATGCACGATGTGGCGGCATCATGCGGCAAGCCTATCTAATCGAAACACGTGTCTAATTATCTCGAATTAAGATGTATAACTATTTAATCACCTTGTTGATGGAGCCTAATTGCACAACGCCTTCCCTGACGGCAACCAGAGCAATGGTCTGCATCGATGATGAATTAATTAATCAGAAGACCCAAAATAAATGAATTTTGATATTAAAAAAAAAATTGTATCCGCTAAGAAAAATTAAATCACCTTGATGCCGGATTGGAACTGAGCCTCCCAAGTTCTTGGTTGCTGAAGAAAACTAATTCATATCAGAACAAAACATTGGCATATAATTTATAATTTATATACATATTCTTTTTTGTTTCTTTAGAAATTAATTATATACAATAAAAGAAAGAGGCACTAACTGCATCAGCAGGGTTATTCCAAGTGGAGAGGAAATTGATCTCTTGATCTTGGGGTTCCTTAAACACCCATTTATGGCTGTGATCTGCTGCAACTTTTCCAATAAGTCTGCAGGCGAACATAATCATGATCAAACAGACTTAATTCGTAGATATATATTGTTAATTACTGTAACGTCCAGTTGATGAATTAATTTAAAAAAAAAAAGGCAAAAGGATGTTAAAAAAAAATACATGTTTATATATTTATTTATAATAATTACCCTTCTCCATAGTTGTAGATCTCGTGGGACATCTTGAAGAAGAGCTCAGGTTGGAGGCCTTTAGCATTTTCGCATTCTTCATAAGCGGATGAAGCCCCTGCTGCTAATTGATCACAGGGTGTGGAATTAGCGGCAAAATTGCAGAAACCATCTTCCCATGCAAGTATCCTAATAATTAATTAATTGAGTTTAATTAAGAAAAACTAAACATGTATGTATATGGATATTTTTAGCTGAAATCATATGAAGTCCCAAATTTAATCCTGAGCAAGCATATGCATGTACCAATTCCTCCTGTTTCCTCTACTTCTGTCATAAACCCCTCCTGGAAGATCCCACCTGAAAATAATTTATTAACCACAACAACTAATTGCATGAAATAAGATGCAAATTACTTACTTGGGCGGTGGGTAATTTCTTGGCAAGATCCTCCAGAAGACAGCATAAATCCATTGGGAGCTTTTGGTGCTGCACAAGCTTCTCAGGCTGTGTTGCAGGAGATGAGTCACAGCCAAAGGATTGAGTTGTTCCTCCATTAATCAAACCAAAACTGGGTTTAAAGAAGAGGACAAAGGAAGAAGAAGAAGGAGAGGAAGACTAAAAGGAAGAAAAAGAAGAGATCCTCTCTAATTTTTAGTTTGCTCCTCTGGTAGATTTTTTTTTTTCTTTCCTTGAAGAAGGGAAACTAAAACTAAAGCAGCCAGCAAGAGGGGAATCATGACCAAATATATACCCCTCTGTGTTATTGATCCCTCCTGCTACAGTAATTATTCATGAATTAAATTTTACCAATGTGATTGCCAGAGCCCCACTTTGCGTTCTCTAATTACCTTTGTGCGTCCACCCTGCAGACCCACTGATTGAAGCTGTTCATAATTGAAAATAAAAATATAATTTGTATTTTTCATGTGTGTGAATTAAAAACACTGTTCAACATTAGACTTTTTTCCCCTCTGCATTCATCATGTGTAATTTGAAACTGAGAAACAAAAACAAAGACTAATATTCCGTGCAGTCAAATTGTCGCCCTCTTATAATTAATTGGGAAGTTTACAAAATATGGGCAGCGGCACTATTATTTTAAAATAAGTTAAAAACAAAAGGAGGAGCTTTTGAAGGTCACTTGAATACACAAAGAAAAATGGTAAAGAACAGGGTGATGAAATTTAACTTCTCGTCCTTATCTCATACCAATGGGACGATGGAGTAAAACTATATCTTGTACATGAGCAATTAAGTTGATTAGAAAAAAGGAAACCAAAAGTTTATATGTTGCGTTGTTGGCCGACATAGCCAAGGACTCTATCCTTGTCAAATCTGGGTGATAATAATATACAACTCAAATTTTAAAATGGAAGCCACCACAAACTCCTTAATTTCAGGCAGTTCTCTTCCTGTGTATAAACTTAGCATTTTGCAGCAAGCGAGATGCTTATGTGGGTCATCATTAATGAGTTGTTTATGTAACTGCAAGAGTCCACTAGAAAGGTAAATTATCAAAGTTTGTGTAAAAAAAAAGAATGTATAGATTAGCTAAAATGAACTGTGAGAAAATTTTGTTTATTTGACTTGTTAAGGGATTTCAAAAGGGAATTGCTTTTTTATTGCCATACTTTTAGCTTCTAAGCTTCTTGCATATGCGCAATGATTTTGGCAAGACAAGCCTAATTTGTCATGGATGGACTTTTAGTCATGTGTAATGCACTTAATTTAGAAAGATTAATTGTTTAATGCAAAACTATGATGATAAGTTAATTGAACCAGGTTCTTCATGTGTCTTAAACTATGGAAATGGAAGTAGAAGAATGGAAATTCAATTCCTCCACTGCTTCGATTTAATCAAAATTTAATTAAACTGTGGATGACCATCCTTTAAGTACTCATCACTCATCAATAATCAAAATTATATTTCAACTGAATTAGATGCATGGCCAAAAAGAGATTTCCATAAAAAAAATTATACAGAAATCCCCTCTATAGGATTCCATTCTAGAAGAAAATTAAGGGAGTTCATAGTGAAGGCTTCTACTTGCACATGCAATGCTTGCTCAAACTAAACCATACATAAAATTATCCCTCGTGATATTAAAAAAAAAAGTTGCCTAAAGGAAAAGAAAAATTACTTTGACCGGTCAACCTTATCCTCTTATAACTTCAATCTAGAACAAATCTATCAATTTGCACGTTAGGCTTTCACGGACATTGCTAAGCTAGATTTTGTTCTTCATAGCATCACATGGCAACCAGGTGGAGAGTTCGTATGATAAACATAAAGCGATCACAAAAGGTTTATTCAACTTTGATACGTCGTGTTAATAATGATTGTTTGGAATTGACTGAGAATAATTTTTTCCTCATCCCCAACTTATGTTACTACTACAAACATAAATGTCACATGGCAAAGAGACTGAACATTCAAAAAAATTATTATTATCAAAGTATCTTTAATGTACTTTTCCTGTTGTGTGCTTTATATATAATTATAGCATGACATTAATCCTTAATTAATTTAAAGGAATTCCATAGAGTTATTTAAATTTAAAAAAATCGAAAGTGTCTCACAGGAACTGTAATTTATAGGAATTAAATGTACGGCGTGAAATTACTTAAAATAAAATTAAAACATTGATTGACATACTCTATATATCTTCCCATAATATCACCATCAAATTGGGGAATATTAAATCTGATCTATTAGCATAGAATATTGTGCTCTAGAAGCAGTCTGCCGTTTTCTTATATGCTATTTGTCCATCAATCCGTTTAGTTATTTTGCCCTTTCAAAAAGAGTTTTCTAGTGCGTGATATTATTACTTAACACATTGCATGATTGAATTTAATTTTTTTTCTAGCACAATAAATTTGCCTTTTTCATAAGTCTAAATTATCGAATTATCATATAGTGCACGTATTGAATTACCTGTCATAAATGAGACCATCTGTATCCTATTGGAGATAGATTAAGTTGGCTCAGCTGTCCATATAGTTTTCAGCAATAGTTGCCACTGAGCATTCCGTTCAATTGTGCACTAAGTCTAGCTTCATGGTCCATGCACATCACAACAAATGCATCTTTAATACATCATATGATGAAAAATAACTAGAACTCATTCTATTTATCATTTTTCTTTATATGCATATAATAATAACACTGATGAGAATAACAATAAGTATGAAATGAATGCCCAAACTCCAAACAGGAACAAGGACCCGAAGGCGGGTCCATGCCCCTGTTCTCTTAGCCAATGAGGAAAAAGGACATTAATGGTGTGGGTAAATAGAACAAGCAAAAGTAAGAGTGAGCGAAGTGAATAATAAAAGATACCTCTGTGCCATTGGAAATGGAGCAGTACTGTCCCTTGTCCCTGAGATATTGCATGATGACCAAAGAGTGATTTTAAAGATATCATCATCCCTCATCAGCTTTATTTATTAAGTTACTTTGGCCTTTCTTTTTCCTCCCCTCTCTTCTCTTCCTCTCTGACATGGAAAGCAAATTAAGGCAGCAGCCGTGGCATAGCAGGGTCAGGGAGGCAGGTCCTTGACCCTCTCTGTTTTGACCCGCACCATCATCACCAAAGTCTTAATTCCCATCATTCCTTGGCCCTTCTTTATGTAAAATGAAAAGCTTGGTGGTACAATCCCAAAGAGAGGGTGAATGAATGCCCATAGCACACAAAGTTACCTTTCACCCCATAGCTTTGCCCATGACAACGAACATGCACCCACACCTACATTATTTTCCTAGCTAGAAAAAAGAATGGAAAATAAATCAAGATCTAATGCAGCATTACTTTTCAAAAGAAGATCATGACAGGAGCAGAAGATTATGTTGATGGGTCTACTTTGATAATCTAGATCAACTTTTTCTACTTAGATATCCAGTTAAAATGTAGAATTTAAGGGTGGCGTGAGTTGCCAATGAAGATTACCCGCCACTTACTGTATAGAAACACCCCCTTCCCTCCCCCTCCCCCTATATAAAGTTACTGTTCATTCACCTGTATGCTGAACCAACTTGATGGGCTAAAAAATTCATTTTCACACTTGACGACTTGCCCTCGTTATATAATTATAATTTAATGCGTCAAAGTGTTTTGGCATCATCTACGTTGATAAAATAATTTAATAGATTTGAGAGTTAATTTTATATTTTTGATAGCTTGACCACATATTTAAATGTATTGATATTATCATGGTCAACTTTGGCACAATCTTAAAACTTGAAATTCCACTAAATCAGTAGAATCAACATAATTAATGTATTTAAATTATTAACTAAAGGACGTTAAAATCAATGCCACATGTTATATCATCGACTATGAATGAAAGTAATTGATGTCAGCCCTGAGTTGTCATTTAATAATATAGCATAGAAAAACGATCTCAGTATCTTCATTATTACTGTCCCTTATTCTAAAATGTGACCCAATTAAACAAATAGCCAACCAAACAAACTCCAAGTAACATCAACTGTTTACAGTATAAACTTTCGTGAAGGGAAAAAAATGAAAATAAATAACACTCATATTGATAAAGCATAAAATAATAATGCAAATAGATGAACTATAACTTATAGTTTGCGGGGCACAAAATCTACTCATGGATTGTATATATGCATGTGAGAGCGACCTAAGCAGGAGAAAAGCATGCCGGATAACAAGGAGTATGGCTTCGGCGTCGGGATAGCTTGTGATTGAAGGAGCAGAGATCAGAAAATATGGATTGATTCTTTTCTTTATATATTGTTCTTTTGGCCCATGCCTATAATTAAAACACTTCTTAAATTCCTTTTTTTTTTTCTGGAAGAAGGAAGACTGCATGGTTCAAATCGTGAGGAGTTCGATAGGTATGGGAGGGAGGTAAGAATGGAAGAGGAGTCTGAGAAAATCATACATCAACTAGTTAATTACCCATTCTCCTTTTTGACCAAAGAGAACAAGAAATCACTAAACATATATTTAACAATAAAAGCCACCAAGAGTCGTGTTCAGAACAGTATTTTAAACTGCTTTGTCTTCATAAGGATGGACATACGTTATGGATTTGTAGATTGCCCTTAATTAGTATGTCTCTACTTACATTTGTTTCAGGTAGACAGGGTTGTCATGTCAATAGTGAAAGGATAGAGTCAGGATTTCCTGATGCCAAAACACCACCTTAATTTCAGTGCTAACTGCGTTAAAAAGCTCATTGTCCCAATCTTTACCCAGGTCTTCTAGTCGTTGCCCCAGCAAGGTAGCAGTTCTACACTTCCCGAGTTTGTTACGTATTCAGGGGAACACACTATATTTTTCTTGAGAAAATAAAAGAAGGCAAATAGTCTTAACACTATATAAATATCAAACAAAGACATGTACAGACACAGGAAAAACAGTTTGATGTAGTTTTCATGCATGCATGGCTTACTGTTGCAAGGCAGCTGAGCCTTTCAAATGTCGACACAGTGCAATAAATAGTGATAGGAGGGGAAAAGATAAAGTACAATAATTATTTAATCTTACAACTTTGTCCCCTATATATGGACTCACTTCTCCTCTCACACATTATTCTTTAACGAGCTATTGGTAAACATTTTTTCGAACAGTCCAATTCAATCAACACCAAACCAATAAACTTAAGACTTTGAAATTTTTCCGAGTATTCTAAGCTGATTCGGTTGAGTCAATTTGGTATCAAAACTCATAAACTAGTATCTGAACCACACTGGGCTATCAGTATTGGTGTAGGGAGATACATTTATGCATGGTTATGCTGTTCTCGGGTAGGGGCGGAAGTGGAACTGAAATAGAAGAGGTGAGATGTATTCTTTTTTAATTTTGAATAAAGTTTGATATAAAAAAAAAAAAAGAAGAGAAGAGGTGAAGTTGGATTGGTCAAGGCTGCATGAAAGCAGTGCTGCCAATTCCAACTTCTCCACTGAGAAAGAATCCAAAATGGTCACGTGAAGGCTTTTGGTAGTCACAATCTTGGCCTCTAAAAGCTCAATGTACTCCATCCATGAAAAGACGGTGGCATCCTTTCCCTGCCTTTCTGCAGGAAAACTCAGCTCCCTTCATGGGTTCCATATAGCTTCACCAGCTATACTTCACTCTCCTTTCCCCTCACCTCCCTCTTTTCCAGACTCAGCTTGTAAACAAACATGTCATACTGCAAGCTTCTACTTGAATGAATCAACTTTTGCAAAAGATATAATATACAAAGCAAAAGCATGCCAAAGTAAAGAAATGAAGAAAATCATGCAGAGGACCTTCCGTATTCACATATACTTACAATGAGCACTAATCCTGGAATATATAGCATCCTAAATTAGCATAACCTCCTATTATCAGATGGAAGATCTACCTTGTATTTTTAAGACAACATCCAAAGCTCTTAAAGACTTCAATATGTTATAATTGCAGCTGCTATGCTGTACTTTGAATCTACTGTCAATTTAAAGCAGTGATTTTTTTCAGGGTTTATATAATGCATCTAAACAGACAAAGATAAAAACCCAAATGTCGAAAAAAAAGAAAATCAAAGATAAAAGAATTAATTAGTAGTACAATGATGTAATTAAAAAGGTATATGAAATAGACCATTACTGCTTTAGACTTGTTTTCTTCTAATTAACGTACCACAAATGTCATTCCCGGATTTTAAGTTTTTCTTCGTGTCTGTGGCATTTTTTTCTAATAGAGAAGTATTTGCACTAAAGAGTGCAAAAGTTAGATATCTATGTTCTGATTCAAGTACACTAGTACAGAAACTTCATATGAAGATCATTGTACACAACGTATACTTTGACAGAATAATTATTGCTCCTGTGCATGACCAAAATATAAAGCTGCTAAAAACATAATGCGAGCTTAGCGTACCCTAGCAAATAGGCTGCTGTGGATGGGCCATATAGGCTGATCTGGAGTATTAGGGGGTGCTGCTGATTCTAATAACAAGTTAACAATAATTGTAGACGACTTCTCATTTGGCAGTTTCTTAATCCACTATGCCAAGCACCTTTGGAACTTTACGGGACCGGATTGTATTCTTCCTGCAATCAATTAATTGTAAGAAAAAAGGAAGAGGAGAACAAGGACGATTAAATGCTGGATAATTGTTTTCAATCTGCTTGTTTGGAAAAGATAGACTGGGCACTGTACTACAACTACTGTGTCCTTGGTCCCTTGTTGATGTTTACAACTCCAACAAACCTTTGCAACCATTGAATCAGAACCAATAAAACTACTCATCAACATAATATGAGGAAGTTTGTTCTTCCAGGAGATTTGATCTCTCAATAATATTCTTGCTTGAATGTTTCATGCTTGATTAGACTAAGCATAGGCTTAGAGTGGCAGCTACATCCAGTTAGCATGATTTTGTATGGCCATCATTGCCAATATATTAAGAAGTGGTCTTCTGCTCTCCACAATCTTTTATTTGGCCAGCAAAAACATGAAAAGAAATTAGCATTTCAACTGTAATTGTAGGTCATCTTATTAACACCATGGTACAACCTTCAAAGTGATAATGAGGTAGCAGTTTTTTGTTTTAAGCATCTAATTATAGGAAAATTTAACTATCTCTAGGTTAACATGGATTTACATTTAGGTTTGTTGGAGCTATGTGCTACGATAAGTGCATATGAATTTATCGGAAAACTATATTCTACCAGAATCCAACTGTCAGTGAGCTAAAAATGTGAAAACAAAGAAGTATAAATGACTCAAATGTGCGAACTCGAAATGATGCACAGAGCTCTAAAACAATAAGCTCTTAATGCACACAATTAACCTTTCTTATTAATTTTTTTGGCTCTGTGAAACCAAGCACAACTCCATACATAATATCTTTAGGTGTATTTTTCATTCATGAATGTTACCCTATCTTAATCAATAATTTGACAGAATTGATTAAACTTGTGATAAGATAGATAAGGAGAAATTAGACTCTTCCCCACCAAACCCCTAATAATGAAGATAGTGTAGGTTAGTACAATATTATACAACTTCTCAAGACAAGCGAACTAGGAATATTATTTCAATATTTTATGAAGAAATGTCATCAGTACAGGAAGAAATATGGTTATTAATGGATCATAATTTGACAGGCAAACTAATCTCAAATTAAACACAACTTCTAAAGGAACAATATAAAAAAAACATAAATTAACATTTATTAATGATGAGAATGCATGAGTGCTATGGCAAGTACGATACTAGAAAAAAAATGCCTCAAAACATGTCGTTTTATAAGGCAACTTGAAATCTTCTCATATACAAAATATCACCAAGTTCTGAAAACAATTTGCTACAGTACTATGACTTAATTCTGCTTCAGATCCCATAAATGCTACCTGATCAATAATGATATAAAAATAAACCCAAATAAGATTCTAACTCGTGAGCAATAAGGTCTCTTATCTTATAGCTTGGGGTTGATCCAAGATGAAGCTAGCTTTTCTAATCTATACGGACCCTCCAAAAAGAAGGTTGGCCCACTTCATGGACAGCTAACAGCTCCATTCAACTTCTACCTTAACCTAACCATTCTAGCTAACATTTCTTATCCATTGGCCTTTCTTAGTATTGTAACCTAGTGTTGTTCTTGGAACCCAATGTCAACCCACATCTTTCTGGTTTCACCTCTTTACAGAATGGATGTCACATGGGTGGAAAAATAATTATTATGGCACCAAAGATGGACTCTTGTAGGTTCTCTCTTTCTTAGGCACACTGATTGATAGATTCCTCATCAAACAGCAGGGAAGTGGAGTCCACTGCTTTGTAGAATGAGACCGAGTGAAATTTGCTGAAATAAAGCAAGTGAATCATCCTCATAATATCACCAAATAACAATCGTGGACCATTCTCCTGCAGTCTGTCAGGAGTAGAAGATTGAGATGATGATGGTGAATCAGGGGTTATTGATGGATCTACAATTATTGCTCACACTAACAACTCCAGTAGCCTGTCTAGTGGACCCCCCAAAGGATTTGATTCCAATCCAATGGATGGGTTGTGGTCTCAAGCTCACATCATTGAAAAAGAGAAGAAAGTAGGATTAGGAGTTGATATTTACCAAATTTTCAAATGGTATGTATGTGACCAGGTTGTCCTTCAAAGTGCCACTAGGAAAAGGAGCTCAGTGGAACATGAAGGGAAGTGAGAGTATGCAATAAAGGTTACAGTGAAGAGACAAATAATTAAACTCTATCTCATAAAATTTCAATAACTAAACTTCCTAACACATTAATAAGTATCCTTTTTCCACAAAGCACTATTTGCAAGTACAATTTTTCTCCTAAACTAAGTAAACAAACATTGGTTTTCTACAAATTGCACATTTACTATTACCATGGCAACTGTGCTCTAGGTAAATAATGGTATATATTCCAAAGTAAAGTTATCTCTCATATGTTATATCTTTGTAAAAGAATTATCTGAACAATAAGTGTTGGTGTAACTGCATGCTTCACCTCAACTACATCACATACGCGAATGAAAAAGAGAGGCTTTGGTACAAGTTCAACTTGTAATTTTGCTAAAGAATTTACAAAGCATTTATTTCTTTCTAGTTTCTTCTGTCCCATTCACTTTGGCGATGGTTTACCATACAATAAAAAAAGTTAAACATGATATATCAAAGGAAATATCCAAACATGAGGTAATCAAGAAAACTATATATGGTAGCAATACAACTGTTACATTTTATTTCGTCCTATATCTATCAGTGTATGGAAGCATGGAAGAAAAATCAAAAACTAATGTTTACAGTGTTTCTAATTAGTTCATCAGCATATGGGAGCTTCCAAAGTAATCCAAAACTATTTTTCCTTCAATCTCAAGCATCATCTATCATCAACAATGATAAATATACATATGATAAAAGTTCATTGCCCTGAATAATTGAGAATGCAGCATTACTGTGTGTGTGGAAAAGTTTCTGCAAACATATAAAAGTTAATTATGATTAAAGCTAATCAGTAAACGATCAATACTAGCAATGCAAAGTTGTCATAGATAGATTAAAAACAAGTAGATGTCAGAATCAAACTGACAACACTAATTATATGAAAGTTGATGAAAGTAAGGCTCTGTTTGGATGGGGTGAGGAGAGGTTCATTAATGGAAGGGGAAGGGAAGGGAAGGAAGCTAAGGGAAAGGGAGGGGAATCCCCAAATTGGAGTGTAAGTAGGCATGTGTTTGTTCGGTTCATTCGGATTTTTTTTTTTCAAAAAAATATCGATTTTTTTGGTTTTTTTATTCGATTTCGGTTTCTAAATGGAAAAAATTGGTTTAACCAACTAACCGAATTGGAGTTACCCAATCGATTGATATGACATATCAGTCGATTGATTTGTATAAACAATCGATTGATCTCCGTGATTCTTTCCGAATCTTGACTCCTAACACCCAAGCAAGTCCCTGACCCCGAGCAGTCCCTTTTACCGACTCCTGATAGTCTTGAGCACCCCTACGACCCTACCCTGACTCTCGAGTCCCGAGCACTCCTACGGGCCCTACCCCGAGCCCGAGCACCCCTAAACCCTAAAATGTAAAATCTATATCCTAAACCTTAAATCGTAAATCCTCATATTTCTCTCCCAATCCTGTCACTTTCAAGTTCCGAGTCTTCCGATTGTCGCCCCCGGCCCTGCGACTGCGAGGCCACGACTCAATCTCTGTCTCCACTCTCCAAGTCCGCGACTGTGGGCCCGCAAGCCGTGACTCCCGGCTCTCTGTCTCTAGCTCTTTGGCATCCATCTCCACTCTCCAGTTATTCGGCATCCTTCGTGACTCCATCTCCAACTCTCCAATTCTCCAGTTGCCCGACATTCTTCTGACTATTTCGGTATTTTTGACGACCGACGGTCCTTCCATTGTTCCACTTCTACTTACGGCTTCCTTAATTCCTCATCACAACTCACAAGTCACAACGAGACTCTTCCTTAATTCCAAGTTCCCAATCGGCGGTCAGTTTACTTAATTTGTAATTTTGCATAGGTTTTATCTTTCTAGGATTTAATGAATTAACGATGAATATGAATCATGATTGCATGAATATTAAAACTTTTAAGGTTTAGAGTTTGATTATAATTCTAAATTATTAATCTAGTTAAGTAGTTATATATAATTTTTTTTAATGAAAATTGTATGTTTATTTTTTTTAAATGTCAATGCAAGGGATATTTCAAATATGAATATTGATAATAGTTGTTTAATGCCACAATCTGGACCTTCAGTGGGTACAACTACAAGAGGAAAATTAAGAAAATGAAAAATAATAAAACTAAGAAATGAGGTATGGGATCATTTTACGAAGTTTATTAATGTTGCTAATGAGATTAAAGTCAAATGCAAATATTATGAAAAGGAGTTTTTTGCGATCCATATAAGAATGGAACGACAAACTTGAAATCTCATATGACCTCGTGCAAAAAACATCCTCATGCTATTAAAACAAATCAAACACAATTGAGTTTTCAAATAGGTGCAAGACAGGGTAATGAATCTCTCATTTCATGGAAATTTGATCAGGATGCATATAGAAAAGCATGAGATAGAATGATTATAATGGATGTGTTGCCTTTTAAATTTATAGAAGAAGAAGAGTTTAAAACATTTATGGCTATGGTATGTCCAAAGTTTAAAATTTCTTCGAGATGGACAGTTGTACGTTATTGTGTTGAATTATATACAATTGAAAGGGAAAAATTGAAAAGTCTATTGCATGATTTGCATGATTCAACACAAAGACTTTCTTTGACTATTGATACATGGACATCGATTTAAAAAATCAACTATATGCGTTTGACAGCTCATTTTATCGATAAAGATTGGAAGTTGCATAAAAGAATTCTGAATTTTTGTCCAATTACAAGTCATAAGAGCGAGACAATCAGTTTAGCTATTGAAAATTTCTTGAGAGGTTGAGAAATTAATGGAATTTTCACTATTACTGTTGATAATGCAAGTTCAAATGATGTTGCTATCAATAGTTTCAAGAAAAAGATGGTTCGCTGGTATTCTACTATTTTAAAAGGAGAATTCATTCATATGAGATGTATAGCTCATATAATCAACCTGATTATTGTCGATGGCTTGAAAGATATAAATTCATCTGTGATGAGGGTTAGGAATGCTATTAAATATGTTAAACAATTTCCCTCTAGATTAAGCAAGTTCAAAGAATGTGTAGAAATCGAAAAAATTAAAAGCAAGAAATCATTATGTTTAGATGTACCAACCAGATGGAATTCAACTTATTTGATATTGAATGTAGCCGAGAAATTTAAAAGAATTTTTGACAGGTTTGATGAATAAGACTCATGCTTTAGAATATATCTTCAATATAATGATTGGGATGTTGTTATGAATGATAATGGAGATATGATACTTAGATCAGACGACCAACCAATAAACAGAATTATGGACTTTTGATGAGAAGCCAACAAGTGTTGATTGGAATAATGTTAGACTTTTTGTATCTCTATTACAAGTTTTTTATGAGTTAACATTAAAGGTTTCAAGATCTTTATATGTCACTTCTAATATTTTTGCACATGAAATCAGTTTTATTCATTTCATATTAAAGGAGTGGCAAGAAAGTGATGAACTTGATGTATATTCAATGAGATTGAGAATGAAAATTAAATTTGACAAGTATTGAGGAGATCCAAATAAGATAAATAAGTTGTTTTATATTGCAGTGATACTTAATCCAAGACATAAATTAGATTTTATGAAATTTATGATGATTAAATTATATGAAGATGAAAAAGGTGTAAGAGTAGGAAAGAATATAAAGGAGATTTTATTTTATTTGTACAAAAATTACAAGGAGAAAATGGAGCCTCAAAGTAGCACTTTAAAAATTTCAGCTATTTCAAAATCAGATGATAGCGATATTATGCCTAAAAATATTAGTCAAATAGATTTGAGAAGACGATCAATCTTTACAAAGCATAAGAAACAAAAGACACAAATTTTTTATGATAGTAACATGTCAGAATTAGATAAATATCTTAATGAAATAGTTGAAGAATATTGTGAGATTTTTGACATTTTGATATGATGGAAGCAAAATTGTCACAGATTTTCTATACTTGCTCAAATTGTTCATGATGTGTTAGTCATTCCAATATCAACAGTTGCTTCAGAATCCGCTTTCAGTATTGGTGGTCGGATACTTGATTGTTTCAGGAGTTATTGACTCTTAGGGTGGTAGAAAGCCTGATTTGTATACAAGATTAGCTTTGGTTAAGTTTAGAGCCAATTAATGTCAAAGAAATTTTAGAAGATGTAGAAAAACTTGAAAGCGGTGGGTTTTTTATATAAAAAAATTTTTATAGTTAGTTGTATGTTTATAATTAAAAATGTATAAAGTATTAATTTGTTTGACTTGCATCATGTTATAATTTTTTTGTCAGAGTTTTCAAAAATAATAATGGATTCGTTTCCTTCGACAACACCAATTCATGGATAATTAACCTTTTTTGGTATGTTTCAAATATTTTAATTTATTTATAAGTGCATTTATTTTTTTAATTATCTTGTTCAAGTGGTAAATAACAAATTGTTATTTCTTGATCATTACTCATTAGGGATAAACACAACTATACAAGCGATGAAGCAGACAAGTCTGAAGTCATCACAAAGAGTGAAGTGAAAGACTAAAGTCAAGGACTCTACTCTCAAGTCTCAAGAATCAAGATCCAAGGATATTTATGTATTAGAATTTGGTAAAACTTGAATATTGAAAATTTATAATGGTAAAAGATATTGATTTTGACATGTTGTATAACTTGAATGTCACAATGTTATCACTTTAGGCTTGAATGTTTTAAGTTTCACGGAGATATTTTATACATTTTATTGTGTTAACATTTATTAAATTGTTGTCTTGTACTCTTGTTGATAATATGTTTTATACATCTTGGATAGTTTTAACGATATGTTATTGTGTAATATTGAATGTTTTAACTTTTAATGGTGATTTTTAAAAATGCATAGAAAAAAAAATTCTATAAATATAACTTATAAGTTATAAGGAAGATATTTTATTTTTTTTAAATTTAATAAACCGTGTAAATTTAAGGTACCATATAATCGTATATATATTCATTAAATGTACGAAATCAAAATGACATCAAATTACTGAATTTACAGTGAACAATCGTCTATTTCAAAGATTAGTTGACTGTTTATCGTAAATTTCATAGGAAAAAGGTTATCAGTCGATTGAATGAGATAGTCAATCGAGTGACAACACAGAGAGTTTAACAATCGATGAGCCTTGTGTTCGATCAAGTAATCAGCGATGTTTACAAAGTATCGGTATTAGAAAAAACATTCAGTCAACTGTTTTTACTTTAGCAAGTCACAGAATATTTGGCAGTCGACTGATAGGATCACAATCGAGTCGCACAGTCGATTATGAAATATTTTGTATCTTACTGCAGTTTAGGTAGTCGACTGATGTCCAATTTTTTTTATAATCTGACTCAAACCCTAGCTTTCTCATCTGCCCCAAAGCCCCGAACCTTGTGATTTTTCTGTTGGGAACTATCCCCTCGGTTTCATTGAAGATTTTCAACGATTTTTTCTTCCGATAAGCCTTACAAATCCTAAACCTAACTATTCTTAGTTGTCCTCTCTCATTCCTCATCCTCCAAATTGTTTCTAGGTTACTTTTCCTTTAGGATTTAGTAGTTCCACCGCCGAGCTCAGGTTCTGCCGTTCCAACCAATTTCTCCAGCGATTACTATCGCACTTCCTTCATTATTCGATCTCAGGCTCTCAATCGTTACTAAATGTCACCAAAGTAACGTATTCAAGCCCTTGCCCTAATATTTCCTTTCCATTTATCATTTATACGGATACTTAATCTTTACTAACCATTTGATTATCGATGCATCATTCATGCATTCATGAATCATGATTCATCCATGTTTCATTCATGTTCAATTATTCATGCATTTTAGACAAAAACACAAGGTGGGTGGTGAGTCGGGTGAGGGCTCTTCTAGTTTTAGGAGTAGACCCTCGTCGGATCATAAGAGTTGTACATTTCAAATTGTGCCTGCACGATACCTTGACCAACATTATTTTAGTATTTATTGTCGAAATATTGTTGAAATTATTAGACATTATCACTTGGAAAAATTAATTTATTGCAAGCATGATATCAATGTTGATCTTCTTTCTGAGTTTTATAATAACCTTAAGAAAGTTGGTGATGGATCGTCATATTAGACTTGTGTGGCTCGACGCGATTTGGACTTTACTCCAAATTTTTTTTGAGATTTCTTGGAATGTCGGCCATCAACTGACACTTTCATTTTCTATCCCTCTTTAGAATTAGAAGAACCTTTTGTAGAGGAATCGGTGACCGCGCTAGAGAGAGGGTGGATAGCATTTTCTTTGATTTCGATTTCGATCGATTGCGTGCTTGTTTACAATATGTTAGTGCAGCGGAATATACAAGAATAATAAAAATATATATACGAGAAACACGAACACGCATATTTTATGTAGTTCGGAACTAAGGTTCCTACTCCACGGCTAAGCTCTAGTTAAGCTCTAATGATGCACACCACCACTATTGAACTTCTCATTCTCGGAAATAATCCGAAGGCGGAGAAACCTCGTACAAAGTTCTTACAACAATAAGAAGCAACAAAAATACAAGCAAATTAAAGAAATGAATTTACAACACTTTATAAGTGAGCTTTTGGATGCTTGCTCTTTTGGTTGCTTTGAAGGTCTCGAAAGCAACAATTATTTCCCTTCAAATCCCCTAAGAACCGACTCCTTCTCCTTCTCCCATCGAGCTCCTTTTAAAGCATGCCTCTAACTGGATTTCCCCCTAGCAGTCGACTATCAAAAGATACCAGTTGACTGTCCACAGTGTCGTTGTCTTACAACGGATTTAATCCATGTTGGACTTGTTGGGTTTCCGGCACCGCGGCGTGTGTGTGTTCGATCATGTTTCGTAAACATGAGCACAGCGGAAGCAATAAAAATAATAAATACTCCTATTTATTACAACACACACACACACGCATGCTATTACAACAAGTGTAGACATAACCGTAAATTATAATTTGCAATAAAAGGAAACTAAACTACGTTATACCTTCCGTATGACGTGTAGCGGGAACGGCATCAACCGGAACGATCCTCGTAAGAATCGTCTCTATCCGTATCCACGCCGAGCTCCTCGGGATGACTTCGCTAAGCCACGAGCTTCGTCTTCGTACGGGTTACTAGCCTCGTGTTGAAGACGACGTGATCGAGAGATGATCACGATCCGAATCCAAATTCGGATCCTAAAACGAGTTCTCAAACTCGCTTCTCCGGAGAGGTATTCGTCAACCGTTTGGCCAGAATCGCCGTCCTCCACCTCAGAGGATTACCGGAGATCAAATCCCCGGTATGTTAGCCGCTGTCGGAGCACTAACCGTCGTCCAAACGACGCTCCGACGAGAGGAGAAGAAGCTGTCCAGAAAAACTGGACAGCTTGGTGGAGGATATAGGCGCCGGCCAACCAAGGAAAGAAAAGGCTCACCTTGATGCCAAACCTATAGGAGATCACCGGAGGGTCGCCGGAGGTTCACCGGCTGGAGCGTGGTCGACGGCAAGGAGCTAGGACGGCAGACAATCAAGCTGGCGGCAAGGAGGTTGGCGCACAACCGAGGTTGGCGGCGACTCCTTGGAGGCTAGGGTTTTGATTTTGGATTATTCGGGTTTAACAATCCCTTAAGCCTCTTTTATAGAGAACTAATTCTCTTAATGGTTAATGGATCATATCCATAAAGCCCGTTAACCCGCTCCATTAAGATAAGTTAAAATAAACCAAACCATGATGGTTTATTTTAAGTTAAAACGAACCGAACCACCCTTTGGTTCATTCGTTTAATATACACCAAACCCTTTGGTTTATTCTCATCCATTGGATTAGAACCAAACCATTTTGGTCCATCCATTATGTCTTCATAAGACACGGCCCATCCACGCTTCCATTGCGACTGAAACAATTTCATGCTCGCTTTATGTTTGGTCCAACCAAACATAGTTTCTCTCAGTCTGAGAATCCCATTCTCAAGCTCGTTTTAAATCCTTTGGATTACACTCGTTGTGCGTGTGACCAAATAGGTTCTCGGTTTATGTTGGCCGTCTATAATTAACCATTAATTATAGAACGATCATGAGTGGCACCTAGTAGTACATCATGATCCCCAATTAACCGAAAAGATCAACGGTTGATCCAGAACTATTTCTGAAACCCTTCAGTAGCTCGAATGAATCGTGCCCCATTCCCTTCACTCATCTTATACCCACTTGGTTCAGGACATGGTCTATTGTGTCAGTCCCCACTAGGCTGACAATGTCACACCTAGCCCAAGTATCATTTCCTCGTCCTACGGATTCTAGTTACTCCACATGTATCGAAGAGTACCTTACTCTAAACATGTAATGCTTTGGCCAAAGACTTTAGTAACAATCCGACGAGAGGCCATGGGTATACATCTCCTCGCATGGAGTGGTGAATCCTTTATAGGCTATTCAAACACCTTCGATCACTTCGACTTATACCCAATCATCCCGGGTCCACATCTCCTTAGAGATGTTTGCTTAAGATGTCAAAGCATAAGTCTCCATGATCAAGATGACTTGAATCATGAGTCAAAGGAACATCGCACTTAAGCCGCAGTAAGAACTTCGTTGACATATCTATATATGAGAGAACCATATGAAGTCTTACGGTGGTCACTCGATGAACTAGTTACCATAACTAGCATCCACGATTAACTCCGGACATCACAATGTCTCGGCCCGGTGAGAATCATCGGTGCTTGGATACACCCGAGTATACCTCGTGCTAGTCTCGTGAATTGATGGTGTCGAATCCATCAATTCATCGACTAAGGATAATTCGATACATCACAATTACACATGTAGAGATACTCACTAGTTGTGATCCAATCACAAATTCTCTCATCTTTGTGAATCGTATCATTGGGCGTTGATTAAGATCAATCAAATACATTAAACATGTATACTCGAATAGTGAATCTTCATTTATCATATAAATGGTTCATACATAAGGCGATTGCCTTAGGACATCTCTCATATATTACTAACAGACTCCCACTTGGCCTAATGCCAATCGCTACGGTATCCAATACCACCAGCACCAACATGACCCTCAAACTTACTTTGAGGTAATGCTTTAGTCGAAGGATCCTAAGTTCCTTTCGTGGGAATTTTCTCGATTTGTATTTCGTTCTACTTATGATCTCTCGATAAGATGATAGCGTGAAGCCACGTATTTGGATCGTTGATGAGACCATCAAGTTCGTAGATGAACTACTTGATCGAACCGCTTCTTCTTGCTTCGGCAACGGCGTATTACGCCTTAGTGGCGAGAATCCGCTATAGTGTCAAGCTTGGAACCTTTCCAACTTATTGCGCCTCCATTCTGGGTGAATACATACCCAGACTGAGACATGGAATCATCCTTATGCATGCGGATGGATCTCCGTATACCACGTATCACCGTATGCCCTTCTCCGTATATTAGGAACACATCCTTAGTTCTTCTCAAGTACTTAGGATTGTCTTACCGCCCAATGATCCATTCTGGATCGGATTGGTATCTGCTCGTGACACTCGGAGCGTCGATACATCGGGCCTCGTCATAATGCATAGCATACATGATAGATCCCATTGCGGATGCATGGGAATCTTACTCGTACAAATCCTCTCGTCTTACATGCGCGGACATAGACTTGAAAGGTGTTCCCCGTACGATGGGCGGATAACCTTTCTTGGATTAGACGCTAAACCTCTTTGCTTTTCGGTCATATATGTAATGCGAAGACCAACCCTTTGATCTATCTCTATAGATCTTAATCCCGAGATGTAGGTTGCTTCTCCCGTGTCTTTCATGGAGAATGTTTTGGATAACCAAACCTTAAGCCATTGTAAGATTGACACATCATTTCCTATAAGTAATATGTCATTGACATACAATACTAGGAACATTGCCTCCACTAACCTTCTTGTACACACAAGGTTAAATGCGGATTTTGTGAGAAATCGAAACTTTTTGATCGTGCCGTAAGCGGATATTCGACTCTGGATGCTTGCTTGATCCGTAAATGGATCGTCGATTTGCATACCTTGGTTTTGTCGACGATGTGAAACCCTCGGTGTATCATATACACGTCCTCGGCGGAGTTTCCGTTAAGGAAAGTTGTTTTCACATCCATCGCCATATCTCATGTCATAATGAGCCACTATGGCCAGGAGCATCCGAATGGATTTAAGCATAGCTACAGGCGAATAGGTTTTGTCATAATCAACACCTTGTTTTTGACGATATCCTTTCGCCACCAATCTAGCCTTATAGGTAATCACATTACCATCCATGTCGGTTTTCTTCTTGAAAATCCACTTGCACCCTATAGGCTTTATCCCTTGGTGGGTCGACGAGTTCGAACTTGGTTTTATACATGGAATCCATTTCGACTTCATGGCACGAGCCACTTATCCCTTCTGAACTTATCGGCACTTCTTCATAAGCGGTAGGCTCCTCATCATCAATGAGTAACACGTCGTTCGATTAACGAAATCCATATCTCTCGGGAATATTGTGTTCTACCGGATCTACGAAGATGTGGTGTTGACAGTCCAAATTATCGCTCATCACTATGAGTTGTCATTTAGCTTCACCGTATCTCATTAATGTCTATTTGAGTCTCTCGAGCCTCCTCAAGCTCGACGACACTCCCACTGTTTTCTTGCAAGAGAAACTCTTTCTCTAGAAACACAGCATGCCTTGAAACAAACACCTTTTGTTCCACAGGATGATAGAATTGGTAACCCCTTGTTTCCTTAGGGTATCCGATAAATAGACATTTATCAGACTTAGCATCCAATTTGTCTGATACAGTCCGCTTCACATAAGCAGGACAACCCCATATCTTCAAGTAAGATACATGAGGTTTCTTACTATTCCATATCTCATCGTATGGAGTAGTTGAGACTACCTTGGTAGGCATTACATTTAACAGTAACATATGCAGTCATAACCCCAAAAGGACTTGGGAAGAGTCGCATGATTCATCATTGACCTGACCATGTCCAACAAGGTCCGGTTACGCCTCTCAGATACACCATTATGCTGTGGTGTATAGGGCGGAGTCCATTGAGACAATATGCCATTGTCTCTTAGATAATCAAGAAACTCTTGACTTAAGTATTCACCACCTCGATCCGATCGAAGTATTTTAATACTTTTGTCATGTTGTTTCTCTACTTCATTTCTGAATTCTTTGAACCTTTCAAAGGCTTCAGACTTGTGTTTCATCAAGAACACATACCCAAACCGTGAGTGATCATCGGTGAAGGTAATGAAGTAGCTATAGCCTCCTACAGCTTGAGTTGACATAGGTCCACATACATCAGTATGTATTAGACCTAGTAACTCTCCCACTCGTTCACCTTTTCCAGTAAAAGGTAACTTAGTCATCTTGCCTTTTAAGCATGATTCGCATGTATCGTATGAATCCAATTCAAGCGATTCCAGAATTCCACATCGGTGTAATTCGGACATGCGTTTCTTGCTTATATGGCCAAGCGACAAATTATCCTTTCGAGCACTCTTGTTGCTGCGCCCGATATTCGAATGTCCTTTGGATCGTCAGCGTATAA
This sequence comes from Wurfbainia villosa, assembly GCA_025175895.1. Lineage (NCBI taxonomy): Eukaryota > Viridiplantae > Streptophyta > Magnoliopsida > Zingiberales > Zingiberaceae > Wurfbainia > Wurfbainia villosa. The sequence goes on along the minus strand of CM045998.1, from coordinate 9,932,381 downwards.
ACACCATTGCTTAAAGTTCGGTCCCATAAAGAACCCCATTCAAAGTTATGTAACAACAATTGTTACTAAATGTCAAATGGAAACCATTTCTATTTAAACTAGAAATAGAAATGATGTTCTTTATCAACGAAGGAACATAAAAGCAATTGTCCAGTTCTAAGACAAGTCCTGTAGGGAGTTTCAACAAATACGTTAGATGGTGAGTGCGGGACCTTTGCTCCATTCCCAACGTAAATTTGACTCTCCTTGGCCGAGTCTTCTTCTATTCCTTAGCCCATGTATGTCATTACATATATGTGAGCCACACCCAGTATCCAATACCCAAGTGTCTAAGGAAATAGAATGTGATCAATAAAGAAGATTCGAAGAAGATGGGGCATCCGATGCCTTATTCTTCGGACTCAAGATAAATCTTGCCTTTCTTCATGAATGGCTCTCCTTGCCATAATGATGGCAAGTTTCCTTTTCTGCTAGTTCTACCTTCTTAGCCCTTCTCTTCTTTCCCTTCGTTTTTCGACCTCCTCTTAGAACCTTTCTTGAGGAATCAACTAACAAAGATCCCCTGCTCATGCTTCTCGAGAAGACTCCACGTCTTGAGTATTGGACTACGCGATGAACCTCCTAGCATCTCGGAGGTGAAGAGGGCTTTAAGACTTGAACCTTTGAGATCTCACTCGCTCATCAACCAACTCACAAAGATGAAGGACTACGATATGAGCATCCATATGCTCATGCGCTTCGTAGCTTGGGTTCCATCGGCTAGCATGATGCAACTCATTTGTTCGAGAATCATTCACATGTTTACGATAGGCCAACAATTGGTCAGAGTTGCATCGTCACTAGAAGCGGGAAGAGGCGCCGAGGACATTTGCAAGCTTTTCAACCTTGAGAACAATTCTCAAGCTTCTAAGCTAGTCCAAGTGATCGATCAATTTATTTGAATCCAAAATGGAACGCAAATTCAAACACATCATGATCGATATATTAACTTAGAAATACAAAACGAGCATATATGAAAGATGATTTTAAAATGCATCAATATACATTTATAAATCCCATTCATTTTCGATTTCAAAAACCCTTAAAATCACTTGGAGATCGTAGGTTCATCTCGAATGGTGATATCCATCATGATAAAACAACCTTGGTGAGTCCAACAAGCCATTCTTAGCTATGATGGTGGGGTATCAATATACGATTACATATCATGTATATGTGCTATCATAATGTCTTTATCAACTAATTGAATGTTTACACATACATTGGGTTGTTAACACATTAACAAGTATCATCATACGCATAGCACCCAACTTCACCTCTCTTCACATCGACCTTGAGGTGAGTCCAACAAATCGATGCTCGAGTTAAAGCCCATTAATCGCGAAATAGTTTTAATATGGTTAGAAGCGCGTTCAACCAATTAGCGGGCTTGGTGAGTCCAACAACCCAAACTAACGATTGACCTCGACTCTTACCATATTAGAGTTAAACTATTCCAATGATTTGAACATGTTGAGGGTTGGAGGGCTTGGAGTGAGTCCAACAACCCAAACAAAGCGGAACTCCGGTTCAACCATATTAATGGAAGGTGTAGGCTTTAATATTGAGTTAGGGTTTTATGTCTCATCCTCTTTGCATGCAAATAACTATTATCTACATGGCATGGCATACATGGCATACATCTACATGTCACGACACGCATGGCATAATGTTATCATCTAATGCAATTACATGGCATACAATTATATGTATATATATTTCCTTATATGTCATAACTATTTATGGAAATAAAATATGTTTAAGATTTGATTCTCCAAATCAAATCATAATTAAATTAGGAAACAAATTTCCAAATCTAATCACATATTTTATTCATGGAATTATTTGATTAAGGAAAATCTATTTAGGAAACCAATTTCCTAAATCATTAAAACTACTCATGGAAATAAAATATTTTAAGATTTGATTTCCAAAATCAAATCATGATTAAATTAGGAAACAAATTTCCAGAATCTAATCAAATATTTTATTTATGGAAAATATCAATTTCCATAAATACTTCCAACTTTCCAAAAGTGGAAGATTTCCATAAATACTTCTAGACTTTCCAAAATTGAAAAATTTCCATAAATACTTCTAAATTTCCAGAAATATATTATGACTATCGCAAAACCATTTTACGATTATGTCGAAACACAACGGCTCTCGATACCCTTTGTTGGGTTTTAGCGCCATGGCGTGTGTGTGTTCGATCATGTTTACGTAAACATGAAGCAGTGAAGCAATAAAATAATAAATACTATTTATTACAACACACACAACACACGCATGCTATTACAACAAGTGTAGACATAACCGTAAATTAAAATTGCAATAAAAGGAAATTAAACTCGTTATACCTTCCAGTATGGCGTGTAGCGAAACGGCGTCAGCGGAGCGATCCTCGTAAGAATCGTCTCTATCCGTATCCACGCCGAGCTCCTCGGGATGACCGCTAAGTCGCGAGCTTCGTCTTCGTGCGGGTTACTAGCCTGCGTGTTGAAGGCGGCGTGATCGAGAGATGATCACGATCCGAATCAAATTCGGATCCAAAAGCGAGTTCTCAAAAGCTTCGCTTCTCCGGAGAGGTATTCGTCAACCCGTTTGGCGAATCGCCCGTCCTCCACCTCAGAGGATTACCGGAGATCAAATCCCGGTATGTTAGCGGCTGTCGAGCACTAACCGTCGTCGTCAAGCGACGCTCCGGCGAGAGGAGAAGCTGTCAGAAAACTGGACAGCTTGGTGGAGGAAATAGCGCCGGCCAAAACAAGGAGAGAAAAGCCTCACCTTGATGCCAAACCTATAGGAGATCACGGAGGGTCGCGGAGGTTCACCGGCTGAAGCTTGGTCACCGGCAAGGAGCTACGGCAGACACAATCAAGCTGGCGGCAAGGAGGTTGGCACGCACCAGTTGGGCGGCAACTCCTTGGAGGCTAGGGTTTTGATTTTGGATTATTCGGGTTTAACAATCCCTTAAGCCCTCTTTTATAGAGAACTAATTCTCTTAATGGTTAATGGATCATATCCATAAAGCCCGTTAACCCGCTCCATTAGGATAAGTTAAAATAAACCAAACCATGATGGTTTATTTTAAGTTAAAACGAACCGAACCAACCTTTGGTTCATTCGTTTAATATAAACCAAACCCTTTGGTTTATTCTCATCCATTGGATTAGAACCAAACCATTTTGGTCCATCCATTATGTCTTCATAAGACACTGCCCATCCACGCTTCCATTGCGACTGAAACAATTTCGTGCTCGCTTTATGTTTGGTCCAACCAAACATAGTTTCTCTCGGTCTGAGAATCCCATTCTCAAGCTCGTTTTAAATCCTTTGGATTACACTCGTTGTGCGTGTGACCAAATAGGTTCTCGGTTTATGTTGGTCGTCTATAATTAACCATTAATTATAGAACGATCATGAGTGGCACCTAGTAGTACATCATGATCCCCAATTAACCGAAAAGATCAACGGTTGATCCAGAACTATTTCTGAAACCCTTGATGGCTCGAATGAATCGTGCCCCATTCCCTTCACTCATCTTATACCCACTTGGTTGGACATGGTCTATTGTGCCGATCCCCACTAGTGACTATGCGTCACACCTAGCCCAAGTATCATTTCCTCGTCCTACGGATTCTAGTTACTCCACATGTATCGAAGAGTACTTTACTCTAAACATGTAATGCTTTGGCCAAAGACTTTAGTAACAATCCGACGAGAGGCCGTGGGTATACATCTCCTCGCAAGGAGTGGTGAATCCTTTATAGGCTATTCAAACACCTTCAATCACTTCGACTTATACCCAATCATCCCGGGTCCACATCTCCTCAGAGATGTTTGCTTAAGATGTCAAAGCATAAGTCTCCGTGATCAAGATGACTTGAATCACATGAGTCGAAGGCATCGCACTTAAGCGCGATAAGAACCGTTGGCGTATATCTATATATGCAGAGAACCATATGAAGTCTTACGGCTGGTCACTCCAATGAACTAGTTACCATAACTAGCATCCACGATTAACTCCGGACATCACAATGTCTCCAGCCAGTGAGAATCAGCTGCTTGGATACACCGAGGAGTATACCTCGTGCTAGTCTCGACAGAATTGATGGTGTCCAATCCATTGATTCGATTAGGATAGCTACGATCATCACGATTACGTGTAGATACTCACTATGGTTGTGATCCAATCACAAATTCTCTCATCTTTGTGAATCGTATCGTGGGCGTTGATGAAATGAGTTTAAGATCCAATCAAATACATTAAAAACATGTATACTCGAATAGTGAATCTTCATTTATCGTATAAATGGTTTACATCGTAAAGCGATTGCCTTAGGGCGTCTCGTATATTACTAACAGACTGCGATGGATACCTTAACGATCACTATTCAATCCGGTGATCGGTGGCGATCGACTACTTAGACATTATGTATGTGCGCCACCACCACTAATCGGTTGCCCGTTATTAGCAATCAATCGCCCGCGATTGTGATCGACGCCCGAACACAAGTTGGCGATGGCTCGATTGATTGCACCGATTGACTAGTCGTAATCCTGATCATTCTAAATCAACTAGACTCCCGGCGTCGAACACTCGGCGATGGGTGGTCCGTAACTCGATCATTGGTAAACTTTAAATATGAGGTTTAACCCAAGTATGATCCCCTCATACTTGATTGACCATCCTTAACCTATACCTAAGTCTTCTAGCCACCTCCATCAGTCTCACGCCTCTCGGATCCTTCAAGTCCGCGACTCTTCATCCTTCGCGTTAGCCTTCAGGTGTTTCCATCAGCTATGTCATGCTAACTGGGTCCTTTGTCAAGGTTCATTTGGACTTACACCACCAAGACTCATGTTTGGACTTTATGCCGCTAAAACCTCACCTTTGGACTTCCTTGCCAAGATCCATTTAAATTTACGCCGCCAAAACCTACCCTTGGACTTTCCCCTTGCTAAGTACTCATGACTTGGATTTTCAATTGTCAAGTATCCATGACTTGGACTTTCCAATTGCCAAGTTCATGCTTGAACTTTCAATGCCAAGACCATGCTTGGACTTTCCTTGCCAACTCCATATTGGACTTTTCAATTGCCAAAGTTCACTTTGACTTTACGTCGTTAAGACTACACACTTGGACTTATGGTGTCAAGACTATACCTTTGGACTTCCCTTGACAAATATCCATATTTGAACTTTCCTTGCCAACTATCCAAACTTGGACTTCCGAGGTTGATTGCTCCAACAATCTCTCTCAAATAATCTTCCCATATGACTTTAGATATTCCAATCATCCACTAGTCATATGGTCAACATATAGTCAAACCATATTGTTGAATAATGGTCAACCTCATTGTTAAACATCAAAACACTACTCGAGTCCCACTCGAGTTTGGTCAACATTGACTCGGAGCTTGTTACACTAACAATCTCCCTCTTTTTGATGTTTGACAATACTTTTAAGTTAGGGTAATAATAACCCAACTTAACTTTTCCAATGTCAAAACATAGTAAAGGTTTACCTAACTTAAACCTCACTTCTCCCCCTTTGGCATACATCAAAATGACTACCAAGGTTTTCAATATCTCATCTCTCAAAGAGATCTTACATTCTCCCCATTGGTCCAAAAACATCTTGAATGTCTTCACTCTTCCCAGTGATACATCTCATATCACTAAATAAAAGACAATCCACAATAAAGATACCTAAACCCTTATTTCTCCCCCTTTGGAATCAAAGGTCAAAATTGCATCCATCATCCCAAGATAGACACATTCCCCCTAAAGGCTTGCTCCCTCTTGACCATTACACTAACAAAGTCCTTGGAGAGTTCCTAAGCCTATAGGAAACTTAAACCATCAAATATAATTGTAAAAGTTCAAACTTGAACTTTAACCTTCCTTAAAATTTGATACTCACCCTAAATAAATCTCATAATCATTTTCAATGATCATTTTACCCTTTCAATGCTTTCCAAAGCATATCCTAGGGTTAGGAGGCATTATGATAACCTAGGGTAGTTGATACATGGCTAAACAACCCTTATTAAATATCGAACATCGACGATTGGCTTGTTTACCACGATCATTGCTCTCGATAGCGATCGGTTTCTGCAAAGTGCAAAAATCAGTCTTAGAATACGGATTTTAAAAATTTATAGGTAAATATACGTATCTTGAAAAATCATGAAACTTCATACATATATTACTTACATGAAATACAATGGATGAAAAATATTTTTATAATAAAATACCCATTAAATTACAAGATTGATACAAAGTTCAAAACCATTGAAAACTTCAATGTTTTTGACCTAACTTGTATCAACTTATTCAATGGTGATTGCTAATCAAAAGATAGACACCATCAAGATTTTTCAAAATAATTTTAAAATGTTTTTAAAATCTTATTTTGAACAATGGTCTGGCTACATGTACATGACTTGTACATTAACTTTCTTCATGATTCATCAATGTTATATTATAAGTTTGAGTTCATCTAGATGCAAGAACTATGCACCTTGAACTTAACTCATTTTTCTAATATCTCACATGTGTTTAGGGTGTATCAATACATACACATGTTAATTTAATATTTTTTTGTGAGATGTGAATTTTTATTCTTTCTTATCTAAGGTCTTATGCATTTTATCTAGACAACTCTTTTTGATTCCCTTATCATGGGACTTCCAATCATGTCATTGTCTTTAATTTCATTTTAATTACCCTAAATGCATGAAATATGATCATGGCATAATAGATGTGTATAATTTAAAATATTTGTCAATAATCATAATGTCATGGCATAAAGATGAACCTAAATACAAATATAACATATTAATCTAAAAATTATCATGACATTGTAAATGATTAATATGAAACATGATGTCATGACATAAGATATAACAAATAAAGCATGACAAATAAGATATAAAGGTATAAGAATACCTAGATTTCAAGTCTAATTTCCATTTACTAGGATTATATCAATTTTGTCATAATGCCTAAATTTTCTCAAGTGGGATAAAAACCCAAAATAGCACACCATTGACTCTAACTTAGTTTGTGCCGACTTTGACTGACTTTTTAAACTTCATAAATTTTATTGGCACATCATATAGGATTAAATCCTAAATCCATTTTCAAAGTATTACAATACTCCGAAAATGTCCTAAAGTGCTATCTTTACCATAGTTAGGTTAACTACCTATCCATTCAAGGTTGGCACACCCTAAACCCATCTAGCGTGATAGAATCACGCTCCTATGAACCCAATACCTATTAGAGTTCCTTGGGTTAACTAGGTACTCGCTAAGGATGACTTCTCTAGCTACTCTCCTAATGACCCTCCTAGGCTTTGAAGACTTGATCATTTGGGTTTTCTCAAGGTTAACTTTAGGGGTAACTCCCCTTGTAACCTTGCTAGTGACTTTCTAAGACTACTTCGAAGCCTTAGTCACTTGAGTCCTATCACGGTCAACTCTAGGGATAGCCTCCCTTGTGACCTTGACACTCCTAGACCCAATGTTAGTTTCATAGTTAAATGGAACACTATGATAGGATGACAATACCTTTTTGGATTTAGATTTGTGACCCAAACCTTTCCTATCCTTAAGTAAATCTTGCCTCCTAACACCTAGACTTTGCCCATTAGACCTTAAAGTTGAATTTTCAATTTTCTTAAGAGTCTTCTCCAATTTCCCAAGCCTTGACCTCAAGACTTGGTTTTCCTTTTCTAATATCTCAATTTTTGAATTTCTATTATTTCTTGAGATATTCTTCTTCCTAGGCATATGTCTAGATTTTTTGGAGTTAATGCCTAGATTGTTCTTAGGTAAGGTTGATCTAGTATTGTCCTTGGGTAAATTGACATGTTTAGTACCTAGACAAAAATATTTATTATTATTTCTAGCATGCTTGTTATTATGAACAATTGCAAGTGAATTAAAAACATTTCTAGTATGTTTTCTATCATTACATGAATTACGAACATTATTAAAATATATCTTAGGGTTTGCCTTTGCTCCCCCTATATGTGATGCTCCTCTTATGTCCTTCTTGGAGTGACTCCCCCTAGGACATTGACTTCTATAGTGCCTCCTTTGTTGGCACTTGAAGCACACTATATGGTGCTTGTCTTTCCTTAGCGGGGTTCCGGTCTCCTTGACTTTCTCCTTCCCCTTAGGTGTCAATTGTATCTTCTTCTTGACTAATTTTGGGCATTCGCTCTTGTAGTGCCCTTTCTCCCTACACTCAAAGCATATGATATGATTTTTATTTTTAAACAATACACTTGAGTTACCTTCTTTGGTAGGGGACTCTTGGTCGGATTCTTCATTTCTTCCTGAGGTAGATGATTCATCTTGATTTTGCTTCGGTTCTCCTCCCCCTCAATCCTAGAGGTGGAGACTTCTTTAACCTTCTCTACCGATCTAGATGTTAAGCATCTCTCAACTTCCAACTCTACAAGATCTTGAGATGATGATAATGATTCTTCCCCTTCGGATGTTGAGCATCTCTCAACTTTCAATTCTTCATGAGCTTAAGATGAGGAGCACTCTTCCTTGGACTCCTCCTTATCTTGTATTTGGATTGGTGAGGGATCTTCATGAAGCTTGGTTAGCTTACTCCATAAATCCTTAGCATCTTCAAAATTTCCTATCTTACACAATAAATTATTAGGAATTACATTAACTAGAGTTTTCGTTACCCTTTCATTTATCTCGAAGTCTTGACATTGCTCCTCGATCCATCTCTTCCTTTTAAGAAATCCTCCCTTCGGACCCCGTGGAGGTTCAAACCCATCCACCAAGATGAACCAATCTTCGATGTTCATCATGAGAAAATTCTCCATTCTTGCCCTCCATTGGTTAAAGCCCTCGAATCCGTAGAATCTATAGGACGGTGGAGTGTAGATGGCATGACCTAGTTTATCTTGAAGCTCTATTCCTTCTAGCGCGTGCTCCCTCGGTTGTTAATCCTTGAAGAGCAATCTTGCTCTGATACCAAGTATAGGGTTGGTAATCAGGGCAACTTGTTCTTCTGAGTGTACCGGACTCTGATACCAATTGTTGAGGAATCGGTGACCGTGCTAGGGAGGGTGAATAACATTTTCTTCGATTTCAATTTCGATCAATCGCGTGCTTGTCTACAATAAGTTAGTGCAGCGGAATATACAAGAATAATAAAAACAAATACACAACAAATACGAACACAGATTTTACGTGGTTTGGAACTAAGGTTCCTACTCCACGGTCGAGCTCTAGTGATGCACACCACCACTATCGAACTTCTCCTTCTCGAAAATAATCCGGAGGCGGAGAAACCTCGTACAAAGTTCTTACAACAATAAGAAGCAACAAAATTACAAACAACTGAAAGAAATAAATTTACAACACTTTACAAGTGAGTTTTTTGATGCTTGATTTTGTTGTTGTTTTGAATGACTTTGAAGGTCTGGAAAATAGCAACTATTCCCCTTCAAATCCCCCAAGAATCAACTCCTTATCCTTCTCCCATCAAGCTCCTTTTAAAGTATGCCTCGGGATGGATTTTTGCCTAGCAGTCGACTGCCAAAAGGCACCAGTCAATTACCCATAGTGTTGTTGTCTCACAACGGACTTAATCCATGTTGGACTCACTCAACGGATACTTAATAGTCGATTGCCCTTACGGCGGTCATTGTCGATCCGATGGTCGGGGCGGTCACTACGGGACGATATCTTGTGTCCACCACCGTGATCGATTGCCCATCATTTAGCAATCGATTGCCGTGGATCGGTTGGTATCCCTGGCGATCGGCCGTCCCTGGCCCGATAGTCATTGCCAGAACCAAGTTGGCGATCGAGCTCGATCGACTATCCGACTAGTCATTGGTCGTAATCTCGATCGGCTCTGAGTCGACTAAACTCGAGTGTCGAACAATCGGCCGGTCGGTAGTTCGTAATTCGGTCGGTGATAAACCTCAAACATGTGCCCTTAGTCTAGACCTAAACCTTCAAGTCACCTCCATCAGGCGACTTTTCATCCTTTACGTTAGCCTTCAAGTGCTTCCATCACTTATGTCATACTAATCGAATCCTTTGTCAAGGTTCATTCGAACTTATGCCGCCAAGACCCATGCTTGGACTTTATGCCGCTAAAACCTCACCTTTGGACTTCCTTGCCAAAATCCATTTGGACTTACGCCGCTAAGACTCATGCTTGGACTTTACGCCGTCAAAACCTACCCTTAGACTTTCCCTTTGCTAAGCACCCATGACTTGGGTTTTCAATTGTCAAGTACCCATGAATTGGACTTTCCAATTGCCAAGACCAAGCTTGGACTTTCTATGCCAAGACCATACTTGGGCTTTCCTTGCCAACACCATGTTGGACTTTCCAATTGCCAAAGTTCACTTGAACTTTACGCCGCCAATACTATACACTTGGACTTATACTGCCAAGACTATACCTTTGGACTTCCCTTGCCAAATATCTATATTTGGACTTTCCTTGCCAAGTATCCAAACTTGGACTTCCGAGGTTGATTGCTCCAACAATCTCCCTCAAATAATCTCCCCCATATGACTTTGGATATCTCAATCATCTACGAGTCATATGGTCAATATATGGTCAAACAATATTGTTGAACAATGGTAAACTCTATTGTCAATCCATTGTCAAACATTAAAACACTACTCGAGTCTCACTCGAGTTTGGTCAACATTGACCCGGGGCTTATTGCACCAACACTTTTTCCCTCTTCATTTGATCAATTCAACATGAATAACATGCACGAACATTTTTACCATCAACCACGTCGAGAAGACAAGAATCTATTTTCGGCCAATGCATTATCCTCCCCTGATAATGTCCTTTATAAGGTCATTGTTGGGTGTATTCTTCCCATAGTTACTCACGGATTGACCTTGGTATGACCTACTCACTTATTCATGATGTATATTTTTCGTCAACGTTTAGAAATAAATGTTGCATTAAATGTCTTTCACTGTATTGTCCATTTCATTACCCCTATTCAAGACAAGGTTCACATGCCTTTAAGGAATATTATCACTGCATGGCTCACATCATTAGACATCAATGTCTCTAGGGGTATCTTGAAGCTAATGGCAGAGGCATATGATCAAATCATATTGCGGAACTTCTCATTGGCTAGCATGAAAAAAGGTTTTCGCAAGTTGGAGTGGGAGGATGGACACCGACAGGGTGAGGAAGTTGAGGAAGGACATGGACCCTAGGCCCAAACCTAGGAGGAGGAACCTCTTATGTTACTTGACGAGCCTTATGAGAGTATCTCAGATTATTTTGCACACCTTGAGTCACGCTTTGAGGAGTTTTACGAGACTGTTGACACTCGACTTGAGGAGCTTAGTATAGAACACTCCACTTATGACTCTCAGATGGCCTAAATGCAATCTCAATTCTAGACTTTCGAGCAACATCAACTCGACATATACGACATGCTATGGACTTTGACTCATGGTCAGCAGGCACCACATGACCCATCTCCTCAGGCTCCTCCGACATCTCAAGCTTCAATTGATAATGATGATATTGATGTTGATTAGTAGTTTAGTATTTTGTAATATGATTATAGTTTGTTTGATACATTTTGTATAAGACTATTGTTAAGTGAATATGCAATGTAATTTGAGTTTTGAATTTTTTGTCTAAATTATATATTATTTCAATATTACTGTTCAATTATGACTTGTGAGTTTGAAAATGTGTGTTTGATGTGTTTAGTTAATATGTTATTTGTATGACTTTTTAACTCTTAAGTTCTTTTGTGTTAATTGTCGAGTTTATTATTATAATCTACATGCTATATGGGATTTTTACGTATTGTTCTCCTTTTTAATTTTTTTAATGGGATGATATAGATAATTTACATTTGTGTAATAACGGTGCATTATATAATTGTATGATATTATAAATATTGTTAAAATGCCTAAACTTAAATAGATTGTCAAACTTAAAAATGGGAAAATTAATACTTATTAGTGCAAATGTGCAATTAAAGAAGTTTTAATTAATTGACATATGAATTCAATTAATTGATTTAGGATGTTGTCATGTTGATGAGCATAAATATTTTTTATTCAACTGCGTAACTCGGCTAACGACTTGTTTGTATCAGTTGACTGACACAGTCGATCAAATATTCAAATGTTGTTAATTCTGTGCATTTTTTTCGTCGTTAATTCATTACTCGACTGATAGGTACATTAATCGACTGATGTCGAAAAATCGGTTTATTTGGTTTTTAACCAAATTACCGGATTGTTTGTTGGTTTAATCAATTCAGTTTTGTTGAAAATTTCGGTCAATTCAGTTAAATTAAAAAAAATAGTTTATTCGGTTTTGATTTAATTGGTTCGGTCGGTTCGGTTAATAATCGATTGCACATGCCTAAGTGTAAGGAAATCTTCCTTTTCATAAATAAGGAAGGTTAAAACTTACCCTTCTCTACCTTTCCCTTCCCTTCCCTTCCCTCACTCCTTTCCAAACAAGATTCAAATTTACCTTCTTCTTATTTACCCTTCACTCACCCCCTCCCAAACAGACCGTGAGGTGCAGGTGAAGGATCTCATGCCATTATCAAGAAAAGCATAATCATTTGGCAAGAACAATAAGTCAAATATGATATCAAAGCATAAGAAACTTTCAGCAACTAATGCCAAAAAACAGAAAAAGAAGGGGATTTCTGAACAGTATTACTATCTCAATTTTTAGTCGAATCCTTCATAGAATACCAAATGTACTATGAAGGACAATTATAAAGGAAGAGAATGAATGCTGCTATGAAGCAAGGAAATGAACAGCCCAACGATTGTTGGTATCAATCACGACAAATTAGGAGGGGCCTCCAAGAATGATATAAGATTGCCAGCAAGTATGATCCAATGCTAACTAGTTGAGCAAGAAATTGTCACCACAAAGTCAGTTCCATGAACCTGAGCATGTTTTTTATAAATTAAAACACACATTGTACTCAAGAAAGCCATATATCATTGGGCAAACCTACAACGAACTAGGTAGATACAGTGGGATATAGTGGCCAACCATGTTTTTGAACAGGAGAATGGTGACAGCTTATATAATTAAGGACTTGTTTCTCTTCAAAGCTACGTGAGTGATACCATAATCAAACAGGCAATGATAACAAGCAAAGCCAGAAGAAGGGTTAGACCCTACATAATTCACATGGGAGGCTGCCAAGAATATGAATGTTACAGCTATTTAATTGTACTTGCCCTCCTCTAAGAGAAGGAAGATGTTCAAGTTCAGTTCAGCAGAAATAAAAGTTTCTTTGTGATGTTGAAAATATCCAAGTACATGGCTGAAGCTGCGACTGAGTTGGAGAAGAAATTCTTTGCTAGAACATGGATTAAACATGGGAAATGCATAGGAATTTTAGAAACTACCTTCAACGAATCATTTTTTTCTCCAACAAAATGTCACAGTTTACCAGCATCATGGGAATAAAGTTAAGCTTCTGCATTATCTTAACAGTCCATATCACATAAAAAGATAAGACTATACCTGAATTACATTACATGGAGAATAAATTATAAAACAGTTAGTATGACAATTAAAAGGTGGAGATCAAGCATGCAAAATAAATACTGGACAAAAGGTCAGATAAAAGGGTCATGGGATCCAAGCAACAAAACCATAGGTAACAATAGTATGTTCTGTTACTGGTGCTTAAAGTAAATATCACCATATGATCATGAATTATCACGAGCTAACAAGATCAAACATTTATATCTAGCTATCATAATATTTCCAATGGTATGTTTTTCCAATAAGAATTACAATAGAGAAGATTAAAACAAGCCTGCCGACCGAAAATATACAAAAGTTACAAATGCTGGGCATTGATCACAAGGAGAACACCAAGACCGTGTAGGAAAAGTTTAATAATGCCATAAAAACCAGGACATCTCCTTCGATTTGATTCACAAAATAAATATCACAAAAGTACTACTAAACTAATGCCATACAAACCAGGACACCTTCTTTGATTTCAACTCACAAAATAAATATTACAAAAGGTATTACTTCTGAAAGATACATCAAGAACACAAATGCATACAAAGAAACAATGTATTCTCCACCCACATGAACCAGGTGACTAGATCTCCCAAGTTAAAATGCAAATTCAAATAAAAATTGAAACTTCATGCCGCTTTGTTAAATTAATACAAAAATAACTTCATGAAACAAAAAAGTCAATCTATGGTATTTAACCAAAGTGAAATCTGTAGTATATAACGGAAGTCAATTCTGCAGTATTTGAACAAAATCAATTCTCAGCATTTAACCGAATGCTCAACTTAAAGTTGGGCATACTTTAGAAAACCTGTAGCCTTCTAGGATTAAAAAGATTCAACAGCTGATTGTTAACCAGTTTTTATAATCACAAATCACCCAAAACTAGATTAACCGATATCTAAGCCCCTTTGTGTATTATATTTGCTCAAGTCAGTCACTATTAATTTCACATCAGCTACTGCATTAGCTTTAAGTTAGATATTTGTTTCTATTATCTGAATTTGATTGATAAACACTCCCATTCAATTTCCACAAATTGGGTATAGGCCCTACTAGAAAAGTGACACGTCATTTGAGTTAGCATGTTTTAAATTAGAGGTTGTTTATTCAAAGGAAAATGTTAAAATTATTGTTTTTCCTATAAACTCACTGTATTGCATACATAATAGAAGAATAATACAACTGAAGCACTAGCATTTACGATCAGAGTTTTGAGTCTTTATATTCTCCAATAATAATTACTTTGGAGTTAGGAACACCAAATTATCACAAGATTTGGTATAAACTTACTCTAATGATGATACTAGAACATGAGAAATATAAGAAAAATAAATTACAAACAATAAGGGAATTATCTCCTGACAAGTTATTATCAATTTATTACTCCAGCATCAGCTTTAAATCATATCAAGTCCCATAGAGGAAAAAATGTTTTCAGCGTTGTGGCCAATTCATTCTGCATTACAAGAAAGAGAGGTCTCATGCAATAGAAGCAAGCAAATATCTGCAGCATCACAAGAAGGACATCTATATCCAAGTCAATTTGGTCAAGTGCAATTCTCAATGTTGCCTTTATTCCTTTCTCATAGTTGCCACTGCATAAAGTTCATGGCTACATGCAGAAAAAAGAAAAATAAATTTCTGAATTATATAGGCATACATCAAAATAATGTTGATAAGTTTGGAGCAAATAAAACAAATAACAATAACAATCAAGTCTTATCCTACTAGGTAGGGTCGGCTAAACAAGAGTCAAAAAATCTATGGCTCTATAATATAATATGAACATGAGAAGAAAAAAACTTCTCCTTAACTGACTCATAATACAACCACAAGTTTTGGAAGGCCAGAACAAAAAAGTACTCCTATATCTCCCACACATTTAAAGGATCTTTACCTAGGCATGTGAGCTTATGCATTAAGAAAATAATTAATTTGTTGCAAAGCATGGAACCGATGAATATATTTGTTATTCATCAAACAATTAACGAAGACAATATCAAGTCCTCCTAAGATGGGCGAAATCATGAAGCAATGAAATGGAAACACTTTGATCATTTGGATTTGGCGGAACAGGAAGAATGCCCTTGTGTCTACTTGGTAATCAAAACAAGGAATTATAGATGAGAATTGAATACAGGTTTATCTTCAAATTGAATCTGTGTTAGAATATTGTAGATATGACTAGGGATAATTGTTATCCCTAAATATCATTAGGAATAATTATTGCTTAGGATAGAATTTGATTTATTCCTAGGATAGGGTTTGATTTATTCTTTTGAATAAGCCTAATCTTATTTATAAATAGGGCTTCTTTCATATAATAGGGTATCTTGAATTACGAAATAACATGGTATCAGAGCTTTAGGTTTCCACCTTTCGCGATCTTCGCTCGCGTTCTTCTCCCGAGCGCGCTTCTCCTTCCAGACGCGATCTCTTTCCCTGCACGCAGCCTCTGCTCACGCTCGTAATTTTCTCACACGAGCGCGCGTCTCCTCCGGCATCTTCTTCCCTGCGCTCCAGCGTCTTCTTCCCTGCGCCGCCGCGTTCCGCTGCTCGGTCGGAGCTTCATCGCTTCCTCCGTCGGATCTCTTCTACGCAGCCTTTGCTCACGCTCATGATTTTCTCACACGAGCGCGCCTCCTCCGGCGTCTTCTTCCCTGCGCTCCAGCGTCTTCTTCCCTGCGTCGCCACGTTCCGCCTCTCGGTCGGAGCTTCATCGCTTCCTCCGTCGGATCTCTTCGCCTCGGATTGGCCGCCTTCGGAGAACAGGCCCTCGCGATCTGCCTCACTGCGATTTTTCTTCGCCTCGTTCCTCGCAGGCGGAGCATTTGTTGTCGAGGCTTCTGCCCCCGCACCCACTTCTACGGCTTGAGTTTCAGGGTCGCAGCTTCTCCCCGTTGGCAACCGCAGCTTCTCCAAGCTCCATCGTCGCCTTCTTCCTCCGCACCGAGTCCACAGTTTCAGGGTTTCCGCTCTGGCAGTAACTTCCAGCATCGGCCGGTTACGGTCGAGCGATACCTTCGGCGAGTTCCTTCGGACCATTAACCCTCGTGAATCAATACTGCGTCGTTCGTCGCGGCTACCTCCCGGCCTTGCCGGAGTTCCCAATTTTAGACCACGTGGCGACCTTTGCTCGTCTGAGCTCTTGGATGGTAAGAACTACTCCTCTGGAGCCTCTTACATTGAGTTTTGGCTTGTTGGACAGGGTTATGAAACACATCTCACACAAACTGAAGAGGATATTCAAGTGGTCGATCGTCCTTTATGGAGAAAAGTTGATGCTTAATTGTGTTGCATTATCCGAGCCGCAATCCATCCATCTCTGCAGGGATGTCTTAGGACTCATAAGACTGCGAGGATATTTGGATCTAGCTCGACAACTTTTTACGAACACTTCTCGGCGACTCTGTCAGTCTGTGGCGACCTCGTGACCATTCTTAATGCGTCGGATCGAGGAGTCTATATCGACTTATTTGGGATCGATCTCTAGCCTTACGTGTGAGTTTAATGACTGCTCCCACCTACGGCCCTCTGTTGCGAGCTTGAAAATCGGAAGAAATTTTTTGTCTCTGGCGTTATATGGTTGCCTTGTGATTATTCGTATTCGTGATCGAGATCTGGCGGCCCATGAGAGCCACCGTGGACTCTACAGGTGACTCTCTCTCCGTGTCCCTACGAAGTCTTGACATTACCGTCTTAGTTCGGTTGACTCTTTAACATTGGTTTCGAAAACAACAATGACCTCCACCGCGTAAGAATGGCGAAGGGCGTCCTTGGTGTAATCATTGTCACCGACCAGGACACACAATTGATAAATGTTGGAGTCTCCATGGTCGACCTCCTCGTCTTGCTCGGATCGCCCGAGTTACATCGCGTCTTTAGCTTCGATTCCACGATTGACACCGTCTCGACTCCACCACCTCGGTTGACACGACTCGACTCCACCTTCATATGATGACTTTCTGAAATGGTATAAGGATCAACGGGAGTCTAATTCCCTTGCTGCTATTATACAAGCTGGTAATTCCTTTGTTGGCATATCTCGCTCTTCGGGTCCTTGGGTACTTGACTGCAGGGCCAGTAATAGATCTCTTTTTTCCTCACTATCTACTTCCGATTATTTACCCTTTGTCACCATAGCAAATGGTTCTCAAACTCAGTCCCAAGGTGTTGGTATTGTTCATTCTTCTCCATCTATTCCCATTCAGAATGTTCTTTATGTTTCCGAAGCTCCCTTTAATTTATTATCAATAAGCCAGCTCACTCGGTCTCTCGATTGTGTCATCTCATTTACTAAATCTTACATTTCATTCAGGATCGAGATGCAGGGAGGATGATTGGCTCGGATGTGAGCCTCGTAGTACATATCAACTTCACCAAAACTCTCTTGTTGGTGCGTGTGCATCTCCACTTGTTATCCATGCTCGGTTAGGACATCTTGGTCTTGATAAGTTAAAATAATTACATCTGATCATGCTCCCAAGTCTTTGTCTTGTGAGTCGTGTTAGTTAAGCATGTTTCTCCTCGCATTATAAGTCGGGCTACATCTCCCTTTGCTTTGGTTCATTCCGATATTTGGGGTCCGAGTCGTGTTGCCTCTACATTGGGGTCACGATATTTTGTTACTTTTGTGGATGATTTTTCCCGTTGTACTTGGTTATATCTAATGAAGGATCGCTCGGAATTGTTTTCTATTTTCCAATCTTTTTTTAATGAAGTCAAAACACAATTTGGTATCCCTTTTCGATCCTTGCAGAGTGATAATGCACGTGAATATCTATCTACTCCATTTCAAACTTTCTTGGCATCTCACGGCATATTACATCGGAAGTCTTGTCCTCATACCCCCCAACAAAATGAAGTTGCAGAACGTAAGAATCGTCATCTTCTCGAGACCACCCGGACTCTTCTCCTCCACTCTCACGTTCCTCTTCGTTTTTGGGGTGACACCGTACTTACTGCATGTTATCTCATCAATCGCATGCCTTCCTCTCTACTTTCTGGTCGAATACCTCATGTACTTTATCCGAAGCAGTCTTTTCATCCTTTACCACCTAGTGTCTTTGGTTCTATATGTTTTGCTCATGCTCTTGATCTTGACATTGATAAACTCTCTTCTCGGTCGCATAAATGTATTTTTCTTGGATACCCACGGTCTCAGAAAGGGTATAAGTGTTATTCCCCTACTCTCCGTCGGTATTTCATCTCTGCCGATGTCACGTTCTTTGATTCAGTTCCTTTCTTTGAATCTTCAGAGTCATCGTCTGAATTTTATCCTTCTATGCCTGTATCAGTCTTTGATCTTCCGGAGAATTCTCTATCACCCCCAGCCCCAATTCCTCCTCCGTTGCAGGTTTATCAGCGTCGTCCTCGTTCTGCTTTGATGTCTGCCAACACTGACTCTGCCATGGAATTATCTCTGGAGTCAGGTCCTCCGCTCCCTCCTCCGATCCAGTCTTCTAAATCTGATATTCCCATTGCCCTTCGAAAAGTTTTACGTTCCACTCGTAATCCTTCTCCACATTATGTTTCTTTGAGTTACCATCGTCTTTCTCCTTCCTATTATTCTTGTCTTTCCTCCTTGTCATCTGTTTCTCTTCCAAAGACTGCAGGAGATGCATTTGCCCATCCAGGATGGAAACAGGCTATGCTAGACGAAATGAGTGTCTTACAGAGTTGCAGGACTTGGGATCTCATTCCTCTACCACCAGGAAAGTTAGTTATTGGTTGTCGATGGGTATATACAGTGAAAGTTGGTCCAGACGGAACGGTTGATCGGCTTAAGGCTAGTCTTATTGCTAAAGGTTATACTCAGATCTTCGGATTGGATTATGGGGACACATTTTCTCCTGTTGCCAAGATGTCCTCTATACGCTTATTCATGTCAATTGCTGCAATTCAACACTGATCTCTTTATCAGTTGGACATCAAGAATGCGTTCTTACATGGTGACCTGCTTGAAGAAGTCTACATGGAGCAACCTCCGTGTTTTGTTGCTCAGGGGGAGTCTTCTGGTTTTGTGTGTCACTTACGAAAATCTTTATATGGTCTCAAGCAGTCACCCAGAGCATGGTTCGGTAGATTTAGTATTATAATTCAACAGTTCGGCATGACTCGGAGCGAGACTGACCATTCTGTTTTTTATCGCCACTCATCTACTAGTTGTATCTACCTAGTGGTTTATGTTGATGATATTGTCATCACAGGTAGTATCATCTCGGGATCTCACAGGTGAAACAATATCTTTTCAAATATTTCCAGACAAAGGATCTCGACAGACTTAAATACTTCTTGGGGATAGAAGTAGCACAGTCCAGAAATGGAATCATTATTTCTCAAAGGAAGTATGAAATAGATATTCTAGAAGAAACAAGAATGTTAAACTCAAAGACAGTTGACAACCCTATGGATCCTAATGTCAAGCTCTGCGAATCGGAGGCCTCTCTAGATCTGAGCAATCTGAGGCGATTAGTAGGAAGACTAAGTTACCTTATTGTTACTCGTCCAGATATCTCATTTGCAGTAAGTGTAGTAAGTCAGTTTCTCAACTCTCCGTGTAAAGAACATTGGGATGTTGTGATTTGCATTGTTCGATATATCAGAGGCGCTCCAGGAAAGGGTCTTTTGTATAAAGACAAAGGACATACTCGAGTCATAGGATATTCTGATGCAGACTAGGCAGGATCTCCCATTGATAGGAGATCTACTTCTGATTTTTGTATATTTATCGGAGATAATCTTGTTTCTTGGAAAAGCAAAAGGCAGAATGTTGTGGCAAGATCCAGTGCAGAGGTAGAGTATCGAGCTATAGCCATAGCCAGTTAAGAACTTATATGGCTCAAACAGTTGCTTCAGGAGCTAAGGTTTGGAAACGTTACACAAATGTCACTTATATGTGATAACCAGGCCGCCATGCATATCGCCTAAAATCCAATTTTTCATGAGAGGACAAAGCATATTGAAGTCGACTGTCACTTTGTTAGAGAGAAAGTCATATCTGGAGAAATATCTACTAGTTTTGTTAACTCATATAATCAGCTAGCAGATATATTTACTAAGTCACTGAGAGGTTCCCGAATTGATTACATATGTAACAAACTGGGTGCATATAATTTATATTCTTCAGCTTGAGGGGGAGTGTTAGAATATTATAGATATGACTAGGGATAATTGTTATCCCTAAATATCATTAGGAATAATTATTTCTTAGGATAGAATTTGATTTATTCCTAGGATAGGGTTTGATTTATTCTTTTGAATAAGCCATAATCTTGTTTATAAATAGGGCATCTTTCATGTAATAGGGTATCTTGAATTACGAAATAACACTATGCAATAAATGAAAATGCAAATACAAAGGAAACAGAATATTGTAATATCATTCAAAGAAAGAAAGTATATATAAAACAAACTTTTGCTGATTTAGAACCAACGTCTTGTAGTATGATGGTATCCACATTAAAAATCAGTATTTCTTATCATATGCACATAGTAAGTTGTCCTCAAATAGAAATTATTTTATTTAACCTGATTTTGTCCACAGACCAAAACTCTGCAATAAAGCTCTGTTGGAGGACTCTTTTCTTAGACGACTCTAATGACCATGAATGTGAGCCTCTTAGGTGAGACCTGACCCTTGAGCTGCTCATAACTTTCTGAAAAAGGACCTAACATGAGAAAGTTTTTAGGATGGAAACTAGAAACCGAAGACCTAATGGAAAAAAATACATTCAAATAGGGCAGTTGTAGTTGTATGCTTAGCATTAATCTTTCTCACTAGTGGAATCCATGTCAATTACCATGCAATTCAAGCAGGTGATCATTTTGAAAAGTGTTTGATTCTTTGATGAAATATATCGACCAGGACCAAATTTGTATCTTTAATATTTAGCTATTTATCAAATAGCTATTCTAGTAAACAAGTGTAATACACGTAATTGAAAGTTCTAAACTACAAAAATTCAATAACAAAAATATCCTCAACCACAAGAATTGTAAGGATATCCCCGACCCTTGACACGTTCTTCAGGTTATTTTTGTACGATCTGAATGCAGTATCTTCTTCCAAGAGCTGAAACGAATGAAATTACCACTCGATTAAAAATGCAAAAAGAAGAAGGCAGCTCACAACAACTTACACAATACTTAGACATGAACATGAAAACATAGACTCAAATCATGATGATCCACTAAAAACAGAAATGTGGTAACCTTGGAAAGCATTTAAATTCCTTCTACATCTGAGTTCCATTTCTTCAATACTCTATTTTTTATATCTCCTATCTTAAGCCACGGACAATTTCAAACTGATTCACTATTCTATTTCATTATGGTTTTTCACCTAGGCTGACATCAGAAAGAATCTAACAAAATCATTTGAAATATGTGCTTTAGGACACTCATCTTAGAATATATTCACAATGGAAAATATCATCCAATTCCTCTTGACAGGAAATCATCAGTGGCCAACTAGAGTGGTTAACAAGTTGCAAGTGGAATAATCTTCCACTGTCAAATCTTGTTTGTTTCATTTTTTTGTAATATTCCTGTGAACCAGTAGATTATTGGTGACAATCTGTTTTGGAAGAATGGTCCATAATTCCTTGAACAAGGATTAGGCTAGGAAATGTGTCCAAGGCTTAGAGTAATCGGAAAGAAGATACGACGGAGAAGATGAAAAATGAAAAAAAAAAAATGTACGTCAATGATTGAGCTCCATGGGTAATTTTGTGTATTTACCTCCACTCCTTCCACCTAAGTAATTAAACCCTACGTAAATAAATCCCGTAATTTGGCAGCAATAACACTTCGTAAATGACGCACATTAAGTTACGATAACAAAGAGTGATCTTAGAAAGTAACAGATGGCCATTCCAAATCGCAGGAAACTAGAAATACGATAGCATTCCCATTTCCCAAGCAACTGTTTTTTCCTAATTCTATAGGTTGCAAAATATCAGATGGGAAAGAAGCTGGCGGAAGCCTCATGTTAGCCAGAACTCCAAAACCTTATAATGGATCGTAAAGTAATTCCCTTTCACCAGAAAACCATTCAAAGAAAATGCCAAGCCTTTTCCTCAATTGAATAAAGCGAAACAGCATAACCGCTAAAAAGATTCTCAGGTATCCACAAATCATGAAAATTAAACAGATCAATTAGAGGAGAGTCAAAGATTGAATGGCCAGCCCACCGTCTTCTCTCGAGTTCCGAGGTCGATGCGAAACCCGCACCGAGCGACATTGTTAAGTGGCGACGAAACCGTCGCTCTACTCTGCATCAGGAACATTAACGTAAGAATAAGAAGGCAGGCGAACGAATCAGATAGAAAACCAGTAAGGCCCGATACCTGAGAGCTCGAGCGGAGGCTGGCGACGAGGAGTCGTCGATCCGGCCAGTGTCCGGAAGCCGCCAACGAGGAAGGGTGATAGAACAGGAGCCCACTGTGTTCGTTAAGTAGGCGAGTACGGTACGGATCGCATTAACGACGTTTGAAAATTCAGGTGGTTGGTTGATAGGTTTGGAACGAGGGAATGGTTAATAAATTTGGGATTGAAATTTTAGAATGATTTTTAGTTATTTGAAAATTAATGGGTGGATTTGTATTTATTTTTATTAATTTATCATTTATGGTTGTCGTCGCCTGCGTTAGTTGGTTGTCGTCGTCGCTTTGTCGATCGCCGTCATTATCGATCGGCGATCATCGCCGCCGCCGCCATCCGCCATCGCCCGTCTTGACGATCGTCGATTCTTGCGGTAGTCGTCGGTCGATGGGCGTGTCGCGTCGGCCGCGATCATTAGTCCCGATCGTCGATTGGTCTTCGGCCGTCAGCGGTTATCGGTCATCGGTTCGACGGTGGTCGATAAACGACAATTGGCCATCGGTCGATGACGATTGGCCGTCGATGACAGTCGTCACCCGTCGTCTATCATCGATCACCGATCGCTCCATCAATGATGTCATTGTAAATCAGCGACGACATCAGTATCATCTCTGTTTTCATTCTCGACTTATAAACCAAACAATATTATTAAAATTACTAAACTCATTCTCATTCCATCCCATTATCAAATTCATTTTCTTTCTTATTCTCACACTCAAATCAAACGTCACCTTAATCTAAAATCAACTTAAAATATTCAATTTTTTTTTTGTAAATTATGGTTTAAATTATCTATTTACGAAGAAAAATTTTGACAATAAAATAAAAAGGATGCATCAAATTTTATCTTTTCTTGCTGGGTGCAAAGAAAAAAAAATGATGCATCATCGATTTCACATCTAACATAATAAAAAATAGACACCCCACGAACACAAAAAATTGACTCTTATTTACTTGGTACAAATCCGACTGTCTATAAAATCTTATCTTTTTTTTTCCAATGGCTTCATCAATTAAAAATTATTAATTTTTAAAAAATGAAAATAGTCTTATAATTTCTCAAATATTCATAATTCAATTTATAATATAATTAGACACATTGCTAAATATCAAATACTTTTGCAATTGGATGTCAATCAAACAAAAAAAATCAATACGTAAGTAGCAAACAATACTGAATAATGCGGATATATCTATGTTAATGTCCAAGTGCATCCCTCGCGTTCGTGGTGCTTGAAATTAAGAATACAACTATGCTATAAACAACACAGGGTAAGACAACCCAATTCACGGGGGTTGTTCTACAGATTAAATGCGTTAAAATCAACGACATCCAGTGGACAATTAAATCAAGAATTTCAAATATGTCTTTATTTCTCTAACAAAAAGAATGTTGAACATTGTATGAGTCAAGAATTATCGCATGAATGACCACAATCCGCAATAGCCAGCCATACTGCAAACCCGTTTCCTACACGTCGTCGAGTCAATGCCACAGTCATCGTCCATTCTACATCGGTGATCGACGTGCAAATCGGGGACGTGACAAGCACTCTCTATCTGTTGCGAATCTCTTAAGCCAGTGGTCGTTGCAGGACAAACTTGTCGGGACAGCGCGCTCACTCGAGTCGCTTGGTTTCCAACCTGCATTGCAAAACAATGAAGGGTCACTCATGGCGTTGAACAAAATATTTCTCTCTTTCTTTCTTTTTCCCTTTTGGTGCGAATAATTGTTCCTGTGGTGTCTTATGATTGTGGCCTGAATCTCTATCAAACGAATAACAGATCACATACTAGAAATTTAACTGGTGTCATTATAAATGAAATGGCGTGTCAACATCTATAAGTAAATCAGTTGAAGTGATATTTTGTTATGGAGATAATCTCCAAATTTGATTCCTTAAGAATGACTGAAAAAAATCTATCTAAATTCTATAATTAATGGTTAAATTTAATTTAAGTACGTATATTGACATGTGGATGTGCAGCCTCCTGCAAGAGAGATCCATTAAAAGAAAATGAAGGGAAAAAAAAATGAGACCAAAAGAACAAGACGGAAAAAAAAAATAGCAAGAAGCATGTGAAAGTAGAGCATGTAAAAGATCGACACTGGAGATAGAGATCAAAGTGTACCACAAAGTTTTAAATGAGAATACAAGCACGATTACCTTCAGTGAAGTCCAGTTACTAGGGATGAAGGCCTCTGGTAGTCTATCATGCCAAGAACTTCTGATTGGAAGGGGGTGACCCTCAGTAGTAAAGACATAGTTCTGATCGGCTAAGAATGAATCGTCAAAAAGAAGATACAGATATTTACACCTGGAAAGAAGGGGGAAAAACACACTTGAGACAGTTCAGTCTCTAAATGAAAGGCTAATGAATCATCTGATGACTCACGTCTCAGAAAGAAAGAAGCTATGCTGATGATCTTCTAGTTGCATAGTTGTAACATCTCTGATGCTTGCAAAACCACCATCAACTCTAGCATAAAAATTGAGGGAATCAATCATTTTCTCACCCACTTCCATATACCAAGGATCTGTTGCAACACAAAGGCAAAAACTGAGATTAGATCATTAGCATATCCTGATAAGCTTAGCGATAAGTGAAAAAATTTGCATTGACACGTATTAGCATACCTAAGATGTAGATCATATCAAATCATAAAATGGATTACATGGTTGAAGATTTAGAAAAATCCTCTATCAAGGTGCCAACTTTTTGAGTTTTAGGTGTCCTTTATTACTGGGAAAATAATAATATTAGATAAAACCCAGATTTAAAACTACAGTATTGGTGTCAGATTTGACATCAATCAACAAGGTACTTTCTCAATGTCAAGCCAGGCGTTGGCACAAGTCCTCATGGTTACGACAATGCCAGCACAGTTTTTGATTGAGAATTTTTTGATGTGGAATGACCAATTGCCCAGGACTGCTCAAGCAGATTACTCGTTATGGTTGGCAAGGCGCCAGAAGCTCCTTAACTACATTTTGTTCCAGTTCTTTGGACTTGCTCCTGGTTTCACTTTTGTTTTCTGGGTTTTAGTAGCCTAGTTCTCAATGTCAATTAGACTTCTGATGTATCCTTGTTTCTACTTGATAAATAAAAACTTTTTAACCGAACAACAAGTATACTCAAAAAATTCTTCAAGAAAAAAGAAAGGCAGTTTTCATTTGGCCTCAACCTTTTGATCCCCCTTACTCGGCTTGTTACTTCAAATTCATGAATATAACAGTTTCATGGTTAATTGAATTAAAAATGTATAGAAATAACTAAAGAAGTACAACAAAATATCAATTACACATACCATAATAGTAAGTAGTAGAAATATCTCTATGAATGTTAGTTGCAACAAATACCATAAAATCAAAATTAGTGTCTTGCATCAGTATTCTTCAATATCCAAATAAAATCAACAACATAACTTCCATCATCCAGATTAAATATTGTTCTCAGGGCATTCAGGATTTGATTTGGTTAATCAACATGTCTATCAATTTTCTTAATTACCCATTAAAAGTTGGGCCAGCATATATAGAACTACAACGACAACAAGCATAGGATATGGACATAGGCAGGTCTCCGAGCTAAGATTTCATTGATGGACATATGATATATCAAAATCATAGCATTAGAAAAGTTACAAGTATGACGAACATAAATGATGGATTTAAGATGACAACTTTTGGGTTTAAAATGAGCAATCATGGATTCAATTAATGGATGTAATACTTACACTTGTAGTTATTTCTTTATATAGTTTACATCATATAAACATGTGTTACCAATTTTAGGCCTTCAATTAAACCATCAAGAATGGGAGCAATATGATCGACATGAATGGCACAGGCAAAACGTAATTTTTGCCATGATGGTTGGTTTCATTTCAGCACACAAGCAGAATGGAATGCGCCACTCATGCCAGCCAGTGCATAATGAAATCTCAAAAGCCTGAAGTAATCACTTTCTCAAAAACAAGATTATTATCATAGTGTTAATGATCTAGCCAAAATGGCCCTCTTGTTGAAATTTTAGATAACTTAAGATCAATAGAAAAGAGCTCTAAAAGTTTAAAAAGACCCACCATCAAAGTGTCAATTCCAACTATTTGGGCGTTGGCTATATGAATTTCAACCCTCCATTGGGCTCTATGATTGTCTATTCACTAGTAAAATTCATCTTTCAAAGAATGTTTAATCATTGTTTTCTGTTGAATCTCTCCACCTCTTCATGCTTCAATTTTAAAAGGCTTAATTTGTCTAACTACAGAATTTATTGATCATCTTTTATCATGTTCATCTTACTTTAACCTATAATCTCAATTCACTTTTATCATCTATTGAAAATAGACCTAACTATTCTACATAAGTAGTCTTGTTTTCTAGTAGTCTTATATATACATATAGTTTATGGGTGTTTCTTAACTGCCCAATACTCATTTGTTTTTTTCTTTTAGCCTTAGGCACATGAAAATCACACAAATCTATTAAGTTGATGCATCGTGACTGTACAAAGATTTCAAAAAATGGTGTTCTGAAATTTAGATTGGTAAAAGTACTTATGATTAGCATTCCATTAAATTTAAAAAAAAAATCAACTATTTTCTTGAAACACAACAATGATTTGTTTGATCGCAGTGAGATATAGAAGAAGGAAGCAATATGGATGTACAACCTCAATTTAATCTCACATGGTAAGTTATTGACTAATAAATAAGCTTCATAAATTTAGATAAGTGAGCTACTATTTAATTCGGACTGTGGCACTCTCATTTAATCTAGCATTGTTAGTTGTTGGCTAATAAATGAGTTTTTTTATACGCTTAAATAAGTGAAGTGCTATTAAGACAGGCTTAACCATTTTGTATTAGTAGTTAGGCCTGACAAAATTGAAAATGCTAGTATGTGTTCAACGTAACACAACAAATACTGATGATAAGGCATTAGATTAACCTTTAGTTGCTTGATAAAGATAAAAAGTAGACTCTGCAAGTTCTGGGCGCAAAGGGTAATATTTCTCAGTAGGGTGCAACATGTTATGGTCCAGAAGATACCTGTAGAAGGAAAGGCATTATGATTTGCATGAAAATCAACTTCAGAAGCAAAATATTCACTGTTAATGAAAAAGGGGGAATATGATTCCTCTTCGGTTGTTATCATTAAATCTATTTAATTTGGAATATGGTATAATTTAAAACTTAATAAAAGATTACCTTTCTGGTAATACGCCAAACTTCTCCCATACATGGAAAAATTCACGATGTGATGAATTAGCAGCAGCAATATCTCCCACAAGAATCTAATGGGGAAGAAATAGTATGAAAATTCAAGGTTACAATAATCAAATAAATTTCAAGATAATAAAAACCTGAAGGCCAGGCCAAAAGGCTTGAAGGCTTGTTAGTTGCCAATATGTTGCTTTACCAGTCCTCATATCAGCTTCATGATACCTGACAGTAAAAAAAGTGGAACATAAAATGTGAAGGTGACACCCAACTGGAAAAGGGAACAGGGAACAGACAGTTGACCTAGGAATAACCAAACTATAACTTCAAGTCATTATAGATTTCATTTTTTGTTTTCCCTTAAAAAGTGCAGTTATTAGATTATTTTATCTTTTATTTTCTTCTACATGGATCTCTCTAGACGTTTTGCCTTGCTGAGAGAAGCTTAGCAAAGGAACTGTAAAAAAGCAGTGAAAGTTGTGAACAGTTTAAAGAGAAAAAGTAGGTGGAACGCCACATAAAACTACAGAACAGTTTATTCATAAAATCTCTGGGAATGATCAGGATTTTTTGGGTAGGAATGTCAGAAGCCAGTGATTGGGTCAACATTTTTTATTATTTAAATACCCAAGCATCACGTGATGACAAATTTTGCTAAAGTAAATTGAACAAAAAAAGAGCTTCTGGATAAAAATACAGCTAGAGGTATTTGGACTTTTTTTGAATTGGTAAGTTGTTATTATCGAGCATTTTGAGTATCCTTATTTTATTATATTCGTATCTGTTAGTCAATTTATGAATACATCATGAAGACTATAAAGCAATACATTACTCTATCATTATTATGAAGTATGTAGACCAAATATCGCTACATATCTGGCTAGCTTCTCTTTCTAACATTGGTCTGAAGTTACTAATTCATAAGGAAAATAGTTAGCTTCTCTTTCTAACATTGGTCTAAAGTGACTAATACATAGGGTATATACTTGGCTTCTCTTTCTAACATTGATCTAAAGTTATTTAACTCATAAATTGTAGAATTCATGTCTTCAAAACTTAAGTTAGCTAACTAATTAATATTTAGGCAATTAAGTCTTCACAGAGACAATAGATGACAATATGAGCCTCCGGCCTGCCTAAAGCCTTAAACTTACTAAGCTTTGTTGATAAAACAAGAACTCAAGATATGTACCAGTAGAATTGTGGTTAAATAATGTGATGCTACAAGGTTCACGCCAAAATGGAAGAAACAAACAGTGTTCTGATGCAAACTCAGTCATTAGGGGAAGGAAAAACTAGGAGCCGAAGAAGAACATGTCGTACAAAAACATAAAATAGAATAAAATAAATGGTGCGGCATCAAAGGCAACAACACCACTTGCCTACAGAGTAAGAATACTTATGTTGGATCCCATCTTTATATGGTTTGTTGAAAATCCCGTTGACAGTTAAATATACATTTCTCCCAATGAATCAATCCATAAGATAAAATTAGATGTCCCGTGGCAACTTTAAATTTGCAGTTTTAGATCGGATAAAAAAAAAGCAGTCCGAAACACGAAGCTTCAACTAATGTGGGGTCGCGGAAAAGAGTTGGACCACATTTAATCTATTGTACACAGTCTTATGCACTGCAAGAGACTCTTTTCACGACTCAAACCCGTTATCTCAAGGTCACACAGCAACAACTTTACCGTTGTACCAAAATTCCCCTTCTGCAATTCTAAATTGGATAACTAAATTAAATTCGTTTAAAAATTTTAAGGTTTTAAGAATTTCCTTTTGACAAGATAGTATGCTATAAAATACAAATTGAAATTGCAAACAAAATGGAGAGATGTGGGTACATCACCAGGGTCCATGCCGGAAATACTTCTGCACAGCAAGATAAGCTGAGTGAAACATGTCCCAGAACTCATCATTTCCAAAAATAACATAGGCTTTCATTAAATATTCATAAAAAGAATCAACTCCTACAAGAGGTCACAAGAAGACAAGACCGGAATTTTTTTAAGGATGAGAATTAAACACATTTTTTTAAGGCAAAGCAATTGAGTAATAAATTACAAACACAACAGACCAAGATTAAATTAGTTACATCTTAACAATCTGCAGAGTGCAGGATAAATAGAAAAGTCAATAAGGAACCCAGAAGGAAGAAAAAATACCAGCACCGATTCCAGTGGAATACTCTATCCACTCTCCGGTAACCACATCAAGTGTAGTGCCCAAAAGATTCAAAGAACTTCTCATGCTCCATAATTTACGGAGAGCACGAAGAGCAACAGCTTCAAATCTAGGATTGCCAGTTAGTCGTGATAATGCCCCCATTTCAAGAATAAGAGAACCTGAAACTTAGGATAGTTATTTACTTCTCAGAACTTGAAAAATGTTGATCATAAAGATCCTAAAATGCTGGCTCCCTCACCGCACCCTGATGTACTTGTTTCTGTTGTCTCCTCCTCCATCACTCCATACTGTCAAAATGAAAGCTTTTGTGATGCCAACGGAGAAATGACACTTGGTATCAAACATGTAAGTTCAATTCCTTGAATTTGGATATGCAAAGGTAAACACACCCTACAATGGTGAACTTAGACATGTTAAACAATCTTACATTTGTAATGTTCCCTTGTCCCTATAATCAGAAAGGGTTAGGCTACGTATATCTTTTAAGAAACAAAAACTAGAAAAGGTTGTCATAGTAGATTAGCGAGGGTATTTTTGAATTTTTGTATCTTAGTCATTTAATTCCAACTATAATTAAAGGGCAGTTCGGTGCACGAAGCTTCCTCCATGCGGGATCCTGAGGAAGGGTCTATTGTATACAATCTTACCCTGCTTTGCAAGAGGTTGTTTCCAAAATTCATGATCTCTAGATCACAAGGCAACAACTTTACCGTTGATTCCAACCATAATTCTACCGAGCAATTCATTTAGAGAAAATATGGGTCTGAAAACATGATCAGTTTGTCAAATTGGTCAAACTGGAGTTGGTAGAAAAGGTAATTTGAATATCATTTAATGAGAGAAAATATGGGTCTGAAAACATGATCGGTTTGTCAAATTGGTCAAACTGGAGTTGATAGAAAAGGTAATTTGAATATCATTTGATAAAAAAATTAAAACATAAACAATCTCGGCTTACAAACCATGCCAAGACTAAGGCATATAGTCAATTTTGTCTGTTATCTCCAAATCCCATTTATAACAAAAAGGACTCAAAGACTTCCTGGGAAAAATTAAGTAGTTTAGGTAAAATAAGCAAGATATCAACTGATGCGATTTACTAAGTCACTTTCATGGACTATAGTCCTGCTAGCTTGTAAGGAAGTTGGACCTGCCGGCTGATATCTATGAGTTCATTGATATGATACAATGATGACACATGACCATATATTTAGAAGTTCATTCAATGAAGACAAGAGAATCTCCAAGATGAGGAAAATAGGTCAATCTTAGTTTGGTTATCGACTCTAAACACAATCAAAATGCCTATGAAATGGGTGATCAACTGCCACAACAGATCCAGAGAAAATGGAATCTTGCTAAATCCACCAGAGTAAATCCCACGAATCTTGCATGTCCAAAGACATAAGGATAAATTCCCAGAAAGTTAAGACAACCTCAGTTGATCAGCGTATCTAATGGATCCAGAAACAGTTATCACACATCATCTTTTAGGCTAGTCTCTTCATTCTCGCATTCTCCATCTACTGTATCGAACTGAATAATTTGTTCTTGTCTAGTATTCTTCAATCTCGCCTAAATAATCTCTGAAAGTTGTTCTCCATATAATTACTGTCATTCAATTGCACCTACCAATCTCAAATTATTTAAATTGATTTCACATCATCAAACCAATGTATTATGAGAAAGAACACAAAGTCTACTGAAGATATAAAAAAAGCAAGATCATAATGTGTATGGAAGCATTCTTAGATATCCAACTCTAATTTAGTTGGGATACATAATATTGACAGAGCAAAAAAAGAAAAAAAAAAAATTGATCTTGGGTAGGATGGTGTGAACTTAGTTGCAAGAGGATAAAAAAAGGATTACCTTTAGGTTAATCCATGCGTAAGGCAATCCAGTGGGAGTCTCAAATGCAGGCAAGAATCTCTGAGCTAAGTCTTCAGCTAAGTCAAGTAGCTGATTCTTATATAAACCATTTTCTAACCTGCTTTTAGAATCAGTAGCAAGAATATGAGCAGAGACAAGCCCCCCAAGAAGTCTTATGTTGCACTACAAAAGTAAAAGAAAGATACAGAGGGAAATCATTAGAATAATAGCTCCCAGAGTTATTAGATTAGCAGAGAACCATTTCTTTTACAGTTTCCATGGCATGCATTACATTTAACTACAAAATATGCTTCACTCACTATCATAGATTAGATGAATCAAAGTGAACGTGTACCTCAAAAAGGTTAACACGAGCATCCACATCAAAAGTAAGGTTGTTGGAAAGCCAAAGAACTCCTTTTTCAAATTCAGTGTAGTTACCTAAGACAAGAAGGCTACAGAGTACAGAAGGGTCATATAGGAATATACCAAATTAATTGAAAAAATATGTAACATTAAAAAAAACTTGGCTTGCTTCCAAAGAAAAATCCTCCAGAATACAAGAGGGTTATATATTCAATCAATTCAAATATCAAATATGTAACAATAGAAAAACTTGGCATGCTTCCAAATGTAAAAGTCACAGTTCAAGAATAGAAGAGAGTTACATAAAGTTATAATTAATTTAATACCTCGACAACGACTCGACAAGAGTCAATGCTGAACCATTGTAATATTGAGGCAAGTGTTCCAGCTGAAACAAGACATAGAGATATTGCAGCATAAAAATCTATTTGGGGATATAACATCTTAAAAAGAAAGTTAATATTTCAAAAAAATCAACACCTTTAAATTTCCGAGTTCACTGAGGGAGTCTGTGTAAGTCTTTGTGAGAGGTTTTAGCTCATCATGCTGAAAAACAAAGAGAAATGTAATCTGAGATATTTCAGAAAGAAAAAATAGATAAAATATAAACCATCATATGGTTGTTGAACTCACTGGAAAAGCATAAGCCATATAGTTCTCATATGCATGGTAAAACCTGAAAATGCACAAAATCACATCAGTAGTGACAGGTTTTGTTTTAATTAATCATAAACAAAGCTTCAGCAATCATTCCAGTGGCTCCAAAGTAATACAACGAAAACATGAGGGTGGGTAATAACAATTAACACATATCTGAACTGTAGTCAACCGAGAATTAAATATATCAGGATCCCAAAGAGACAGTTTAACCAATCTGAAATCAGCAGCAACTTTTATCATACACAACTGTGAGCGAAAGAAAGGTTTGAGATATCTGCGGGACTATTAATTCAGTTATTTTGGATACCTTGTAACATAAGTATTAGCCCTGCAAACCACCAGGGCATTTCTATGTGGCCTATTACACGACCAAGTTCTTCCTTTGAAAAAAAACAATCCTTTTTCATTCAAAGAGAAAACGGTAGAACCATACTGAAAATAGCCCTAAAACACACGAATTTATCAATTCCAGTACCCACCAATTGACCGGTTTCCTCTTCCAAGCTGGATGTCCTATAGTTTCATGAATTTAATATAGGCATTTCCTTATTGCACAAACCCATCCTCTTTTATCAGTTAAGCCTACACAGAGGAATCTCTCGGGACGATTACAAGCAAATAGCATAACTGTAATCTAAACAAAACAATTCCCCAAACTTCTGAGAGGGTAAAGAAGAAAAGTCAAATCAGCAAGGGCACTCACATGTTACGGACCTTCTCTCTCATGTACATCCTCTTGGCGGAACCAAAACCGGCTGCAGGAGCGGACGACGCGGATAGGAGCAAAAGCAGCACGAAGAGGCGCCGCCGTGGCGCCGCGGAAGATCGAAAGCACGGCATATTGTGCTCTTACTCTACCAGAGAAGAGGCAGGATGAGGTCGACGGTGATATCGAGCCGATCTTCCACGAAGGGGGATTTGTCGACGCTCCGACGCCCCCCGTTTTACCTTCGCCGACGTTTCTTTTCCCCCTTTCTGGTTTTTTCCCTGCGATTGGTAAATGCACACGTCACGATGAACTGTCAACTATTAAATCAATACGAATCCAATCTGGTTAATGCCTGCGTGTTCTTGTTGGGCTCCTGCAGGCGCTGGACTAATAGATTTTTTTTTTTTCCCATTGGCACTGATTATCCAGATTTAAGTTCGATTAATTATGGGATGATTGTTGTATTTTCCTATTTGTTAGTTATTTAAGTAAATCGAAAAGTATGAATATAACCGTCAGTCCATCAGTCTAGCATCTTTTAGAATGCTATAAATTCGTATCTAAGGAAAATTCAATTCGATTTTTATTTTTAAAATATCAATTTTTTAATTAATTCAATTTAATTTCAAAATTTTAAATTAAAAAAAACAATTTAATTAATAAAATCAAAATTGAATTTAAAATCATCAATCGATTACCCTGTAATATCAATTTCATAGAATTATAATTTTATATATTGATCGACGATTAATTTTTTTAAAATATATATATATATATATTAATTTTAAATTAAATTAACTGATTTTTTATCAATTCAGCTGTTTAATTTTTATTTAAAAATTCGATCAAAAAATTCAATTTAAATTTTGATTTAATCAGATTGCTCCTCTATAATTTGACTACGGCTATAAATAATTTTTTATTTAAAGGATAAGTAAAATGAATAAATAAATTTATAATTCATTATTGTGGATTAAATGAAATAATATTTCTTTTTCCTTTTTTTTTTTTTTTTTTTTGCCCTTCTGAGAGAATTCCTTTTTTTGTCCCTCTAGAGGCTCCGTAGGTCGCTGCTTGTGGGCCTGTGGCAAGTCCAAAAGCGAGTTTGAGGCTGCGGGTTAGCCACGAGCTCAGGACGCACGAATAATTTGCTCGCCGTTAGTTACATGTTAAAATATAATATAATATAATCCTTAAAAACACCTTTAAGGGAAAAAAAAAATATACTTTAATAGAGTAAGAAAATAGGGTCTTGACAGGATGACAATCCATTTTAAGGACAACTGCTCGATAATAATATATATATATATATATATCCTGAGTGTCCACGAATACGCGTCCCATGAGCGACAAATCAGAAATACACAGTAATCACGCGCGCTCAAAATAGCCGACCGAAGGTCAAATTCCGACTACAATCCCCTCGGAATCCAACAACAATTTGGCCAGAATCCAATCGCACCTCGTTCCACTGGTGACTGCGATCCGATCGACACTGAAGTCCGATCGAAACACGATCAAATTCCGACTATAATCGAGTCGGAATCTGACCGACCGCACGACGAAATCGAACCGTGGGCAGAAGAAATCGCACGGAGGAAGAGCATTATGTATTTCCCATTCACAATCGATCAGACGGCTAAGATCTCATCGCGCACGAGATGCTCAATGAATGACACTCAGAATATCAAACTCGTAATATATATATATATATATAAGAGTTTATAAAAAAATAAATCAAAAAATACTCGCATAAACAATCTCAACTTCTTTAATTTATCATAAATTATATAAATTCATTGCAACTGGAGATCAAATCAAATCGTAGATATTTGAGAGTTGAACGAAATGTTTCCGGAAATTAAAAAAAAAAAACATATTAGGAAGGAATGGAGATAACCATTGGATGGTAATCAGAATGGTATTGAAGGGCAATTCCAACGTTACCAAACTTTGAGGGAGCATTTTGGAGTGTAAAGATAATGTTTTCCTTGACCGCAGCGTCCCCCAAGGAATTCCCAGACTACCATTGAACCAGAAACCCAGAGCTCGACTAGTTCAATTCCCGGTTCAATTTTTTTAATCATTCTCGATGCGAGTCCTCTGAAAATGTGGAAGTCCAAGAGGTGGGGCTCTGAGCTATGAGTCGTGTGGGAATTATCAAGGGGAAACACAAAAAACACAAAAAAAAAAACACACACAGTTACCAGCTAATGTCGTCACAATGGAACACACACAGTTCATCAAAAATCATCAAGAAATAATAAAACATATATGGAAGAGCTGGTGCAGACCATCCACATCATTCCTGTGGCCTAGTTTGATGGAGGATCGAGAACTACTTACATCAAGATTCATGAACAGATATGTCCATCATGCAGGAAATAAAGGTTTGGCCAGCTCATTTGCTACCGGTTACCAAAAACCATAAGCCATCGCTGTCCTAGTTTGATATTCCACAAGCATCCAACTCGATCGTAGCTTTGTGCAAAAGTCAGACCTGCAATATAGCGTCCAAAAGCTTAGAGAATCAACTAGCTGTATCATAATCAGCAACCACATCAGATATATTAAATATTTCACACCGTGCGATACATTTTTTTTGTTTTTAACTACACAAAAAAAAAGCGTAGAGAAAAAAATAGAACACTGAAAAAAGAGATTCACTGATCGAGACTAATAGCGGGATTTGATATGGTGATAAGATGAAAAGGCAGAAATAAACGCATCATAAGAATTCCAGCTAGGCAAAACATGCAATGAAATGAGATGAGGTTTATTGTAATTGCAAGTGAGCCATCAATTATACAAGTACATAGAACCGTAAACTTTATAATATTCAAATTTCAAGATAACCAAGCCGAGCTAAGTCAAATCTAAAATTAATCAAGCTATTGAAACAGTTGTTCAAGCTTAACTTGATTTTTTTTTTTTAGATTGAAATTGGTTCGAACTTGAATTAAACTCGACTTGTTTAATTGATATTAAGTTTTCTAAATCAAACTTAGTTCAAACTCGAATCAAATTTGATCCAAACTTGTTTAAATATTATCAAACTCTTAAGTCAAGTTTATTTGTTTGATTTAAATTTTAATATTTAATATTTATTTGATTTGTGAGTATAAACAATTCAAACGAGCGTAAATAAACTCATAAATAAATCTATAAATGAGTTTCAACATGAATATAGTTTATGAGTTTTGTTCATGAACATAGTTCACGAACACGGTTCATGAACATTAATAAGTCGAATACATATGTATTCAAGTTGTTCAAAAATATGGAACCACCATATTAGCGGCCCCCTCTCAGTTATCCCTAATCGAAGAGGAAGATAAATTGAACGGGTGCAAGCATGGACTGCCTCAGCTGACTTAAGCATCGCAAGACACCGACCCCCATTTGGAAAAAAGTCCGTAAATCCACCGTAGCTAGGGATGTATTCAAGTTGTTCAAGCTTGTTCATTTAATTGACCTTGATGATTATTGAACGAACATAAACAAACTCTTATCGAGTCGAACACCAAACTTGTTCACAAACGCTTGGTTCATTTACAACCCTACAAGTACAACAATTCCATGCAAATTAGATGAAAAACTCTAAAAAATAAAGGAATCTCGAAATGCTAGAATTGTGCAGATAGAGGACTACATGCCATCTAACAAAGCTGAGAAACTTGGCCAAAACCTGAATAGTTTTCCCTCTTCACTTTGCTTGCTCTATGGAAACATAATTAATGTGTTAGAGAATCCAATTCGATAAACATCAACAACTCAAAAATAAGTGGAATCAGAATGATATTATTATTCAAAAGATTTGGATTATGATGGGTAAAATGACTAAAACTACAAGTATGAAAGTTCAGGAAACCTTTTACGATATATAGTTCATGAAGTCTCCAAGGCATGCTTCTTCAAGTGGATCAATGGAAATAAAAAGTTCATAAAAGCTAGTGATATTTGACCAATAGACTGCAATCGATGTAGCAGACATAAAGAGTATACAATACAATGCGGCATACATAAAGAGTATACGATACGTTCTTGAACTAGCAACTACTAATTCAAAATCGACAATATTCTGGTGGGATAGCAATGGTTTTCCACCTCATTATGGAGTCTAACCCTGATTCTGTCATTCATACATGTATTCAAGGCTATTTAAAGGATTAAGCACGCAAGGAAAACAAAGCAAGCACGAAAAAAAGTCTATGCACAAAAATTCAAGAGCAATTATTGTAGAATAATTAATCAAGAGACAGAAGGTCTTGATCATTTTAATATTTTATAGAAAGTGAAGGAATGAAGAATAAAACTTGCATTTTATCAGGATTAGAAATAAAAATGGACAGGATTACATATTGATATTACAAACACGATACTGGAGCAAAATTGAAGTAAATTTATCCAAATATGAGAACTAAGCTCCAGGCATGATGGATCAGGAGTATAAAGTGAAATGCATGATGATAAACAAGACGGGAAAATATTCAACAAGTCGATATCCAGATATCTAAAGCATCATGCTACCATGGAGTCCATAAATCACTAGTGTCATTCACGTTTTTAATCCTCTATGCGCATGAAATAAGTATTGCCAAGAACTTCTTAACAGCATTAGCTTGCATGCAACGTTGATAAGCATAATGCAAAAACATTCAGATGCCAGAGAATCAAACAAGTGCCTGAAAAATCAACAGCTAAAATGATTAGATGATCATTTTTCATTAAAACAAATGCTCTTACTTTGTTTTTGGTAGGTATGAATAACTTTGTCGAGTATTCTAATTTATATGCAAAATTGTATGCCAATAAGCAGGGGGGAGGGGGGATAATGGGAAAATTATCTCATAAGTCACCATTATTATCACTGTTTCTCCTCATATGTCTCTGTGTTCAGTTATTTTCAAATAAGTGGATCCTTTTGAAACTCCAACCTTATTTCACCCTATCCTGAAAATGGCCAACAAATAATATTGATTCCTGAAGGTTGGCATACCAAGATGATTCCCTATAGTACATGAATAATGTAACGGCAAACAGAGTGGCACTGTGAAGAAGAATTTCACATAAATAAGCTCAAGTAGTGCAAAGAATACTATGAAATTATCCTTGATTTAGAGCATAACCTATGGAAAAATGAATCGCTACATCTTTCAAAGGAAATGTCAATGTCTGTTGAATCTCTTGGTTCCAAAGTGCACCAATCAGTAATCACTATTCTAATAGGAAACTACCCTTCATGATCCCCGGTTTGCTAAGATATTCTCCACCATTTGAAATGACAATTATGATTATCATGTTTTTGTTTTTTGTACAAATTTGAAGTTTATTGTAGTCAACATTTGACTGCAGTAAATTCAAATTCTCTGTTTTGCACAGAAGTGAATGCGCACAATAATTAAAACCCTCAATTATCATAGTTATCCATTCTAAAGTTCTCACAAAGTGAGAGTCTATGTTATAAGTCATTTGAGACAAGGAAAAGAGATATAGCAAGCAAACATGTTTGGATTTGTGATAAGTGCTTCCTTTGATCTGCAAACATCTGAAGAGGAATCAGATATTTTTAACAAGATAAATAAATAAATAACTGATAAGATCAAAATTGTAAACCATCTAGAATTACTCAGCTAATGTCACCCCATCACATCTGAATAAGCTCCATAGCAAGCAAAACTTACAAGAAAAAAGTGTCCTATAATGTATGTTATATTTGATGACTCTCAAAAGGACACCAGTAGCAGACGCTGTATGAACATGCTAAACAAATACTGAAATGAAAAAGAAAAATAAAAGAAACAAATTTTCTTACAGAGGGAAACTTTAACTGGCATATGCCTAAGAGAAATCAATCGACAAGGTCTTCATATCAGATACAAATAGTATGTGGCACCTCCGATTTCCCAATTACACAACATTGTTGAATACTTCCAATAAGCTGAGCTGCTAATATTTGAGACGATGTTTCCCTCCTAAGAATCTAAAGAATCTCGACTTCCACGATCAACAGTCTCTAAGCATCACATGATTAGTGAGATCTTCTTCTGTTGTGTTGAGAAGGATTACACCCCTCAAAAAAATCAGATAAAGCCATTTCAAGATCCTCAACAGAGTACTTGATGTACAATTCCGGGTGTCTACCACTCTCTATATGTTGTCGGAACCGCCCAAGAAAGGCCCGATATGCAGGCAGCAACTTCTCTGAGATTGAAATCCTGAGCTCCTCCCTCAGCTGGGTGTCTGACACCAACCAACTCGCTTGGGTTTTATGGACTTCGTCAAAAGAAGCATTGAAAGCCTTAAACCTCTCTCTCAAAGTGGACTTGGAGACTCCCGATGAGAAGCTACCACTAACATGAATCCCCTCATCTCTCAAACAGTGGAGAATTTTGACCCATGTAGCTCTCTGATAGCTAGTTGCAGACAGTCGGAACTTCCCCGTGAGCTTTCTCAAGTAGGCATCGCCAATCATCTCGCGGAGCTCGGATGAACCTTTCACCTTGTGTACTATGTAGTGGATATTATTCATCAAGAAGAGGTGAGAAAGAGCATTATCTTTGTAAAGAGCCGCCTTGTTCTCAAGATTGTGCTGTAGTACAACTATGATCCAAGTCAAGTGAGAAGAGAGTGGAGTCTGATTCTCAGACTCTGGGAAATCAAGCTCCAATGGTGCCGCGCCAGCTGCAGCAAAGTCATCACCAGATAACCTGTTACTAGCTGATGGCCTTGTTACTATGAGTTCCATGAGAGTGGGCTTGTAGTCGGAGATGAGATTGATGTAGTTCATCACATACCGAGTGAGGGGATGGATAGTGCCACCGGGAACCGGGGTCTTGGGAGGATCCCGAAGCACAGCGTTCTCGAACTCAGAAAGGATTCCCCTGATAGCCTCCGCAAGCCGGGAGAGGATCTCGGCGGCTTGGGTATAGATGGATTCGGAGGACTTGGATTGGAACACAGCCCCAACATCCGGGAGAAGATCAGAGATTGTGTCATGGAGATCAATAATCTTGAAGAGCTTCTCCGGTGTCCTACGACCGATGCCGATGGCTTCAGCGAATCCAAAGAGTTGGATAGCCGCGCCTTTGACTGTTTCGGTGAAAGGGGCGTCATCAGCAATCCCAAGGCCTTCAAAGATGCGTTCACAAAGCCGACGCTCGCTGGCAAAGACGATCCGAACGCAGATCCGGGCGGCGCGGATCCAGCGTCGTATCTTCGCCTCGAGGGCGTCCCACTCGAGACGTTGGACTTCCCCGATGCTAAGCTTCTCCACCCCTAGCTGCCTGAAGCAAGCGTCCACCGCCGTCTTCCGGACGCCGGCGTACACCTGGATGCACTCCCGGCCGTACCCGGCGTCAATCATACGCTCCGCGATGCTCCGAAGGTCATCTACCGCGTCGGCCGGCAGCAGATCGATCTCCCGGATACTTTTCATCGACCGGATGCTGCTCCGGCTGATGCGGCTGCTCCCACTCACGGATTCCAACTCATCACTCGCATCCCCGCCGCCCTCAACATCAGGCAGATCGCCGATCCCTTCCCCCGAAGCGGAGCTCATCGAGAGCGAGCTCAGATCGACGAGGGCTTCGACCTCAATCTCGGTCGCCCGGGACAGCAACAAGTTCCGGAACTCGTCCTCCAGCCGCGCCATCGCGATCTGGATCGCGTTCTCCGACGATGACGATGACGACCGCCGCGGGCTGCCCGCCGCGACGGGTTCCTTGATGGAGCGTCGGATCTCGTCGACAGCGCGGAGATACCTCTCCACTTCGGAGCGGTCCCCGCCTTCAAACAACATCCTCTCTTCCCCGGCCGAAGTCACCGTGGAATCCCACAGCAAGATCAGCCTCTCCGACGCCTCCAGGTCCGCCTCCGCCAGTTCAGCCGTCGGCGACGTTCCGACAGATCCGTCCATCAAATCCCTAGGGCAATTTCGACGAAGCAATCGTTGTTCGCGTATGGCGGCTGCCGCTGCTGCTTTCTTCCGTCCTCCCCCACAAGACTTGCTTCTTTAATCGCGATGCGCAGATAGA
Source organism: Wurfbainia villosa (assembly GCA_025175895.1). Classification (NCBI taxonomy): domain Eukaryota; kingdom Viridiplantae; phylum Streptophyta; class Magnoliopsida; order Zingiberales; family Zingiberaceae; genus Wurfbainia; species Wurfbainia villosa. The sequence goes on along the minus strand of CM045998.1, from coordinate 9,890,325 downwards.
AAGCTCGGTGACTTTGACCTCCCGTGACGGTACAGAATATTCCGGAGGTCCGACGCCACACCGTAACGGGAGGCCGCAATCGTCCCGCCGAATCTAACGGACGACAACTTTCCATGCATCATCAGGCCGCCAATAGCGATCCACTTGTTCACGCGAACCGCCGCCTCGTGGCGGTGATCGTCGAGCAAAACCATTTTCAGAAATCGACGGCTAGAGGAGCTTCCTAATAATAGATGGTCGAATCCCGTCCGTTGGATCGACATAGCCACACAATTGGATCTCTGGCTGTCCACCGGGTACGAGACACGTGAACCCTCCACCGACGTAACCCAGAACTCTGCACCAGCTCACTGCTCTTGTCGATTGGCCGACGAGGTGGTCCCATGCGCATGGGTGTACGGGGGTTAAGGGATCAGCTCTGGCGTTGGATAACTGACACTAGGGTGTGCAATTAGTCAATTAAATAGAAAAAATCGACCGAACCGATCGAGGTTCGATCAAATTGAAAATTCAGTTTTTTTATTAAAAAATATCGATTAATTTGATTTATTCGATTCGGTTTCGAATTTAAATTGAAAAAAATCAATTTAATCGAATCGATTAATTTTAACTGAAACAGTCAACTGATTGAAATATCATCTAATTGATTTGAGTCATTAATCGACTAAAAATTATGCGTAATATGCGTTAGATTGATCGGTGATTAACTATCAATCGATTGATTTAACTATCGATAAATTATCGTAAAAATCGATTTTTCAATTTTTAATCGAAAAAAATCTATTTTTTTTATCAAATCGATTCGGTTCGATAAAAAATTTCGATCGATTTGATTTGGTTAAAAAAATCGATTCATTTTTAACTAATTTCACACCTCTGCCCAGCACAGCCTTGTTGCTAGGATGCGCCGCACGGCTCAATTCACAAATAAAAACTATTAATTCCCAAATATTAATTAAACCCTATTTTTTTAAAAAAAAAGTGAGATTTTTTTTTATCATCTTTTATTAGAATTGTCCTATAATTTTGACGGGCTTAATCAAATTTCTACAAATAATAAATGCAACGAAAAAAAAAGTAAGAAAGAAATTAGAAAAATTGGCAGCCAGTTGAAGTTTATATAGTTCAAAGAAAAGGATTTGCTCCTGTTATTCTTCCTTTCAACTTGGGACAGAGGATAATTAACTCTCTTCATTCTTGTTTTCGAGAAAGTGATCGATGACTATTCTATGTAAACTTAGCAACAATGAAACATTAAAGATGGTCTATTCTCGAAGTTTAATCAATTTTAATTGATCGAGACTTTAACAATAACAACTAATTAAGTCGTATTATATTAGATGTTATCGATTATAAAGATTCTCCTATATTATTAGATTTTATCTTTTATTAAATAAATTTTATCTTAATTTATTATTATTTTTTTTAATTTTTCTCTTCCTCGAACGAGTTGATTTGTATCATTTTAAATATATTTTTTGAAAATTTTTCTTAATAGATATAATTTTTATTTTCATTTAAGTATATGTCCGTATGTATATCCTGGATCGCTCCTCGTGATCCGTCAGCGACGTTCCCCTCGTCCGATCGATCGCGCGAAGCGCTGCCTCACGTCCGAAGTCGCGAGTTGCGCGTATCATCAGCGCCGGCCCGGCCACCGCCGATCGGGCCGGGCGCGATCGACGCGCACTCGCCGGACGGTCCGGCGGGAAGTTTATCGGCCGAAGCGGAATCCGGCGACTAACCTACGGACCACCAAAGATCGCGACCGGCAGCGGCGCGACCGATCCGCCGGCCGCGATCGGCCGGATTCCGCCGACCAGGCCGGGAATCCGACGGACGGCCGGCATCGGCCCGGCCGGGTCGGCCGATCGTCGGCCGATTGATCATCGCGGCCGAATCGCCGCCCGACCGGGCGGTCGATTTCGGCCGCGATTCTACGGATTCCGGCCGAATGGCGTCCGACGCCGGATTCGACCGATCCGGCCGATCGCGCCGGCAGGGCGCGATCTTGGTGAATTCGGATTCGACCGCTTAACCGCCGGTGAACTCTCCTCATTTAAATGTATAATTTTAAATTTTGAAAATAAAATGGAAGAGGAAGACAACAAATTATATAAAAGGAAAATGCATGGAAAAGTTGAAAATGTAATGGATCCTTGTCCATATTGTTTTTTTTTTTTATTGATGGACTTTGCATCGAAGGCCCCATCCATTTAGATATTGTCGTTGGCGTTGGTTGGCAAACCCATCGAGATTTTAGTTTCGCCATTAAAAATTCATATGTTTCCTGAATCGAATTTTAAAAAATATAATTAATAAATTAATTTTTGGATATTTTAAAATGTAATTTAGATGCGAGTCACAGACACTTTGATCGGTGAGAGAGAAGGATAGATTCTAAATTTGCTCGCAAACTAATTTTGGCTATGAACGGACCGAGGGACAGTGATGCGATGAAAATAACAGGATCACATACGGTCGCTCCGAACTCGATCAACACATAGACACGTATGTCGGATCGATTCCATTCAAAACTAGAAGTCAAACTCATAGACCTGAAGATGAAATGGTATAATAATAGAGATAGAACTCAATTGAATAGACCGAGAAGTGAAAGAGCGATTAGTCTACGTTCTAAGAACGCGGAGGAAGTAGTGCATAAATAAAGAAGAGTGTGCGTCGAGATTTTTCGTCATCTTCTTTCGAAGGAGAGGTCTTAATTTGTCTTCTAATTCTCTTTGTTGTTCACACTTCGCGGTGGGTCCGATGGCTAGCCCATGTAGAGTCATTTTAATTTTCTTTTACCCGTCGACTCGGAATCGAAGAGGATCTGTATACGATCGATGGTGTATCTGGGCGATCTGTCTACGATGGTGTATCTAGAATTCTCGAGGAGTCATCCATGACTCTCAACGGGACCAGAGAAACCAAACTTTTCACATCTAAAACAGTCTCATTAAATTCGGATGCGAGAAGGATCTCCCTAACGAATGGCTTTGTCGCTTTGAATTATATATATATATATATAAATATATATATATATATATATATATCCACTGAATTATGTTTCTGTCTGATTGTGCGTAATGAGAAAATGCACAATAATTATGCATCGTGACATTGTCGATTTCGTTGACGGAAGGTAGGATTCCGGCCCAGCCTCGATTCTGACAGAATTCAACCGCGATCTGACCGGCATCGGAGTCCGATTGGATTGCAGAATCAGCGACGACAATGATGAAATCGCACGGAAAAAACATTGTGCGTTTCCGTTTACTGTGTAATCGCGATTTTGATCATACGGTTGAAATGTTGTCGCACACGAGTCGTGTATATATATATATATATGTTTGATATCCTGAGCGCTCGTTTTTTGCATGTCCTGTGCGCAACGAAGAGAATTGCACGATAACCACGTTCGACATTCGCTCGCACTAGCCGATGGGAGGTCAGATTCTAACCACGATCCGGTTAGAATTCGATGGCGGTCCGATCGGAATCCGATCGGGATCGGAGTCCGACCAAATTGCGGTCGTTCCCAACCGCGATTCGACCGACCGTCGATGAATCGGAGATGTGGGCGGGTGAAATTGCAGTGGAATAAACACTGTGCATTTCTCATTTACTGTGCAATTACGATTGATCGGACAATGAAAAAACTATCGCGCACGAGTCGCGCAGAAGATGACGCTCAGGATATCAAATATATATATATATATATATATATATATATATATATATATATATATATTCACTCGTGCGAATGCGTCCGTGTGCATGCGATGTTCATTCATGAATAATGAAATCATTGTTCATAGGATTATATATATATATAGTTTGGTTCTCCTATGTGGAATTCATTCGTGTGTGTTCGTCCACGACAAATTCTTTATCGATCGTCCGATCTATCGTGATTGTCTGATAAATTAAAAATACACAGTACTCTATCACACATATTTTTTCTCGGATTCACGCTATAGTCAATGCTTAAATCCATCGGGATCACCGTCGTCGTTCGACCGACTGGACTACGGCTAAATTCCGATCGAATTGTGATTGGAATTAATTGAATTGTTGTTGTTTCTGACCGTAATCTGATCGGAATCTGACTGTGGTTTGACAAGACAAATACGATGATCGTCCGGATACAATTGGATTCAAGTCACGATTCAGTTAGAATTCGCCTGGGGTTTGGTTGGACTCTAACACAGGTCCGATCGCAATCGAAATCCGATGGAATGACGACGATGACGACGAAGAAAAATACTGTACATTTCTCATTTATCATCCATCGCGATTGCACAGTAAATGAGAAATATACAACACCCCACCGCGCGTCTTCTTCCTCGGATCCGCACTATAGTCAATGCTTAAATCCGTCTATGTTGCAGTCGTTGTTCCCACAATCATCTACCTGAATGCAGTTGAATTACGATCAAAATTTGATCGAATTGAGACCGTCAACATTACGGTCGATTCTGACCGTAATCCAATCGAAATCCGATCATGATTCAATCAGACATGATGTTAGGCTAGATCACAATGACGATTCGATCGAAATTTGATCGAATTGCAGCCGCTGACGACTGCAATTCAATCGAACTTAGATCGTAATCCGATCGAAATCTGATTGTGATCCGATCGCAATCCAACTAGGCTTCAATGTCGATCGAAATACGATTAGATTTCGATTGGATCACAATTAAAATATAACGGATCGGGACGAAAAAATTATTATATATATTTTATTTATTATGGATCGCGCACCGAGTGCCCAAGAACGAACGCTCGGATGATGATCAAATTCGTACACAAAGAATGCCATTCCGAGTATAAAAATAAAAATAAATAAATAAAAGTTGGGAGGATGCCCATGAATAAAAACAAGTCGAAGGAACGTTGCATCCCATACCTAACCGACGAAACTTCATGCCCACCACAATGTTCCTGCTGACCCACCACATGCTATTTGTTTTGTTTCGCTTTAAAATTCGAGTCCAGGTCAAATTTACATATGTTTTGATCGCCAAACTACGCATTTCTTTTGTCACGTACCTCCAAAATGTTTGTACGCCCATACAATTAAAATGTTAGGAAATTTTATTTTCCTCCTTTGGTTTATTGTCTTTTTTTTTAATTACAACCCTATCGCTATTTTATTTTTTAGAATCCAAGTTTCACTGGATAAATTTGAAAAATGCTTACGATCCTATACAAATAGTCGATCTTTATAATTTTCATTCCGAATATGTCCCAGTTGAGATGTGAATTATAATATTTTAAAAATTCATCAAATGTTTTATTTTTTTTTAACAGCGTTGAATGTCCGAGTCTTCGTCTCGATTAATTCTATAAGTGATCAGTTCGACCTCACGAATCTCTTTCGAAGAACTCACCATTCTCCTAAGTGAAGCCTCCATTGTTCGTAATTTGACGATCCGTCAGTATAAAATTATTCAATGCTAAATCAAACTCTTGCAATCAAACCAACTCTCATAAAAATTTCTAAATTCATCACGAATATATTTCAATAAAAAATCGAACTGTGTTTCCTATGAAATATCTTTCTGCGTTGCATCGTGCCCGAGGGGTATCAAATGTTTTATTTCTATAATTGTTCGAAACTATAAGGGGGTAATGATAATTTTAAAAATTCCTAGGGTTTTTTTTCCTCCCTAAATTTGCTCGTATTCATCGAAGACAAGTTGTCGTGTCAGACGTGGGACTGATGACCAAAGTGAAGAAAATAATTAAAGTCTAAACTACGACTGCCGAGCTACTGGATTTGTGCTTCTCGTTGCCGTTTGATCAAGATCCTAAGGCTGAGAATGAATGTTCTTCTTTCGTGTCGAAGCCATTGACGTTGACTGCTTCTCGACGCGTTCCACTGACTCCCGCTCATTTTAAATCCGGAGCCGTATTCAATGGAGGAAATCCGAGCTCGTAACCTCCAGATCGGCTTGGCAGTTCGCCGGTTTCATCTTCTTCATCCGCCAGCACGTGATTGTCCAGGCGAAGACCTACTGATTGGTCATGGTTTCGTCTTTTTTGGTGGAGAAAAGGTTGGATTTTGAGGCATTTCCCCCAATTTCCTAGGTCTTAATGTGAGAGATGTGGGAGAAGTGCTCCTCCTCCGGGAAAGTTCAAGTTTTTCAGTGTCGCCGGTGGCTGGCGGCGTTTTTCCTGTCCCACAAAACCCTATTTGTGGTCATCTGGAGCTTGGTGTTCTTTTACCTGCTACGGTGGAGGACGAGGTGCGTAGTTGACAGCGGGTTGTCTGTTCCCCATCCGGGGCTCTCTAATTCGTCCGATTCCTTCGCGCCGAGGCTGCCTCAGATAAAGATTGACTCCACGCCTCCGCCGGTGGCGGTTAATTCGTCCGATTTGTCAATACCGCCGCCATCGCAAGCAAGGTCCGGTCCCGTGTTTCGTCCAGTGGTGTTAAATTTGTGCGATTTCGGCGCGGTGGGAAATGGGAGGACCTTGAATACGAAAGCGTTTGAGCGTGCTGTGGCGGCGATAGCGGAGCTTGGGGAGAGGGGAGGTGGGCAGCTCGACGTTCCCGCTGGGATATGGCTCACAGCTCCGTTCAATCTGACAAGTCATATGACTCTTTTCCTTGCCGAAGGTGCTGTTATTCTTGCCGTGGAGGTAAAAGCGCTCCTCTCTTAGTCTCTCATAACATTTGCATACTCTCTGAGGCATCTCTTAGGCTCTGGAATGCTCTACTCATGGAAAAAAAAAAACGCAGCAGTAAATGTTTCCATGCAAAATAACGATGAAAATCATTTAAAAAAAAATCCTAAAATAGAACTTATTTAGCACTTGAGAGACAATTGAGCCTTCAGTATTAACTGAACCAACTCAACGACTGCGTCCCAAAGTCTTCATGATGCAGTAGTTTTACCTGAAAGTTCTCTGGAACAATGATTTAGGACATCTGTGAAAGATGAGGCATGTTTATATAAGTAGGGGCTTTCACTAGGAAAAAAAAGGCTTTAATTTACATTTTTCCTGTGTCTCATTTACTGACTGTGATAAATGCAGTAGAAATGTTATGATGATAAGTATAAAGGAATTGCTTGTGCAGAATTATTTAACAAAATCACCATTAGAAGATGAGTTTTTTCTATAACAACGCTTCCAGTTAGAAGTTATAACTAAGATGTGTTCATTCTGTATCTATGCTGCAATGAGCTAGAATACTAATACTGATGCTTTCTCACATTGATGAATAATTTTATTTTCTGCTACGTTTAGTTTTCATGACCTCAATAAAGTAGGGCCACGCATGCTGGAAGTGAATAACCATAACAGATTGTTGAAATCTCATTTTGAAGCTAGCAAGTTAAAAGTCGATTGCATTTTTTTCATAGTTTGGAAAACTCACTCTCCTTGTGATAGTCATTGCATAGGTTCCATCAATTTGGTAATTAGGAATAACATGATATTTCTTCTAAAGAAAAAGAAGCTTCTTTTTCTAATTGGTTTTTCTTTTGTAACTTTTCCAATCAATAACCAGAATTTGTTTATCATCAAATTAATTTGAGAGAAGCAACACCCATATTGGGGGGAGGAGAATATAGCCCTTTTTTTTTTATCTGAAAGGTGGTGCTCTTTCAGCTGGAAAATTATATAGTCACCTCACGATTTTAGCTTTTTTCATGTTAATAACATTTTACATTGGTATTAGTAGAAAGGGATCCGGTTATTTGGGAAACACATCAGACAACCCCAATCGTTTTCCAGTTAACATCCTAGAATACTGCACAAAATTTTGTCACTTAGTTTAGACTTTATGGAAATACATTAGCGGAAGAGAGGAAGAGATGCATTCTTCACGTTGCAACCAAGTGAGAGTTTAGGCCCATCCTTACAATACAACGATAGAGAACAGAAGATGACCTTTTTGATTTAGAATTTATTTTTGCCATTGGTACAAGATGTAGTTTACCTTCTTTAATTATTTTGTAATTCTTTGGCCCAGAAAAAGATGATAATCTCAAAAGTAATTGGCTAGTACCTATTACCAGACTCGCTCTCAATTATAGTTATTTTGTATCTTATATAGCTTATTGCATTATTCTTGTCGCCACCATTTCCTATGACAAACGTTGTTGTATAAATTGTATTTTTCTTTCATGAAATATAAGCTTTTTTTTTGTCTATCATAACATTTCTATATAAAAATTAATTCCTTAATGGTGTATGCATTCCCATCTTGTAAAGCAGTCGCGTGATAATTATTTCCATGTGCATATTTGATTAATGAAGATGACGAAAGTTTAGCACCATTTTCCATTGATAAAACTAAAACGCCCTATTCCTTATATACATAATGTTTTGTTTTACAAGTGGGAATATCAAATTTATTTTTCAGGATGAGAGATACTGGCCACTACTGCCTCCATTACCATCATATGGCTATGGAAGGGAACATAAAGGAGCTAGATATGGAAGCCTGATACAGGGTCAAAACCTGAAGGACGTGGTTATTACAGGTCTGTGTATGTTTTTATAGTGTTGCTGATTGATCTTGTTTTACACCAAATTCCTTTTTTCTAGTGCCATGACTTTTATGAATTACCTTGTAAGTTTCATTGCTCATATGCCAGTTCCTTTCAAACAGGACATAATGGCACGATAAATGGACAAGGCCAAACATGGTGGACAAAGTTTCAACAGGGACTTCTCAACCACACAAGAGGACCTCTTTTGCAGCTTATGTGGTCTACAGATGTTGTCATTTCTAACATAACACTGCGAGACTCTCCTTTCTGGACACTGCATCCGTATGACTGCAAGAACGTTACCATCTCAAATGTTACTATTTTGGCTCCTATTTCTGGAGCACCAAACACTGACGGCATAGATCCAGGTAAACTTGATATCATAGGATGTATTTTCCTCTAGCTAAAATTGAAACAGGCAAACACATTGGCTAACCTGCATCTTCTACGAACAGTTTTGATTCAGGCATTCTTCTCCTGTATCTAATTGCACAATCGTTGGATTTTGTTGCCTTATTTTAGGGGTAGTCTCTTCCTGTTTTCCTTTGTTAGTTTGTACATGCTCAGCATGGTGTCTTGCAAGTAATCAATAGCTAGCATCATGACTTATGTTTCTGAAAATTTATTTATATTTTCACAGATTCTTGTGAGAATGTGGTGATAGAAAACTGTTACATATGCACCGGTGACGATGGCATAGCAATTAAGAGCGGTTGGGATCAGTATGGCATTGCGTACGGGCGCCCATCTACAAACATCTTAATTAGAAATGTCATCGTTCGCTCTGTGGTTAGGTATGATTTTCTACAGATCCTCTTGCTAATACCATCAATAATTGGTGTCTATTCCAAACACAACTTTATGAAATATTATTTGTTCCGGAAAGGTGGGGGGTTTCAAAAATTCACACAATATATTGAAACTTCAATTTTGCATTACAACAACATTTTTCAATATGTTTAAGTAGACCTGTCCACTGGTCAGATTTAAACTGGACTTGGTACCTAAATCGGAGCAATGGGTCGGTTACCCATTGACCTAGTTCAACAGGCCCAACCTGTAATCCACCCATTTGGAGATTGACTGGTTACAGGTTCGACTTTAAATGAATTGGTTATTTATTTAAAAATTTATTTTTTAAATTTTATTTTAAATGAAAACTTTTCATTTAATAATATTTTAGGAATTTTAATGATAGGGTTCAATGTATATTAACCAATTTGCTTTAAATTTTGCAATGTGGGATTGTTTTACCCTTCTATTAAAGTCAAAATTTTAATCTATGTGCTTTGAATTTTTGAATGTGAGACTATTTTATCTTTGACTTATTAAATTTACTATTCTCATTTAACTCCTTTAATAGATTATTTGGTTTTGTGAATTTATAAAGGCTAATTGACTCGTGTGATATATCCCAATAATAAAATTGCTAAAAAGATATAATTTGTTTAACAAAAAAATTATCTGTGCAGTGAAAACTATCATTGAACATATAAAAGTCAAAAGTATAATTTATGTGAGATATATATTATTATTATTATTATTATGTCTCATTACATTGAAATATATCGATATTAATGTTAGAAAAAAAATATTGATATCCAAAAAATTGAGATGATTCATGGTTTAATATAATATTCACTTTGATCTACTTTGACATTTTAGTAATATTGTAATGGTCAAAAGTTATTAAAAAAAAATAAAAGAATGCGATTTTTAGAGGATGAAATAGAAAATTTTGATACGGAAAGATTTAAGGAACTATATGACATTAATTCCTTTATATTGTAGGTATGTAGAATAGATAGACAACTTGAATTAGTTCACACTTTTTGAATTTTAAATTTTTATTTTTATTTCCAATTTATAAAAAAAGACAGTCCGGTGCTCCCACCATGAGACCCCGGAGAAGGATCTATTGTATGCATCTTTATCTTGCTTTACAAGAGGTTGTTTCCAAGATTCGAACTCAACCTCTAAGTCACAAGACAACAACTTTACCATTGTGCCAAGGGTCCCCTTCTTTTTTCCAATTTACAAATTTTATTTTAAAAAAAAATATATAAATAATATTTTTGAATCACCGCGAACCATGAATCGAACCATAACCGGTGGTTCCGAATCATGAATTGTAATCGTTTTAAAAGGTTAAGGTTAAAGATCGACATTCTTAGAACCGTCAAATTGATGGTTTTGAACCGTCGAATTGTTGATTTTGAACCATAGTCATATCTATGTTTAAGTACCAAAGATGCTTCTGTTTTGCTGCAACATATAGAAACCATTTTTTGCTTTGACAATGTTGCTCGTCGAGACGGTGATGGTGAGGTGTCTCGGTGGCGAAAATAACAAGAACTGACAACTATCACGTGCAGAGGTGACGTGGAGAGAAGTCAAGCACAGCTGGAATGCGGCCTTGCCTGATGGCCAAGCCGAGTGACGAGGACCGAGCCGAATGGAGAGCCTGCAAGGTAGCAAACGGTTAAGGGCGCCGAGAGAGATCTCAGCAAAGCCCCTCCGACGCTTATGAAGAGGTAAGAAGAAACTGAAGAAAGACGGAGCTAAGAGGGTGAGAACTTACCTCTCCTTCTCAAGGAGGGCCATATATATAGAGGGGGAGTTCCCCTGTTGATAGGTTCTGCCAACGGAAGTGATATGACCTCAGGGGGTCGTACATCGCGATCATTGCCCTCTAAACTGTATCAAGCGTGTGGGTTGCAATTAATGCATATCGCGCGGTTGATAGGAGGCAAATCCTAATTAATGCCGCAGCCAATCCTCTGAAACCCAGCGGAGAAATCTGCTTTTGCGCATTGGCTGCAATTAATACACATCGCGCGGTTGATAGGAGACAAATCCTAATTAATGCCGCAGATATTCATTTGAACCCTGTCAGAGGAGTTTGGCTTTTTGTCGGGAGAGGTGATGATGAGGATTGCCAAGTCAGCTTATGGATATGAAATAACCGCCTCCTCTTTTAAATAAGACAACTTATAATAAAATAGATTATACGGAGAAATGGTGCATCCGAGATGACGTGTCCTTGCCGAGAGATAAAGCGGATGAAACGAAGAGCCTTCAGCATAATGGGAATACGAGCCGAGACGCGGGGCGTCCGACATGATAGAAGTCCAGGTCGAGACGTGGGGCGTTCGGCATGATAGAAGTCCGGGCCGAGACGCGGGGCGCCCGACATGATAGAAGTCCGGGCCGAGACGCGGGGCGTCCGACATGATAGAAGTCCGGGCTGCAACCTATCATGTGCTAGATGACTTGGTAGGTTCAATCTGTTTACCTAGTCATAGTTTAGTTTTATCCGGTATCACAACAATCAACTACTTGAGCAACCAACAATGTTGTAAAAACAGATTGCAATGCTGCTGCTGCACCGAGGTATACAAGTTGTGTTTCCTGAAACCTATTTCCAAGTCTTGTTTCACTTTCTTCAAAAGTGGTGTAAATTGATTTGCGTGTTGTTTTGTTATGTAGCAACTTTTAGAGCTTGGTAACAGGATAAGATTCACGTAGCTGACCACTAACTGATAAGTAAACAGTCAGTAGCATACACAATTTTGTTGTTTCCTCTACACAAATTGTCTTGTTGTCGTTTTGCTTCAAGTTTAACAAGGACAATTAACTTTGTGGCTCTACAGTGCAGGGGTATCGATAGGCAGTGAAATGTCTGGTGGAGTTTCAGATGTAACAGTGGACAACCTTCACGTCTGGGAGTCAAGGAGAGGTTTAAGGATTAAAACAGCTGCCGGCAGAGGAGGGTACATTCGCAACGTTTCCTACCGAAATGTGTTCCTCGACAAGGTTACCATCGGCATTGTCGTAAAGACCGATTACAACGAACACCCTGATCGATTCTTCAATGCCAATGCTATTCCTGCACTTGAAAACATACACTTCAGTGGAATCCATGGCAAGGATGTTCGCCTTCCTGTTCGAATTTACGGAAGCCAAGAGATCCCTTTGAAGAATGTTACCTTTCGCGAAGTGTCAATTGGTTTGAGCAGCAAGAAAAAGAATGTCTTCCGGTGCTCTTTTGCCGAAGGTCATGTTGAAGGAACCATATTTCAACCGCCGTGCAAAGAGCTCGATCATTTTAATGTTAGGAGAAGGCGAGGAAGGCGGGGAAAGAGGATTGAGCCACCAAAGAAAACCAAAACACTGTAATTCTTGATAGATTTTTCATTGTTCTCCAAGAAAAGCAGCCAAATATGGTTGAATTCTTCATGTGTAGATCTTTTTATACGAGAAATGGAAATAAGATTGTTTATGTCGATGCATTTTCACTTTTGGATAAGATCTAAAATTAATGGTTATCTAAATGAATCATTGCAATTCCAAAATTCAGGCTGATATTAGTTTGTTAAAGTTGAATAATATTTAGACGAATATTGACCTTTATATAAAAAAAAAAAGAACCGTCACATTAATGGCTCTTCATCGCTGCCTCTACATACGGAGGATTCTTCGCTGTCTTTACGTATAAAGGAGAGTAAATAAAGTGTCTGGATTTGTCCTAGAAGCTTGAATATTGACCTTTATTTTTTTTTTTTTTTTTTTTTTTTTTTTTTTTGATTTACAAGTGGTATCCAAGTTCACCGACTACCCACTTGGCGAACCTACCTGCCTACGGCCCGGAAGAGTCTCCACCTACCACAAGGAATGCATCAGAAGACGCAGCCACCGTCGCCGTGAGGGGTTTAACGCCAATCAGGGTCCGCACCCCACACCAACTCCTTTATGATTCAATAGAGGGTTGATAACTCCTGATTTAATTTTTGAGTCATTAAAATTAAATTATGTAAAATAATATAAAAACATAGATATATTATATAGAGATTTGATAAAAACTTATATTTCACTAAAAAAAATTAATGTTTGAAAAAAAAAAATACAAAACATTGTTTAAAAAATACAGGGTTTCAAAATCTATTTTAAAAATTATAGTTTTTTTAAAAACACAGTCTTGTTTAATTTTTTACTTATAAAATATAAAAAATGGTCTAAATAATTTATATTTTAAGAAAATTGATGCCGCGAAAAAAAAAATCTAAGTCAAAAAGGAAAAAAAATGGTCATTTAAGATTATGGAGGAAGATTCTTTTAACATGTGTGATGACGAGACCTCTCTATGTCTAAGTCAACAAATCGATATCAAGAATCAGAAGAGAGTCAAAAAGTTTCAAAAGTCAAATTTTTTTCTTTCCACATCTCTGACTTTTTATTCATAGACTTCAAATCCTAACCGATTATTGAATACAAATATTTCGTAAAAGGTTGAAATCTGTCAACCTAGCGGTCTTCATCGATTTATCCCATAATCATTATAAGGGAAATAAATTATGAAGAATTTTATGAACTTTAATGTGGTGGTCAAGTGGAGGTCATCTAAATTTAGAAAAGGATTTTAGACCTCCTTCAGAATCAATCATTGTCTTTTTCGCAAACTCTACATGTCTTAGCCACTATGTCTTTTCCGTAGACACTATTTAATACAAATATTGTGAGTTGTAAATGGCAGAAGATGTTAATTCATCAACAATTAAATTGGATTCATGTCATATGAGCCCATATCTATTAGGGCTCTCCTGACCTATATATATAAAATAAATGATTTTCTCTATAATTTATCTATGAGTATCTGTGAACACTTTTGTTATTCATCGTCTGATTGAGTGAACACTATAGCTCAATCTTTGAATCGTACCCTAGGGGATCAGACGATGGATAATAAAAATGTTCACGGGTGCTCACGGATGAGTTGTATAGTATAATATATATAGAGGAATGATCCCCTCCATAACTCATTCATGAATATCTATGAACACTTCGATTATCCATTGTTCGATTGGATAAGCACTATAATCCAATTCTTGAATTTTAAAGGATCGAACAATAGATAATGGAGATGCTCATAGATGCTCACGAATAAATTGTGTAGTATAATATATATATACAAAATTTATCTCTTGCACGTCGATTTCTTACGCGCTTGTGCGCGCCTTCTCACATGAACAGTAAATTCACTGTTCATGTGAACAGTGAATTCATTGTTCATCTGCACTGCGCGTGCACAGACACAGTTGACTGGCGCATAGGTGATCAAATATATATACTGCTGCGCACCTTATACTGTGCAACTCGTGCACGATAGCGTCTCAACCGTTGGATCAAAATCGCGATTGCATAGTGGCGGAGAACGTATAGTATTTTTTATGCACGATTTTCACCGTTGTCGCCACCGATTCACCGTCAGTCGATCGCATTCCGACCAAAAATCGATCGGAATCCAGTCGGCACCGGAGTCCGATCGGATCCCGATCGATTTCTGGTTGAATTGCCGTCGTTTCCAGCCGCTATTGCGGCCGCCAGTGGGCACGCAATCCGACTGGACTCTGGTGTCGACCGGATCGCGGTCGAATTCCGGTTGGATCATCGTTGGATTCCGGCCGAATCAGAGCCAGAATATGACCTTCCGTTGGCGATTGAGAGCGTCGGATGTACTGTTATTGTGCGTCATGCATAATCGGACAGCGAAACGGTGCTCAGCAGATAACTCTCTCTCTATATATAATAATGCTATCTTGGACGTGCACTGTGCACATTTAGAATCGCGATTGTCTGTGCACATCACGTGCACAGTGCATGCACAATGTACTATACTGTGCACGCCAATTCAATTGCTCACTTAGGCGCGCACTGGTATTATATATAGTGCATATACAAGATAGCATAATACTATATATATATTAGTTGGTATTAATATCCAAGTCTTAACTCTAATTAATCCTGAAGTGACACGAAATTTTTTCATCAGCTGTCACCTGAACTAATTCCCTATTATAAAATTCTACGATGATGATTAATAGTAATTAATTATTTTTTATTTGTTCACCACCACTTGGCTTAAGTTTCCCTGACTAATTAAAAGTCAATCCCCCCAAATTCTTCCACGTTGATAGATAGATGTGGAATGGATTCAATTTATTAAGGTAAGTTGTTTTATGAAATTAATTATTTTATTTTGTCAAATTTAAAGAAAAATTAATTAATGGAATTTGAATATTGAATCTAGTTTTTTTGTGCTAATAAAAAATCCCAAGAGCTACCATTTTCCTCGTGCATCAAAAGCACATGTTCATGAGGTTGAATATTCTAGTGTGTTGTTTTATTTTTACCATGGAGTAGCTTCCACGGAATGATATGTTGATGTAATCGGTCTAGGTCATGATTGACCATACTCGAGTTTTACTCGAGTAATATTTTGATGTTTGACATAGGATGTTTGACAAAGTAGTTTGACATTGATGTTGGACATTGATGTCGGTTAATATGTTGGGGAGATTGTTGGAGCAATCGACCCAGGTTATAATTGACTAGACTCGAGTTTGACTCGAGGGAGACTTTGATGGTTGACTAGGGTTGACCATGTGATTAAGGGAAAGTCCAAGTTATGGGTACTTGCATGGAAAGTCCAAGTGGGACACTTGACATTTGGTAAAGTCCAAGTCTTGAGTACTTGGCACAAGGAAAAGTCCAAGCATGGGTCTTGGCATGAAAAGTCCAACATGGATTGGCAAGGGAAAGTCCAAGCTTGAGTCTTGGCATTTGAGAAGTCCAAGGGGATTGATATTGGCGGCGTAAAGTCCAAGCGGAGTCTTGGCGGCGTAAGTCCAATATGTCTTGGCGGTGTAGACACCGTTAGCATGACATAGCCGAGGGAAGCACCTGGAGGCTAGCGCGATGGATGAACAAGTCATGGATGACTTGGAGGGATCCGAGAGGCGTGAGGCTGATGTAGGTGGCTAGAAGGCTTAGGTTTATGCTAAGGGTGGTCTAGCAAGTATGGGGGCACCATACTTGGGTTAAAATCTCATTTTTGAGGTTGACAGTCGATTGACATTATGGCCGGTTCGACTGCCGAGAGTTGACTAGAGTTCGATTCGCCTAGAGTCGAAATGCTCTCGCAGCGGCCATCGCTCATTCGAGCGATCGGCAGGGTCGCCGATCATTGCCCAATGTCAATGTCGAGCACGAGCGCTCCGTGATGGGCCACGGCTCACGGCCAACGATCGCCAAGAATCCCGTTGGAACTTGTCCGACGTGGATTGAGTCGTTGTCTCATGACAACAGTGGCATCAGTCGACTGGTGACTTATGACAGTCGACTGATAGGCGGAAATCCAGCCCGATGCAGGTTAAAAAGAGGAGCTCGTGGAGGATTTCATAATCAGTTCTTTGGGAGCTTACTTGAGGCGATTTGTAGGTGCATTTTAGGGTCCTTCAACCTCATCCAAGCAACCAATAAGCAAAGCGCTCAAACCCTAGTTTGTAAAGTGTTCTTTACATTTCCTTGTATTTTGCTTGTATTTTTGTGTATTATTTATTGTAATCCATTGTACGAGGTTTCTCCACCTCTGACTTGTTGTCGAAAAGGAGTTTATTGCTTAGTGGTGTTTGTGGCATCGCTAGGGTTCGTACGAACCCAATCCGTGGAGTAGGAATCGTTTCGGTTCCGAACCACGTTATATCATTGTGTTTGTATGCTTGTTATTGTGATTGTTGTTTCATTTCTATATTCCACTGCGTACTAACAATCATAGGCAAGCGAACGCGATCAAATTCCATCTACGTACGGTCAACGTGCTATTCACCCCCCTCCTCTAGCGGGCGCACATGTCCTAACAAGTGGTATCAGAGCGAGACCGCTCTTCTAAGTCTAACAACGAAGGGAGCAAGCTAGAGGGTAAAAAATGGAAGTTCAAGGACAATTGAGATGAAATATCAACACACCTATCCCATATACCTTCTATGGACAAGAAGGTTTTAGACAATGGAAGGCAAGGATCGAAGATTTCTTAATGATGAGAGACTTCGAAGAATGGTCCATTTTGATGGATGGATTTGAATGTCCAAGAGGACCAATAGGTGGATTCCTCAAAAAGAAGAGATGGACCGAAGAGCAAGTTCAAGCATCCGAGAAAAATGATAAGGTGATAAAATTTTTAATTGATTTAATGCCTAACAATATCTTGTGTATGTTAAGTAATTATGTAGATGCTAAAGAGTTATGAAGCCAAGTGGCAAAGCTCTATGAAAACTCATCATCGGTCCAAGAAGAAGAAGAAGAAGAGGAGTGCTCACCTTCTCAAGCTCAAGAAAATACACCGTCATCCCAAGAGCTTGAGGATTCGGAGGTTGATAGGGAATCAACATCCGGATCGGAAGAAGTGGAAGAAGCATTCACTTCCGGATCGGAGAAGGAAGTAGAAGAGGTGGAAGAAGCATCCACTTCTATGATTGAGGGGGAGAGACCATCTACACCGGAGCCGGAACAAAATAAAGAAGATGCCTCAACCTCCGGTCAAGATGAAGAAGTTTCAATTCCAACACCTACCACCACCATAGGTAACTCAAACATATCAATTTGTAATAAAAATCATATCATATGTTTTGAGTGTAGGGAAACCGGACACTACAAGAGCAAGTGCCCAAAGAGAGTAAGAAAAGCTCCACCGGTGCCAAAGATCAAGGATGCCGGTTCCCCAAATATCAAGAGCAAGGAGCATATCATATGCTTCAAGTGCAACTCAAAGGGGCATTATCGAAGTCAATGCCCTAGGGGGAAGAAAAAGAGGCAAGAAGGAGCATCACATGTAGGGGGAGCTAAGGCTAACCCTAAGGTATATTTTAGTAATACTCTTTCTAATTCTTATAATCAAAAGCATGCTAGAAATAATTTCAATAGTCTTGCTATTTATCATAAAAAGCATGCTAGAAGTAAGGAATTTTGTTTAGGAGCTAAGAGAGTTCATGTAGGAAATAAGGAAAAATTTGGGACTAATGTCCCTAGAAAAACCTTACCTAAGGAATCTATTAGGAAAATACAAGAACACTTAGGTTTTAACCCTAAATGGACTAGGCATATGCCTAGAAAGGACAATGCCCATGTTTTAAATCAAAACTCAAAAATTGGGCAATTAGAAAAAGAAAATCAAGTCTTGAGGTCAAGACTTGAAAAACTAGAAAAGACCCTTAGGAATATACAAAACCAATTTAAAGGGTCAAATGATCAAAATTCTAGGTCCAAATCTCAAAGTCAACACTTAGGACCTAAGAGTCAAAAGTCAACAAAGGGCAAACAAGGTTTGGGTCACAAACCTAAGCCTAAGGTGGCTTATCATAGTGTTCCATTTGACTATGGAACACAAACTAGGTCTAGGAAGACCAAGGTCAATAGGGAAGTCATCCCTAAGGTTGACCAAAGGTTGTGCCTAGTGGCTAGGGTTTCTAGGAAACCTAGGGTGGTCACTAAGAAGGTTGCAAGGGGAGTTACCCCTAGAGTCAACCTAGGTAAGACCCAAATGACCAAGGCTAACAAGCCTAAGAGGGTCATTATGAAGGTATCTAGGGAGGTTATCCCTAAGGAATACCTAATTAACCCTAGGAGCTCAAATAGGTTTTGGGTTCCTAAGAGCGTGATTGATTCACGCTAGATGAGTTTAGGGTGTGCCAACCTTGATTGGATGGGTAGTTAACTCAACCATGATAAAAGTGTCACTTTAAGATATTTTCAAGGTTATGGTTACCTTGGAAATAGATTTGAATTAATATCCTAAAAGATTTTAGGATGTGCCAATGCATTTTTTGAAATTAAGAAAAATCAATTAAATTGACACAATTTAGGTTTAGAGGTTAGTGTGCCATTTTGAGTTTTTAGCACACTAGGGAGATTAATGATAATATGACAAAATATATCTAATTATATCAAATGACAATTAATATTAAAATTTAGGTATTACTATATGATGTGTTATTTTCCGCAAGTGCACGGTTGTCGTCAAGTAATAAAAATATCGATCCCACAGGGATTGGGTCAATTACCGAGTGGTCGTGATACCAAGTTATCTAGTCAATCGAATTGTGGTTTAAGCAAAGAACCTGAGAAGTCAAGAACGACGAATGAGAAGAACGAGCTGAAAGTCAAGAGTTGAGGAGAATCTCAGGATATGAGTTTCACCACGTCGACGATTTATAAGGTGATTTAATTCTTTCCTACCCTTATTAGAGTTGTTTTGATGGAACCTATCCTAAGGTAAATCAACGGCTCCTTTCGAGGTCTACGTTAACTGTACCTATCAAACTTAATTTACCTGTCACGGTGTTCGAGCATAGGGGATCATAATCAGCTAAGAGGACCTGTCACGAGACCCCCGCAAACCTCCCTATGTCTTACCTCCGTTACTTGGTAAAAACTGGATTTGATAGATCCATTAAGTTCATGAGAGTTCCCCTAGAGTCAAATTTCCTCTTCACGGTAGGTTTGCACAGGACCATAATCACTAAGGAGACACATCACGAGACCCCATGAGCCCTCATAGATACACTACCGCTACTAGTAGGAGTTATTCCCTAGTTGGTTACGGCTTTCGAGAACTCGGGTTCACATTAGGTACTTCCCTCTGCTCCTTAGATTTATCAATAAGAATCCAAAAGAACCGGATCAAAATAAACAATAGTTCGGGTAGTATAGATTATATCATCAGTCATAAATTATCAAGGGCTACTCCCCATCTTAAGATTACAAGATACTACTCCATAGTCGACAAAATTACTAGAGAAAGAAATTACGATCTTTGGTGCCATCTCCTTCTTCAGACTCCTTCTCTTTATCTTCTTACATGCGTCGATCTCTCACCACCGTAGTCTTTCCCTCCTCCCTTTAGGGTTAGAATATCTTCTCTTTTATAGCCTTGCCTCCTCTTCAATTTAAGGCAATAGATTCCCTTTTAATTGAGGCGAAGATCTGATTGCTCGCGAAAGGAAGGGTGAAATCGAGGCCAACACGCCCGTGCCACATGAGCACGCGTGTCGCTGATTTCCACGAGGCGTGTTACGGTTTGAGCTAGGCGTGTCGCGCGGTGCACTAGGCGTGTTAGTTCTTTGGAATCACCGACAGGCGTGTTGCGCTTTGAACTCAGGCGTGTTGTCGTGGCTCTCATAACCTGAGCGTGTCGATTCCCAATACCCTTTGTGTTGTTATACGCCTTCTTCTTCGCCCTGTTAACACAAAAATACCAAAAGCAGTCTCTTTTTTCCCATATGCTAAACTTAACTGAATCATGATAAAATACATGCCTAGGATATGAAATGAGATAAAATGCACATATATAAAGTAGTGAAAACATAGCATGATTTACCCACATCAAAATCCCTAGTCTTAAACTTTTGCTTGTCCTCAAGCAAAGAAAACTCAAAAGACAACTTCTTTGTGGGAATACTAGGCATCATCTAGGGGTATACGATCGATCTTAATCTTTTCAAATCATTCCTAGTTGCCAAGTTCGAAAGATCCCTATATAGTGCACGTGAAAAGGTGGACTAAAGTCATTGGACACCAACTGGACTTGACATCCCTTCTATCGTAGAATATTCTTATTTGGCATAGAGGCACTTACCGCCTTTAATGCATGGATCATTCTTACCTATCATCAAAAGGTCTCAAAGGATCACTTTCCAAGAAGAGAGAAGGAAAGGAATTATAGAGAGCATTTCCCGAATAACTAGTTAGTCTCGAAGGCATCTTTTAGGTGTTTCAAGAACTACTTGGTCTCGAAGGGTGCTTGAAAACAATTCCCATAACCCTTTTTTTTTTTTTTAAATAAACTTCTAGTGAAGGTGTTTCTCCAAAGAAGTTGCATGAAGTAAGTCTCCAATGGAAAATCAGTACTCCGATATGGGGATTTAAATCTTTTCATTGGATACCTCAGACCTATAGACTGTGTTAGAAGTGAAATAGGGTTCTTATCAAATAGGCAAAAAGGAATTTCATGATCCGACCAATGTTCAGTTGTATTACGCTGGATGATATATAAAAAATGCACTGTTATGATATATGAAAAGATGCAAATAAAATAGCAATAACCAAAAAAAAAAATCTAAGTAGAAACGACATAAGCAGTAAAGGATGTGCATCAAAACTCACAAAATAGTTGAAGGTGGTCAATGGTCATCGCTCTCGCTACTAGCATCCTCCTCTCGCCACCTATGTCGCCGCTCCCGGTAAAACTCCCGGACTCTTGTCGAAATCTATCATCATCTTCCCCGGCGACTCGTGATGAAAAACTCATCGCTCTCCGAAAAATCAATTTGCCCTATCCAAATGTTGTGTCACCATGCGATGGTGCTCCTCTCAGAGCTTGGGCATACCGATCCCACACACCAATGTCGAGGTAGGTATCGACCCTAAATGCTTGAATGATGATCAAAATCTCTGAAAAATCAAAAGAAGAGTACCGCAGAAACATTGTCGTGAGGGAAACCGTGGGGGTTAGAGTCGAATGTGATGGCTCGGGGCTATGTGAGATGGCTCCCTAGCGGTGATGGAGCATGGGCGGGGGGTAGGAAAGGGTTCTGAACATCTCTAAAAAGCCAATTGGATGAATTACGATACCATCCGCTGTGAGTTCGGAAGAGGGATTTTAATTCCATTTCTTAACACCAAACGATATCCCTCGTCACATGCCTCAATCATCTTCATATTTATACAAGCATCCAAATCCAATCTAGGGCTAGCAGGACAATATTCAAGGTCATCCAAATCACATCCTAAGGCTACAACAATCCTAGTGATAATACCCCCTATGACTATGACTCCGGATGGGCTATTACTAACCTTAACTAAATGCCTAACCATATGGGCTCAGAATCAATCTTAACTTCATTTAGCACATAAAATTGTAACTCACTCTGCCTAGCCACCCCTGCACTATCATATCTCCCTGAGATTGTATTAGCCATGAATCTAAGGAGATAACGGAAAGTAGGATTAGGGATGTTAAATGATTTAGATCTAGATGTATCGTAAGGGCGAGGGTCATCGAAATTAATCTCCAAAATTGATGATCAATAAAATGTCTATGAATTTTCCCCTCCGCTAGGAAAATCAAATATCATATTAAAATCACTTAGAGAAAGGGTAAATTCATGGTTCATTAATCTAAATTTTATTTTTCCTTCCTCACAATCTTTTCCTTGCAGATTTCAAATGAGACAGGAGCTAAGGAATTCAAGAGTGATGCTAGGGTAAGTAAGGTGATGGTGTGTGATAAACTAGGTCCACTATCCTATTTGTTAACCAAGTTATGTCATCTCTTAACCCTAAGGTGGTCAACGTGTAGAAGTCTATAGTTCTCGTAGATACTAACTTCCTTTTTCAAGCTCTGAATTTAGTCTTCATAATATCATCCCTAAAAACAATTCCATAAGGATGGCTAGAGGTCGAGGAGGTTCGTGCTACCCAAATCCCGAGCTTTTCTTTTCCCTTGTCCTTTGCAGAGGAAGAAGCTCCTCCTCTAGTCTTCACTCGCTTGCTCATGGCGTTGGGAATGGAGAGACAAAGAGTTTGCTCCTCGCTTGAGAGGGAGACCGCGTGGGCTTCAACCTTGTATCGCGAGTGGAAGATTAGGCGTGCTCGGGCTGGTTTTAGAGGGCTATCCATGATAGGCGTGTCGGGCATGCTCTTACGCAAATACCCGACCCGCTTAGGTGCGACATGGGCGTGTCGTCGCTCCCAGCGTGTCGCATCGGCCCAGCGCGTGCCTAGGTTGAGAAGTCGACACGGGCGTGCTAGTCGGCCGCATACGCCTATGTTGTCTTGGTACCAACAACACGCTGTGTCGTTAAGACCGTCGTGGTCGTCAACTTGGCACGCAGCGGCACGATCTGAAAACCTGAAAAAAAATAAAAATAGAATAAAGAATAAAATAAAATAAAATAAAATGACTAAAAAAAAATGAAAATAGCATGGGTTGCCTCCCAAGAAACGCTTGTTTAAGGTCGTTAGCTTGACCCTCGCTACTCCTTAGTTTTGGGGGATATGACTTGAGTATGCTCTCGCCTCTCTCATCTCCAATCACCAATGTAATTATTTCATAAGTATCTCTAAGTCTTTGACCATTTACTTTGAAAATTCCGTAGACTCACTAGATATATCTATAGCTCCATGAGGATAAACCTTTCAATTCTATATGGCCCACCATCCTGGATTTCAAATTTCCGAAAGAGTTTCAACTGAGTTGAATAGTAATACCAAGTCTCCTTGATGGAATTCTTCACGCATGATATTCTTGTCATGCCACCTCTTCGCTTTCTCCTTATAAGAACTCGCATTTTCATAAGCATCAAGGCGTATTTCTTCATGTTCGTTTAGCTTCAGTTTTCTTTTATCTCAGTCTTTCTTATGGTCAAAATTAAGGAATTTAATTGCCCTATATGCCCTATGCTCTATTTCTACTGGAAGATGACATGGTTTTCCATATACTATTCGAAACGGAGTCCTTCCTATGGGTGTCTTATAGGCAGTTCGTTAGGCCCATAGAGCATCATCAAGTCTTAAAGACCAATCCTTCCTTGATCTTGATAATCGCTTTTTTCCAAGATAGTCTTGATCTCCTATTCAAACTTCTACTTGCCCACTCGTTTGTGGATGATATGGTGAGGCTAGTTTATAGGTTACTCCATACTTCTTGAGAAGACTTTCAAATTGTCTTTCGATAAAGTGTGAGCCTCCATCACTTATTATCGCTCTGTATTCCAAATCTTGGAAATATTATACTCTTAAAGAGCTTAATGACTGTTTTGCATCACAAGAGGGGGATGGTAGAGCCTCAACCCATTTAGACACATAGTCCACTTCTACCAAGATATAGGTGTTTTTATAGGAAGTAGGAAGGGTCCCATATAGTCAATTCCCATACGTCGAACAATTCGACTTCCAATATCGAATTTTGAGGCATCTCATGTCTCCTTGATACGTTCGGTCCTTTGACTGGTCACAAGTCGTCACATAATTCCGAGAGTCTCTAAAAATGTGAGGCCAATAAAATCCCGCTTGCAAAACCTTTGCGGCGGTCTTATGCCTTGTCTCGTCGCATGACCTCCATATGCAAAAGAATAGCGGTGGTACAATATATCCTCAATCTCTTCTTGACACGCATCTTCGATATATAGCATCCGCCTTGCTTCGAAAAGGAATGGTTCGTCCCACACATAATGCTTTACATCCGAAAGGAACTTCTTCCTCGATGATAACTCATGTTAGAAGGTATTATCCCGCAAGCTAGGTAGTTGGCAAAATCAAGATACCACGGAGCCTTGATTATTCAACCGCTAGTAGCCGCCATCCGGAAAGAAATCATTTATAGCAAGATCGTCGGCTCTTCCGTATTTGGTTCTAGATGCACCTCGATAGATGGTGAATTCACGCTTCTCCGTTCTCTTGCTTGTCTCGAATTTCTAAGTCAAACTCTTGTAGGAGAAGTATCCATAGGATAAGTCTTGGCTTAGATTCTTTTACTCGCAAGTATCTTATGGTCGCATGATTTGTATAAACTATCACCTTGGTCCCTATGATATAAGATCTGAACTTGTCTAAAGCAAATACTATAGCCAAGAGTTCCTTCTGTGGTAGCATAATTCATTTGTGCTTCATCCAATGTCTTACTAGCGTAGTAGATTGCATACACCTTGCGATCCTTTCTTTGTCCTAACATCTGCGCCTACAAAGAAAATCACTTGCATCACACATAATTTCAAAGGGGAGACTCAACTGAGGTTGCATTATTAGGGCGGTTGTTAATGCTTCCTTTAACTCGAAAATGCATCAAGACAAGGGTTATCAAAGTGAAACATAACATCTTTAGCAAGCAAATTAGTTAATGGCCTTGAAATTTTGAGAAGTCCTTGATGAACCGCTTCAGAGAACCCCGCATGTCCTAAGAAACTACACACTCCCTTGACATCGGTTGGAGGTGGCAACCTCTTGATCACTTGGTTTTAGCAATATCCACCTCGATACCACGGTGTGAAATTAGGTGTCCAAGTACTATGCCTTCTCGCACCATGAAGTGACACTTCTCCCAATTAAGCATTAAATTCATTTCCTCGCATCTCGCAATACCTTGACCAAATTAGATAAACATATATCAAAATCGCACCATATACGTAAAAATCATCCATGAATACTTCCATTATATTCTCGATCATATCGAGAAAAAATTGAAGTCATACACCTCTGAAAAAGTGGCGGGTGCATTGCATAACCCAAAAGGCATTCTCAAGGCAAAGGTACCATAGGGGCAGGTGAAAGTTGTTTTCTCTTGGTCATTAGGAGAGATAGGGATTTGATAGAAACAGTATCCATCTAGTAAATCTGAGTGTTTTGCCAACCTGGCCTAACATTTGGTCAATAAATGGGATGGGAAAATGGTCCTTTCTAGTTTCCTTATTCAATTTCCTATAGTCAATACACATTCTCCATCCCGTAAACTCTAGTGGGGATTAACTCATTCGTAGCATTTCTTATTACCGTTATCCCCCTTTCTTTGGCACAACATGGACAGGACTTACCCATTCGCCATCGGATATTGGATAGATAATTCACGCATCTAGCAATTTCATAACCTCTTTCTTGACTATCTCTTTCATGGTGGGTTCAATCTTCTTTGATGCTCTATAGAGGTTTTAAAATTGTCTTCTAATAAAATCTGCATGCAAACCGATGGACTAATTCCTCTAATATCATCAATCTTGTATCCAATGACATTCTTATATATTTTCAATACCTCAATCAGTTTTTCGGTCTGCATTACTCGATTAGCATTAATGATCACAGGTAAGTAGAATTTTCGCCAAGAAACTTCGCACTGAGTGTCGATGGAAGAGGCTTAAGTTCTACCTGTGGCGGGAGATTGGAATCGGAAATCTCTGGTTCTTTATCTTCAAAATCCCCTCCGAGCTTATTAAGATGAGTTTGTTCTGGTGCTCCTTTTAGTGCCGTTGACTGGAAACTATCAATCCTACAACAAACATCAAAAACAGAGGGTTGTTTAACAGATTTTGAAAGGACAAATTCAATTTTTAGTCTCCAAATGCAAGTGAAAGTTTGTGATTTTTGACATCTATCATTGCTCCCGCAGAGCCAAGAAAGGTCTCCCAAAATAAGTGGGATACATGGGTCTTCATCCATGTCTAGTACTACAAAATCTGCTGGAACAATAAAATTTCCCACCTGCACTGGTACATCTTCTAAGATTCCCAAAGGATATCTAATGGAACGATCGGCTAACTGCAAAGCCATAGTAATTAGTTTCATTTCTCCCAAATCCAATTTCTTGCATATGGAAAGAGGTATCAGATTTACACTGGCGCCCAAATCGCAAAAAACCTTATCAAAATTTGAGTCATTAATTATGCAAGGTATAGAAAAGCTACCGGATCATTTAGTTTGGGAGGTACCATGTTCTTAATTAAGGCCTTTGCACTCCTCAAGAAGAGCCACGTTACATGCTCCTCGACTTTTCTTTTATTGGTTAAGATGTCCTTCAAGAACTTAGAGTATGTAGGCATTTGTTGAAGAGCTCAGAAAAGGTATATTGATATACAACTTCCTAATTACCTCAAGGAACTTACCAAATTGTTCATCCAATTTTCCCTTAATCGATCTTTGAGGAGCGGGATAGGGGCTTATATGTTCTTGGTTCCCTATTCGACACGCTGTGTTGTTTGGCAGGGCGTGTTGTTCTTGGAATGACCCGACACGGTGTGTCGGTCACCGACACGCCGTGGGCCTCGTAGCGTGTTGAACAACACGCTCGGTCGTGTGTGCGGTTCCCTCATTGCTCAACCCAGCGTCGCCGTTGTTGTCTTCTTCCAACTCCGACACGCCGTGTCGAGGTCGCTTGTTTAGCTCTGTCTCCTTCTAAAATCCTTCCACTTCTCAAACTTATAGAATTACAATGCTCTACCGGGTTTACTTCAATTTCGGAAATCTGTAAGGCGCCTTGAGGCCGAAATGGCAATTTGGGAAATTTGATTTTCCAAAGATTCTTGTGTGATTAGTCAAATTATCAACCTTGCTTCCCAATTGCTTGATTGCCTCGGTATTATTTTGATGTTGCCTATTTGATTCTACAATATGCTGCCGAAAGTCATCATTTATCTTCCCCTGACACGTGATAAAATTTTCCATCATCTTTTCTAAGATCGACTTGGGTCCTGGCTGAAATCCCGACGGTGCTCCAAAGTTGTTCATCGGAAGAATTTTGATGGGCTCTATCTGAAAAGTTGGGATGATTTCTCCAACCGGATTATGCGTGTTTGAGTAAGGGTTGCCACCATTAGGCTTCGATTAAAATTATTCAACGCATCAACTTGCTCAATCGGCTTCCGATGATGGTGCGTGTAGGATTGTGAGTTCATCGCTCGTGTCTGTTACACCACAGATCTATAAGTGACATTAGATGAGTTTACTGGTGATACATTAAAATGTTCGAGCTTTTGAGTTAATGCATCGACTTTGCAATCGAGTAGATCAATGGTACTTACCTCAAACTTACTATTTTAGTTTGATATCCTCGTTCTGTAGCCCATTGGTGAGAATTCATTGCCACATTCTCGATGAACTCAAAAGCTTCATCCAATGTTTTGTTCATAAGAGCTCCTCCTGCAGCAGAATCAAGAGAAACCTTAGTAGCATACGAGATTCCATTGTAGAAAGTATGAACAATGAGCCACTTCTCCAAATTCTCGACCCATGATGAGGGCATTCTTTGTAGTAATCCCTTAAATCTGTCCCTGTGCTTCAAATAATGTTTCTCCATCCTTTTGCAAAAATTAGTGATTTGATGGCAAGACTTGCAGCTTTCTTTGGGTGGAAAATACTTGTCTAAAAATCTTTGCTCCAGCTGATCCCAGGTAGTTATACAATCCGCTGGAAGAGAGTGTAGCCAAGCTCTGGCTTTGTCCCGCAATGAGAAAGGAAACAAGCGCAATCTAATAGCATCACCGAGGCTCCATTCAGTTTAAAGTCTCGCAAAATTCCAAAAATACTTCCAAGTGCAGATTTGGATCTTGAGGTGCTCCGATGATGTTTGTTGGACCATAGATGGTAGCGTCGGTTTTAATTGAAATTGTTTGCTTCAATAGGGGTCTTCTAATACTCGATCTCAATCCTTGTACTAGGTGCCGCATAATCCCTTAAAGGTTTATTTTCGCTCGTCACCCATGTCGAGGTCGATTGTTTTCTGAGGTTCTTTGAAATCGTCTTCTAGCAAGGAAAGTTCTCTCTATCTCGGGATCAATATCGAGAATTTCCTATTAAGTGCGGCATGCAACAACAAGAGAGGCTCCCAAAACAAGAATTGAATAGATACTGAAAGAAAAATAGGAACAATCAATATTCGTAACAAGAATTCGTAATGTAAATCTAGATTAACTAAATCACGCTAATTCAATATTGAGTGCCAATCCCGACAACGGCCAAAAACTTGATGTGTTATTTTCCGCAAGTGCACGGTTGTCGTCATGTAATAAAAATATCGATCCCACAGGCATTGGGTCAATTACCGAGTGGTCGTGATACCAAGTTATCTAGTCAATCGAATTATGGTTTAAGCAAAGAACCTGAGAAGTCAAGAACGACGAATGAGAACGAGCTGAAAGTCAAGAGTTGAGGAGAATCTCAGGATATGGGTTTCACCACGTCGACGATTTATAAGGTGATTTAATTCTTTCCTACCCTTATTAGAGTTGTTTTGATGGAACCTATCCTAAGGTAAATCAACGGCTCCTTTCGAGGTCTACATTAACTGTACCTATCAAACTTAATTTACCTGTCACGGTGTTCGAGCATAGGGGATCATAATCACTAAGAGGACTCACGAGACCCCGCAAACCTCCCTATGTCTTACCTCCGTTACTTGGTAAAAACTGGATTTGATAGATCCATTAAGTTCATGAGAGTTCCCCTAGAGTCAAATTTCCTCTTCACGGTAGGTTTGCACACAGGACCATAATCAGCTAAGGAGACCTGTCACACGAGACCCCGCAAGCCCTCATAGATACACTACCGCTACTAGTAGGAGTTATTCCCTAGTTGGTTCGGCTTTGAACTCGGGTTCACTTAGGTACTTCCTCCGCTCCTTAGATTTATCAATAAGAATCCAAAAGAACTGTGATCAAAATAAACAATAGTTCAGGTAGTATAGATTATATCATCCGTCATAAATTATCAAGGGCTACTCCCCCATCCTAAGATTACAAGATACTACTTCATAGTCTGACAAGAATTACTAGAGAAAGAAATTACGATACTGGGTGCCATCTCCTTCTTCTGCCGACTCCTTCTCTTTATCTTCTTCTGTCGTCGATCTCTCACCACCCGCCGTCTTCCCCTCCTCCCTTTAGGGTTAGAATATCTTCTCTTTTATAGCCTTGCCTCCTCTTCAATTTAAGGCAATAGATTCCTTTTAATTGAGACGAAGATCAAAAGGAATGCGTGCCATGAGGGGGCGTGTCGCGGTTTCACAGGCGTGTTCTGATTTGAATCGGGCGTGTCGCGGTGCACTAGGGCGTGTTAGCTGCTGGAATCACCGACACGCAGGCGTGTTGCGCTTTGAACTCGGGCGTGTTGTCGTGGCTCTCATGACACGCGTGTCGATTCCCACGCCGTGTTGTTTTTGACACGCCCTTCTTCTTCATTAACACAAAAACACCAAAAGCAGTCTCTTTTTTCCCATATGCTAAACTTAACTGAATCATGATAAAATACATGCCTAGGATATGAAATGAGATAAAATGCACATATATAAAGTAGTGAAAACATAGCATGATTTACCCACATCACTATACCTATATATTTTATATGTCATGCTTTGTTTTCCATATGACATGCCATGACATCATGTTTATTTTAATCATTTTATATGTCATGTTTAGGATTAAGGTTTCAAATGTCATGTGTTTTTAGATTTCATCTTATGCCATGACATCATGATTATGAGCATATGCTTATTTATATCATCTTTAAATGCCATAATCATTCATAAATTTAAGATATTTTGGTTGAAATTGATTTAAGGACTATGACATGACTTGAAGTCCCATTTATAAGGGAATCAAGTAGGGTTGCCTTAGAGAATGCATGAAACCCTAAATTAGGATGAACAAAACCCACATCTCACATTAAATTGACATGTATGTGTATTTTATACACCCTAGATACATGTGAGATACTAGGATATGAGTTAAGTTCAAGGTGCATAGGTTTTGCATCTAGATGAACTCAAACTCATCTTATATGATTAGTGGATCATTGGGAAAGCTTGTGTACAAGTCATGTGCATAGAGCCCAAGGAATATGATCCAAAATAAGGTTTTGAAAATGTTTTAAAATCATTGTGAAAAACCTTGGTGAAGTCTATCTTTTGATAGCAATCACCATTGATGAGATTGATACAAAGTGAGCTTAAACTTTAAAGTTTCTAGTTATTTTTAGATTTTGTATCAATTTTGCTATTTTACCCGTAAAATATTTTTAAAACATTTTTCACTCATTGTATTGGTCATAGGTATTATACGTATCAAATTTTGTGATTTTTTGATATAGGTATAATTAGTTATGATTTTCTGAATCTCGATTTTGATAATTTGAAATTTGAAATTTATTCGATCCGCTTAATGGCGGTGGCAGTGATCGATAGATGTAGCGAGTTAATGTCGAGTCATTGCCAGTCGATTTCGGAAAACAAGGTTGTTTAGCCCGTGTTCAGCTATGACAAAGGTTCCTAATCACTCATAACCCTAGGATATACTTGGGGAAGCATGATGAAGGGTGAAAATCCATTGGATATGGATTAGGAGAGGTGTTTAGGGTTTATATCAATTTTAAGGTGTTGGAAAGTTCAATGTTGAATTTCTAACCTTATCTTTGATGACTTAGAGTTCCTATTGGCTTAGGGACCTCCCAAGGACATTGTTGGTGCAATGGTCAAGGGGGAGCAAGCCTTTAGGGGGAGTTATCCATCTTGAGATAATGGATGTGTTTCTCTTCTTGAAGAGGGAGAAGTTATTGGGAGAGTATCATCAATTGGGAAAATTGATGGGATTTTGAGAGACCCAATTTGGAAATTGGGAGAGAGTATATGATTGCCTCTCTTGAGTGATATGGAACTTATCACTAGGAAGATGGTTGACATCCTAAGTATTTTTGGATCAAGGGGAAGATTGTAAGATCTCATTGGGACATGAGACATTGACCTCCTTGAAGAGATAACCTTTTTGATGTATGTCAAAAAGGGGGAGAAGGTAAAACTACCAATTTAGGATAATTGGTAAGGGAATTTGAGTTAGGGGAATAACTCAAGATTTGTTTTGTCAAACATCAAAAAAGGGGAGATTGTTGGTGCAATCGGCCCAAGTCACGATTGACCATATTCGAGTTTGACTCGAGTAATGTTTTGATGTTTGACATAGGATGTTTGACAAAGTAGTTTGACATTGATGTTGGACATTGATGTCGGTTAATATGTTGGGGAGATTGTTGGAGCAATCGACCCAGGTTATAATTGACTAGACTCGAGTTTGACTCGAGGGAGACTTTGATGGTTGACTAGGGTTGACCATGTAATTAAGGGAAAGTCCAAGTCATGGGTACTTGGCATGGAAAGTCCAAGTGGGACACTTGACATTTGGGAAAGTCCAAATCTTGAGTACTTGACACAAGGAAAAGTCCAAGCATGTGTCTTGGCATGGAAAGTCCAACATGGGTTGGCAAGGGAAAGTCCAAGCTTGAGTCTTGGCATTTGAGAAGTCCAAGGGGATTGATATTGGCGGCGTAAAGTCCAAGCGGAGTCTTGGCGGCGTAAGTCCAATGTGCCTTGGCGGTGTAGACACCGTTAGCATGACATAGCCGAGGGAAGCACCTGGAGGCTAGCGCGATGAATGAACAAGTCATGGATGACTTGGAGGGATCCGAGAGGCGTGAGGCTGATGTAGGTGGCTAGAAGGCTTAGGTCTAGGCTAAGGGTGGTCTAGCAAGTATGGGGGCACCATAATTGGGTTAAAACCTCATTTTTGAGGTTGGCAGTCGACTGACATTATGGCCGGTTCGACCGTAGAGCCGAAATGCTGACAATGACCGACCGCTTCATTGGAAGCGATCGTGTCGACGGTCGACTACCGATCCCAATGTCGAGCAGAAGCGCTCCGTAGCCGACCGCCGCATGGCTACGGGCGATCGGCCCCGATCGCTAATGTTGGCGCCGATCGCCAAGATCCCGCTGGAACTTGTCCGAAGCGTGGATTGAGTCGTTGTCTCACGACAAGATGGCATCGATCGGGTGACTTATGGCAGTCGACTGATAGGCGGAAATCCAGCCCAATGCAGGTTAAAAAGAGGAGCTCGTGGAGGATTTCATAATCAGTTCTTTGGGAGCTTACTTGAGGCGATTTGAAGGCGATTTGCAGGTGCATTTCAGGGCCCTTCAACCTCATCCAAGCAACCAACAAGCAAAGCGCTCAAACCCTAGTTTGTAAAGTTTTTCTTTTCATTTCCTTGTATTTTGCTTGTATTTTTGTGTATTACTTATTGTAATCCATTGTACGAGGTTTCTCCGCCTCCGACTTGTTGTCGAGAAGGAGTTTATTGTTTAGTGGTGTTTGTGGCATCGCTAGGGTTCGTACGAACCCAATCCGTGGAGTAGGAACCGTTTCGGTTCCGAACCACGTTATATCCTTGTGTTTGTATGCTTGTTATTGTGATTGTTGTTTCATTTCTATATTCCGCTGCGTACTAACAATCATAGGCAAGCGAACGCGATCAAATTCCATCTACGTACGGTCAATGCGTTATTCACCCCCCCTCTAGCGGGCGCACAAGTCTTAACATGATACGATAGTTAATACGGTATAAATTTATACTAGTAAATAAAAAATGATCTCTACTGTTGAATAAAAATATCAATCGAATGTTTCGTTCTCTATCACACTAGCAATTCATACTGCAGTAAAAAGTTATCCATGATTTACTTTTTTTTGATCGAATATGAGAGAGATTAATCATCTTTTTATCAAATTTTTTAATCAATTTTTACTACATAGAAGAAAGGAAAAAAAAGTTAAATTATTAAATAAATTAAAATATTTCATATTCGAATTTCTCATGTTTCTACACATGAATTTTATCTTATTTTATTATCTCAAAGTCATTTTAACTTTACAGTTGAAAAAAATTAAATCATTTCAAAATTTAAAAAATATTGCTATATTTCAAATTCTTACATTTCGAAGAACACCTCTCTATAAGAGCGGCCTATAGAAAAATAAAACACTAAAGTTAAAAATTATGACTGCCTTTCCTTAATTTATTATAAAAGATAGAATAATAAGTAAATAAAATCACATTTTCTTATAAAAATATATGATAAAAAAAAAAGAGATATGCTATCATTAAAAAAATGTACGTTCTATATCAAAAATATATAAAAAAAAAATCTTATTCGCATGGTTATAAATCCAAACTGTTATAATATATAAATTAATTTGATAAGATTTTTTTTAAAAAAAAATCGTTAATTAAAAGCTAGACTCCCATTGGGGAAAAAATTATTTTTAAGATTAAAAAATAAAAATAAAATGAGACATTCTTTTGAAAAAAATATCGAAAATTTAATGTGAAAAAAAAAAAGAATAATTCACGTCCTTTTCTCACGGTCAAAAGGTGCTGCTGCATGTCCGGTCAGTAGCAAAAGCGAAAAGAATACAATTTGATCTTCGATTGAAATAATATTTCACAATAAATTTTGAAAATTATTTATGGAGATAATTTTATATATAAAAGTTTGTCCGATGGAATAAAATTTATTTTTTTTTAGAAATGATGTGATTATGAAGTCGAAAATGCACGGTAAACTATAATTTTTTTAACATATTCAGATTGTTGATAGTGATTATGTGATTATGAAGTCCAAAATGCACTGTAAACTATAAATTTTTTAATATATTCATATGGTTGATAGGGATTCGCAGTGATTTTAATCTTTTCTAATTTAATTATCTAAAATATATATATATATATATATATATATATATATATATATATATATATATATATATATATTTTGTTGAATCGAGCCTATCTAAGAGTCGAGTGGTGTATAGTTGATGAATTTAGAACGAGGAAATGAGAATCATATAAAATATTTGATTAATGAATTTGATAATAAAATTTGAGAATCATTCCTAATTAATTGAAAATTAAGGGATGAGTTTGAGTTTTATTTTCGTTGACATTCATCGCCGCTTGTTGGCCATCGCTCGTCGACCGTCGTTCATCACTCATTGATCGTTGATCATCGACCGTCGACCGTTGGGTGCCGACGGTCGTCGACAGTCGAGTGCTAATCGTCGGGAGTTGTCGATCGCCTGTCGTCACCTATCGATAGTCACTGATCGTCGATCGACGATTATTTACCATCGATCATTGTCCATCGACGATGATATAAATATCATCTCCATTCTCATTCTCAATTTATAAATTAAATAATATTATTAAAATTATTAAACTCATTTTAATTCACTATCAAATTGATTTCCATTTTTATTTTCACGTTCAAATCAAACGTCATATCAGATATTCAGTCTAATTAAAAAAAAAAAAACTGCTGGCCGAAGTATTGTTCCCCCGTTTTGTCGGCAAAAGCGACGGCCACGTTTCCATTTTTATCAATTAATTATCCGCCTTTTTTTTCTCCAATAGTGGAAATAGAGCACGTGATTCTCTCACCTTCTCGTTGGCCCACCGATCCAGTTCACCGCCGCTAGAAAACAAAACCCTAGGAGCTTCTTCTTCTTAAGAGATCGAGCAAGCAGAAAACAGGGACAATCAGGCATCGAGTTCGACCAAACAAGATCGAGAAGAGAGAGCGAGAGAGAGAGAGAGAGCCGAGCTCCGGCTCAGGGAGGAGAGGAGAAGAATTGAGAGAGATCGCGGACGAGAAGATGGGAAGCAAAGACGAGTCCAGCTTCTCCAGGACGTGGAGGCTCTGGAGCCGGTACTTGAAGGAGAATGGCGGCTCGGGAGGCCTTGCTCTTCCTGATAAACGACCCCAAGGTGAGACTTTGGTCACTGATTGGGCACTTTTTTTTTTTTTTGCGTTTTCTATTGGGGTAGATTGACCTAAAGCGTAAAACCATTTGTCTATGTGATTGATTGCGCAGTTTTATTTTTGACTCTCGACTATCAAATCGCAAATCTTACTTCTCAACGAACTTTCTTGTTTAATTCTTCAAAACAATCGATTCACACGAGCTTACCAAAATGAGCTTCTTGTCTCTTTTTTTGTACGCGAGCTTATGAAATTGAGTTACATTTATTCTTGTCGAGTTTGAGTTTTACTCAGTAAAAGTCTCGATTTCAAACAACTTTTTCATGCAAGTTTATCTGAATTAAAAAAAAATGCATATTTATACGAGCTTCTCAATGAGTTGCTATTTTCTTCCCTTTTATAGTTCTACCCTACAAAAAAAAAAAAAAATCGACTTGGAGCAGTTGATTTAGTCCAAATATTTCTCTATCAGTTTTTTTTTCCTCCTAATTTGCTCGCTCTTCCGTTTCAGAAGCTGGGCAGTGGTCCATAGCTTCCTCAATTAATTTCTTGTACTTGTTATCAGGTAAATCTAGGGCACCCACAACCATGAGCTTGTTTCCAGGGGTAGATGTGTCAGGAGATTTCCAAACACAGATCGATCAAGACAAAACCTCTGAGAAAACCATGAATCTTTTTCCCCAAGAATCAACAGAAGAGCGTGCCGATGCCGTAGAAACCAAGTAAGAAGCAAATTTTACCAAAGAAATGACAAAAAATTAATTAGCATGGATGTTCTTTCTCACATACAGTCTTAATCTAACCTGATGCTTTGATGAATATTTCAGGCCGAGGGAGATGGGCCAGCTAACGATCTTTTATGCCGGAAAGGTTCTTGTTTTCAACAATTACCCTGGCTACAAAGCCAGGGATCTGATGCAGATGGCAAGCAAGGAGATTGTTGCAAGTGCTGGAACTGAGTGCATTTCCAAACTGCCGACAGCCACAAATTCCTCCGGTAACTAATTCAAATTGCACAATTCGATAGTTTAAGCTTTCAAATTATGGAAAAACAATATCTGTTCGCAAGCGATATGAAGTAGTATTTGTGATTCGATACGATACGAGTTCAAGTACAATTGGCTTATCATAAATTCAACCTTCATGGATTGCAGATATGCCTATAGCAAGAAGGAATTCGCTGCATCGGTTCCTCGAGAAGAGGAAAGACAGGTTTGTGATAATAAGCTTCTTCCTAACGGATCTTGAGACTGTATGTACTGGTGTCAGCACATAACAAAACTAAATAGCATCCCTTTGCTTAAAATTTTCAGAATCCATTCCAAGGCACCGTATCAAGGTAATTCTTCTTCGTCCGCGAAAGAGTCGAAGCCAGAATCTAGTCAGCCTTGGCTCAACCTAGGGAGGGAAATCTCAGAGCCTGATCACAATTCAAACAATAGCAAATAACACAGGAATGGATGTGATGCAGAAGCTCATCTGACATGGAACGCTGGTCTCCAGTTTGCTCATTTTAGGAGTGCTCAAAATCTCAAGATGTGCTATTTGTTGTTTGTGACTTCCACTATGATTCTCTGTAGTTGTGTTATAATGGAAGAGAGAATGTATGTTCAGCCAAATTGTGCTCACGAGGAGATCATGATCTATCAGACGGTATTATTATTTTTTAAAGGAACATTATGGATTTTGGCTGTATCATTAATTTTTTAGAGAGAAACACTACGGATTTTGGCTCCTCTTCCTCATCATCCTCGTGAGGTTTTATTGTTCTCTAGGGCTCTGTAAATGAAGGAAATGTTCGTGAGAAAATGTGGTGGTGTTTGATTTAATGATAATTTATTTATATTTACACTGGGTTAATTAAATGAATAGATTTGAATACTTTCTTAAATTAAGTAAAAAGGTTTTAATCAATGTTCCATGAACAATGTATACAAATCTCTACGGAAGTCACAAACTAGCATTGGTATTCAAATTTTTGATCTTGATGATCAATTCAATTTTACATATATTTTGATGATCGATTCAATTTTACATATATTTTGATGATCGGTTCAATTTTACATATATTTTAATGGAGTGCCTAGTAATATCTAGGTGAAATGTCCTCCATTATCAAAGTAAATAAGTAAAGTATTCGTGATTCAACAATTAAATTCGATGACACGATCGTACCGTCTCTATAAGATAGGTTCAATGTTCGACATCGAAAATGTATTTCGTATGAGAAGATAAACTTTATTAAATGAATAGATTTGAATACTTTAATAAATTAAGTAAAAAAGTTTTAATCCATGTTTCGTGAACAACGCATCTTTAGGGGAGTCGTGACTTTCCTGATTTTTTTTTACTAGCATTAGTATTAAATTTTTTTATCTGATTAATTAATGATCTAGTGGAGTGCTAAATAATATCTAGGTGAAATATACTCTATTGATTATCAGAGTAAATAAAAAAATATTCATGATTCAATAATTAAATTTGATGATACGGTCGCACCAGATAGGTTTGATGTTCGACACTGAAAATGTATTTCGTCTGAAAAGACAAACTCTCGATCCGTATCTAATTTAAGATTGTCTATCTAAACTTTTTCAAAATTCAAAATCGAATTTGTCCCAAAAGAAGATCGAATTGTGCTCATCAATGAAATATTGTCCTATTTTACTACTTATAACAAAAGGCGATTAGGCTTGCCCTCAGTATTTTTCATCGTCGGTTCCTCAGTAATGATAAAAAAAGATAATACGATAATTTACCAAAGGACGCACATGAAGTTTGCCAATGTCCAAAAAGCGCACCGGAGTTTTATATTTTCTAAAGGGCACACCAAAAGAAGATCGAATTGTGCTCATCAATGAAATACTGTCCTATTTCACCGTCTCTATAAGACAGGTTTGACGTTCGACACCGAAATGTATTTCGTCTGAGAAGACAAACTCTCGATCCGTATCTAGTTTAAGGTTGTCTATCTAAACTCTTTCAAAATTCAAAATCGAATTTGTCCCAAAAGAAGATCGAATTGTGGTCATCAATGAAATACTGTTTTACTTTACTACTTATAAAAAAGGCGATTAAGCTCGCCCTCAGTGTCTTTCATCGTCGGTTCCTCAGTAATGATAAAAGAAGATAATACGATAATTTACCAAAGGGCGCACATGAAATTTGCCAATGTCCAAAATGTGCACGGGAGTTTTATATTTTCTAAAGGGCACACCAAATTTCTACATTATCCCTTTCACAAAGTTGATTTTTTTTCCTCCTTCCTCTCTCCTGTAACAATTTTTTTTTCTTAATCTCTTTTCTCCGTTTAGATTAAACTTTTCTCTTTCTCATTTTGCATGCATACAAAATCCATATCACATTTAAATCAACACTTAGTGCTAGTCTTACAAGACTAACACTACCACATGGTGTTGGTCTTGCACTAGCACCATAGTATTGGTCTTGCAAGATCAACACCACTTTAATGCTAATTTTTTAAGGTTAACATCACATATTGTGTTGATGCAAAATCAATACCATAATATTGTCAATAATTTCGAGTTGATATTTTTGGATTGAGTCCAATCGGAGTTCTCTAGGTCCATCAATGAATTTTGATCGAAACCCATTGATGGACCTAAAAAGCTCTGATTGGACGCATTCTAAGTGCTACAGGTTTTTGAAGTGTCCCAAAGTTTATATGTATTAAAAAATATCAACTTGAAATCATTAACAATAATGATAAGAAAGTTTTCAAAATTTATGACTTTAAGACAATTGACACATTCACATAAGTTATCATATGGATGCCAAAATTAGATGTTATGATTATCTGAGAGAGAGGTAATTACCTCGTGCGTTGTGGAATCTCGTAGGATCGGAAAGAAGGCTACTAGAGTCTTCTTTGTAGTTCCTCGCTCCAAACGCCCTCGGGATCCGATAGTGATTTCCCGTAAAGAAGTCTTGCACTCGTAAACGAGAGAAAAAAAAAAAGAGTAGCTCTCTTAGATAATCTGCTTTTGAGGAGTCAAGACCCCTTCCCTTATAAAGGGGCCAAAAGGTTACTTTGGCAACCTTTCCCAAAAGGTGTCATCTTTAGGCAACCATTGGTAACACTAGACATAAACACCATAAATACTTTTATTGTACTATCATTTTCTAATACATGTCAATTTTTCAAAAATTGAAATCCCCTAGACTCATCAATGAGTTTCGATTAAAATTCATTGATTGACCTAGAGAGCTCCAATTGAACTCATTCCAAGTGCTGCAGATTTTTGAAATGTCCCCAAGTTTATATGTATCGAAAAATATCAACTCGAAATTATTAAGAATATTGTGGTGTTGATTTTGCATAAGTATTATATGTAGTGTTGGTCTTGCAAAACCAGCAACATCATGGTGTTGGTCTTACAAAATCAGCATCATGGTGATGGTATTGCAAAATCAGCACCTTGGGGTATTGGTCTTGCAAGATCACTTTGGTGCTGATCTTGTAAGATCATTATCATATATAGTGTTGGTATAAAATCAATACGACAATATTATTAATGATTTCGAACTGATATTTTTTGGTACATATAAATTTTAGAGCACTTTAGAAATCGGTAGCACTTGGAATGAGTTCATTCGAAGCTCTCTAAGTCAATCAATAAGTTTTGATCGAAATCCATTGATGAATCTAGGAGATTTAAATTTTAAAAAATTAACATGTAATAAAAGATAATAGTACAATGAAGGTGTTTATGATGTCTATGTTTAATTTTGATATTCCTATAATAAGTTATGTGTAAGTATCAATTATCTTAAAATCATAAATTTTGAAAAAATTTCCGTCACTATTGTCAATGATGAACCTAGAGAGCTCTGATTGAACTCATTCCAAGTACTATATATTTCTTTCTAAAGTGTTCCAAAATATATATGTACCCAACAAATATTAACTCGAAATCATTACCAATATTGTAATGTTGATTTTGCACTAACACTATAGGTGATATTGGTCTAACAAAATTAACATCAAAGTGGTGTTGCTCTACCAATACTATGGTGGGCTATGGTGTTGATCTTGTAAGATCAGTGCCATATATTAATTTGAATGTGATGTTAATTTTAAATATAGAGTGAATTTTGTATACATGTAAAAGAGAAAAGATTAATTTAAGTTGAAAGAGAGGAAAAAAGAGAAGAAAAAAATTTAGAGGGCATTTGGTAGGGATTTTTTTTTTTCATTTTTATTTTCTGAAAAAATAAGAAAACGAATTTGGTTGGCATATTCCATCTTCGTTTTTTCAAAAAATAAAGGAGTATTTTTTGGAAAACTGAAAAACACAAAAAAATCGTTTTTATTTTCATTTTCGTTTTTCAAAAAATAAAAGAGTATTTTCTGAAAAATTAGAAAATACAAAAAAAATATTTTTTATTTTCTAAAAAAAATAAAAAATGAAAAATTCTCGCTCTAACTCTTAAAAAAATATGACCTAAACCTGCTATTTAAATCGTAACTTAGTTTTGATGGGATCTGACTTTATTGTCTCGTGCATTGTCGCCGAGATAAATTTTAAAGTTATAATTATGTAAAAATATCTGTCGTAATTTATTTTTTTATTTAATTATATTTTATTTTGTTGTGAAATTGATGATAAAAAATATCTAAAATAAACGTATTATCTTTTATCCTATTATAATTATATTACTCTTCCAAACTTTTTGATCCTACTTTAATTTTTTGCTCTAATAAATATTTAAAATGGTACATCAAATATTATTATATTAAAATATTCTTATTTACTACGATTATATCAAAATACCTATATATTAATTTTATTTAATTTAATCAAAATTACTTTTAAAATGAAAAAAAAAGATGATTTTTTTTGAAATATTATCCGATAAATTAAAAAGGTCTGCCATTTTAATATTTTATAATACATATATTTTAAAGGGCATCCTTTTGAAAGATTTTTAATACGTTAGGTGTCCATTTTCCTACACATTTATACACAAACAAATAAACAAATATAAAATGTATAGTAATTTCATTCGATATCGTCTTCGACGATTTAATTTCGATCGAATTACAACTGAAATATAATTTGATCACGATCACAATCAATCATGATATCATAGTAACGATCTGATCGAGCACGACTGTAAGTTTGTTGTTTGTGACTCCGATAAATTCAAGGATAAATTATAATGTGTTCGATAAAATTATTATATATTAATTTGTTATCACTATACAATCATATGAATCGAACGGTTGACTACACATCACACGCATTGCATTGGAAAATGCACAACTCTTCTTTTAATAATAATAATAATAATAATAAAACACTATGAGAGTATTTGGTTAGTAGATTTTTTTTTTTTAATTTTTCATTTTCTGATAAAATGAAAATGAAAAAAAATAAAAAATAAAGGAGTATTTTTTGAAAAATTAAAAAATATAAAAAAAATCATTTTTTATTTTCATTTTCGTTTTCTAAAAAATTAAAAAAGTGTTTTTTAAAAAATTGAAAAACAAACAGATCCTATATATTTGACGTGCTGAACAATTTTTCTCGAAGCGCCAGTTCATGTACCTTTGGAATCCATCAACTGGACAAGACTGATGACCAATCTTTTCCTTTATTCCATTCCATTCTCGCCTTGCTCCGATCCCAGAAACTAAAATAAAATGCCATTCTTTCTGAGTGTGTTTCAATCACTCACTGTCTCAAAAAGAAGAATAAGAAATAATATTGCTTCCCAGTCCAAATATCTCAAGAGAATATGAATCAATTAAAAAGAACCCCACCACCAGCAGCTTTAGTCGCCTTAAACTGTAAAGTTAATTGAGCTTTGAAGCCTGCAAGGAAAACTGGCCTATAGACGAATATATTCCACTGAGCTAGCAACCGCAACGATCTCAAGAAAAAAAAAACAACCATAGTGAAAAAGAAAATTACGTGATCGATGAGTGCTTTAAATTTTCAAAGAAAACTATAACCAATCTGTCAATAGATCGTCGAAAAAACGAAAATAAAAAATAACAGAAATATAAATATGCATCTGGATATAAAGACATCATCATGAAAAAAAATCTGAAATTAAAAAAAAACCAAAAAAATCACAGAATTTGATCTTCCATAGATACAAAAGAAACGGCTCTGAGAAAACTATGTATAAAATAAATTTTATTGCGTTAATAATCCATCAATATTAATAATATGAACTAAAATGTTTTACATATATAGATCTACATCTATTAATCCACATCTAATGATATAATATAAATCCACGATTAAAATTATAATTAAATCATTTAATATAATGCAGGATAAGATTACCGAGTGAAGAAATTCGAATTGTTTCGTGGCTGTACAGCAATAAAACAAAAATCTGCTTCTCAAAGGGGAGAATTGTATTATTTTTGCTCATTAATAAATTCATGTACTATATATATATACTCCTCTGTAATTATAAAATAATACCGATGAGTTCTATCTCATCAGTCTCAATTCTGCTAGGT
This sequence comes from Wurfbainia villosa, assembly GCA_025175895.1. Lineage (NCBI taxonomy): Eukaryota > Viridiplantae > Streptophyta > Magnoliopsida > Zingiberales > Zingiberaceae > Wurfbainia > Wurfbainia villosa. The sequence goes on along the minus strand of CM045998.1, from coordinate 9,847,355 downwards.
GAATATTTTGCTTCTGTGAGCTATGCAGGTTATATACATTAATAAATTATAAATATAATAATAATAATTAGTTTCTATCAACTTTATGTTAAAATCTCTATCTTGTATCCTCAACTAGAAGTGTTCTTTGTGGAAGTGGAAGCGCGTTGAGGTTTTGTGGCTCATCTCGAGTGACAAATTCCTCAGTTCTTTTGCCAAGGTTGGTGCTCCACAGTAGAATACACCTGTGCCAAACACTAGAACTATTAACTACGTCGATCGATTTAATATATAACGAGGTAGATTGTTCTAATTAAAATTAGGAAACTAAATTCGCGATCCTGATCAGGTTTTTGAACCGGAAATGGTTTCATATGTGAAGCGATTATTACCAACAGTGGCATTAGGATGCTTGGAAGCTAACTTAGTGAAGACTTCTTTCCAATTTGGCCTGGCAAAGTGAGTTCTCACCTGAGAGATTAATAACATCGACCATTAATGCAACATTTGATCTACTCATACCATTCTAAAGCATTTCATTAATTATAATGCTAAAAAAGAAAGAAAAAGAATCTAGCTAAAACACTACACAATATGCAACATGATTTGCTTAATTATATATTTAGGAAATGATGTGATCGAGTTTCGCTAATGAATACTTTACTTACTCGGATGCCGGAGACGATATCGACTCCATGCTTTGCATGATTCAGAGCCTGTACCATTGCGAGGAGAGTAGTCCTGGCATCTCGCTCCTCGTAGACACTCGTCAAGTAATTGTGCATCTCTATGATACCCTGTCCGAAATAAAAAAAGAGGTTTAATTAATTAATATTTTAAATTAATCTTCTTCATTCCTTCCCGCCCTAATTATTCATTAATTTAAATAATTTTTCAAAAACAAACGAACCTTTTTGTCCATGTCTGCAACATCATTCATCACTCCCTTAAACCATTCAAAGGATCCGACCTCTCTAGTAACCCAGTAGAAATGGGCACTACTAGTTCTGTAGGATCTCTTCTTGTTGATGCTATTGTTGATGCTACTGGATGTGGAAAGGCTGTAGCTAGTACTGCTAACCTCAGACCTGCTAGTTTCCATTGCTAGATCCTAAAAATTTTCCAGCACGAAGAACAAAACAAAAAAAACAAAAAAAGAATCAGGTAACTGACTGTTCAATAAAACCAAAGGAACATACATTGGATTCAATAATTCATGTAGACAAAACTGTACCATTAGTTCATCAGCTAACTTTATGTTGTTGAGCAGGTCCCTGAGAATGCTGATAAAAGGTGTAGCTCCTATGCCAAGTCCAACCAAAAGTAGTACATCATAATTTCTGAAGTCCTGTGCTGGGGCACCATAAGGGCCGTCGACGAACAACCGTGGCGGCCTACACGATAATTGAATTAAAGTTAGTTCTTATCCCCTTCCGAGTAGCTTTAGAGATGCCTTTCACTGTAATTTTGTAAGCTTGATCACCTCTTCTGTCCTAGAGAACCTAATCTGTCAAATGTAGCTCTTCCTACTGAGTGTGGTGTGAAGTAGTTCTCTACAAATATGCGTTTGAGCTCCTGGGTCCAGTCACCATTGGTTCGAATGTGGACACTGAGGTAGTCGTCACCCGGTGCCGATGTAATAGAGAAAGGATGCCTGTCAGCATGAGTATTTTTTTTTTAACAATTATCAGCGTTTTTTACAAAACAAACTCCAATAATTGGCTATGGAGAATGAGTTTTAATATCAACCATTCAAATGGGGAAATGGTAGGGCACTGCAGAAATATGTACTGTCCACTTCGATACCGAAATCCATTAGGCTTGGACATTGTCACAGTCAACACATTACCAGGTAGCAATGAGACCTGCACAAAGGAATCGGCGATACGAAATTGATTGAAATAGTTCAATATTCTTGATGAAAAGTAAAAGTTTTGTAAGTTTGAAGGACAATAAACTAATGTGTCCAGTGATCAAAGAAACACTTACCTTTGAGATCTTGACAGAGTAAGCTTTCGAGCGGAAGGCTCTTAGATTTCGCTCCCCCACGTAGAGAAGCAATGGAACGCAAATGTACATCCACGTCTGTTTAAATCACTAAAATAATTAGCCAAACTAATTAGTTTAAAGTCCTTTAGAAGTACATAGTGATGTATACTTGAAGTGGGAAATTTGCCCTGAAGAAGGCTACAAATATTCATTGAGGGCAATTGACACTTGACAGTAACTGAACATATGCATTCCTGATATGAGAAAATTAATGGTCAACCCTTTTTAGTTGAGTTAATGCTTTTAAGGGGAGATGCACTATAAAATTGTTCAAGGCACAGTTTGTAAACATCACAATAGTCCAAATAGTTCGACAGGATTAGTTAAACCATATTTTACAAATAAAAATTAAGATTGCAGTAATTGCCAGCCTTGGCATCGTGGTAGGGTCTTCTTTAGTACATGATGTCCAAAGGAGAAAAGGAAAAAGACAAATCCCATGTGACATACCAACCTCCAGTCGAAAGACTTCTGAAGTCCTCCCGATAAAATCCTATTGAAGAAAAATGTGCCAAAATATAGATTCCTAAATGCTCCATGATTAAGCATGTCGATAAGTCAAAGTCCAATTCCAAATAAAATAAATTTACAAAGGATTATGACCTGTCTGAATAATGAGCCTAAAAATGGACCAGACCAGTAGTTTTGGCTAGAAAATTGCCACAAAAAACCAGACTCCATACAGATTCATGAACCCCAAAGAAACAAGAAATTTAGATTGACTGGTGCCTAAAATATCATAAGGGATAGTTTCGATTAATATGTTAAAAATCCATAACACAACGGAGGTTATTTGAGTAGTTGAGTTCCCAGTAATAGATCACAGATAATTATGCGTATGCGATAAAGATGATGCTCAGAGAAATAATCTAATAGAGAGGTGATTAAATTAAGGTTTGTTAGATTCCAAATAGGTAGATTAGATAATAGAGATTTTCCAAACAGGAACAAAAAAAAAAAAAAGATTATGGAATAGGCATGCGGTTGCAAACTAACTATTATATTAACAAGTAGAAGGTGAACTGCTATTCCATCATACTATCCTTAATGCTAGGCAGGTAAGTCAAATTAAGTAAGAAGGAAAAGCTCATTTGCCCCATGAGTTTGTCATCTTGCAAAATATTCCCAACCATGATTTTTCCTCCTTTTTTTAACAAAATGCAAATCAGAATTTAAGTTTTGTTAAAATGCTACCACAATTTAGTCAGTTTTCACCAACCCATTTCAGTCATGTTTACACTGAGTAGTAAGACTACAACATGCTCTCTCAGATAGCGAAAGTTTCTTAATTATTAAGATAAATAATGATACAGTCGTCTCTCATAAGGTCCTCACCTAACTTTGGAATTTAATAAGGAAAACAACAATTATATCCTTTCATGTGAGAAGTTGTGCACATCCCAAGCCTTTGCCGAGTCCAATACCAACAAAATATATACATTTTATTGCCTCAGTTATTTCAAACTCTTGTACAAGATACTCCACAGTGAACTGTCAGTTTGATGATCATGCAAGTGGAGAAAGTAGGAATCGGAAGGGGAAAAAAAAAGAGGTGGACAGTATAAGATGGTCCCAGATTTTGCAAAGTTTGAACATGGAGGAGAATATTAAGTGTACCTTGGGTGTGGTTTGGAATCAAGTGTGCCTTTCATATAATTAACTGCATTTCTTAACTATCCTGTTCACTTAAACCGATCTAAGGGGCTTCCCAAAGTCCAACTCTTCAATTTGGTTATGGATTGCAAGGTCGAAGAAAAATGCGAAGGTAACGAATAAAACATACCGTTCGCTGGTACCACTCGTGGATGAGGTAGACGAAGTAGCCGTGGAGGAGGAGGAGGAGGTAGACGACGGCGAGGAGGTGGTGGGAGTACCAGAAGGCGTTGAAGCCGGTGAGGCGATTGAGAGGGAAGGGCAGGTGGACGCCGTTTTTCCTGAAGCGATGCGTCGCAAGTGTGAACGAGACGCACATCAGCACCACCATTGCGATCCCCGTCAACCCCTCCACCCCCACCACCAAGCTCCCGTATGTCGGCCTCTCAGGTCCAAAGTACCTCTCCACCGCCTGGTAGTGTGCCGGCGACGAGTTTGCCAGCCGTGGGAAGTCGCACGCCAAGTGATTCCCCGCGTGCAGCAGAATCCCGAACACAATTGCCGTCGCAATCATCTGCAAATATGAAAATTCTTCCAGTGAGGCACATTACTGTAACAACGAGAAATCAATCGGTACAATTGACTCAGGGCTGGGAACAGAAGAACTTCGGCGGGGGTGTTGGTGATGGGTGCCAAAGTACCGCTACCACGAGCGGGAACCGACACGTTGCATGCGAGCCATCGCCCCTCGGTGCAGGAGGCAATGGTGCCGCCGTTACGTAGGCACAATCTAATGCCGGTCACCGAGAGAGAGAGAGGTGCATGATGCAGCGGGGGCGTTTAGGTAAAACTAAAACGTTAAAAGGTGGAAGCTTTGCGACATTCTGACAGCTCAAAACGTTGAATGGTAACAAGCAGAGGCGAAGAGAAAGAAGGCAGAAGTTAATTAAAGAGAGCTTTTGAGGGATCGAAAACGTTTACCATGGGAATTGCCTACCTTGTGGAAGGTGATATTGTCGTCGAAGGGGACGAAGAGACGAGCGCGGGTTGAGCGGAGCCAGGTCAGGGTGTTCCGGCAGACAGGGAGAAGGACGAGGGCCATGTTGAGCTTGAGCGTCTCGGCGGCGCCCTTGGCGACGGGGAGGCAGTAACCCATCACCCTAAACGCCGCCCGGTTCCGGTACTGCGCGAACTTCCAGCAGAACAGGCCCGCCATGGTGATCATCCACAAGGCCACCACCCACGCCCACTGCCAATTCTCCCTTGCCGCCATCCGCAGCCGCTCCGCGGTCCGGCGGATGCTGAACCGGGGTCGCCGCCGCGGATGCTGCTGTTTCGGCCCACTTCCGCCGCCGGCGGTGATGTTCTGGCTCCATGCTGCTGCGCTTGCGGAGCTCAGCGGCCGGCTGTAGTTCATGTAGGTGTCCCGTTGCAGCAGCAGAGCATCCAGCTGCCACAACTGCAGTCAGCAGTAATTAAGAGGGCGCTCGACTTCCAATCGATGATGTGTGGTTAGAAAACATAAATTAAGGTGTGTAGTTTTCACCTCGATGTAACCAAAGTTTTCAGGATCCAGTTCTTCCATGATGAGCGCCGCGTACTCCCCTGCCTGCTCTTTGAGCTTCACGAGCTTGTTAGCTGAAGCGCTCAGAACTATCAGCTGCAGTAGAACACAAATAAAGGATTTGGTTTTTCTTTGAAGTCAGATTGGAACACTGATAATTGAAGAAAGCTGCTCACCTCTTGTACCTCCTGTCTCGTTATCCTCCCATCCACATTGGTATCGACCCTATCGCAAGCAGAACAAATTAGAGAAGATGATCAAAGTCTACCAGCAATCACAAGCAGAACAAATTAAAGAAGAGAAACAATGTCGACTAGCAAAAAGATTCTTAAAAGAAAATAATATCGACACGGGATACATACATGTCGAAGAAGATTTGGAGGCGAGCGTCGAAGCTTTGATCGGAAATTTGGAGCCAGAAATCGTAGAGTTCTTCTTTGGTGATCCGCTCCAAGTTCTGTCGCCGCCGCCTCGCCAGGGCGTCGAAGATGCCCACCGCGAACTCCTTCGAATCTACCATTCCTGTGAACAGATGGAACCGGAAAAATGAAACCTCGCCGGCGGCAAGATAAATAACCCGATTCCGACTTGAAATACGAAAAGCGTGCGGGACATAGAAAGGGACCAATGCATTCGCCGAAGTCCTCACGGGAGAGCAAGCTATCCTTGGCGAGAGCGGCGAAGCGGGCCTCCACCCGTCGCCAGGGCTCACCAGCATCCCCTGCCGCGGCTCCCACAGTCGTCCGGCTGATGAATCGGAGCCCCTTAAGCGCCCGCTGCGCGCCTGATCGCGTCCGCTCCAGGCGCGCTCGGATCCGCCGCGCGTCGCGCGACGACATGGCTGCGACAGGCGGCGGGAGAGGACCCGAACCCGATGCCGACGCCGCCTCCTCCGCCGCCAGCATCTCAGCCAGGGTCCGTCGGCGCGTCGGCGACAGCAGCCACGAAAACTTGCGCCGAATCCGAGACGCCGTCGAGGAGCTCCGGCTCAAGCTCGCAGATGATTCCCGAGCAGGGACCGAGACAGAAACCGCTGCTGCTGCGGCGGGCGCCGATGTCTGAGTGACGCTCCGCACCACCATCGACTCCTCATCGAGCTCCAGCATCACCTCCACCAGATCGCTCTGGTCGTCGAGGAAAACTGGCAGCATTCCCCCGCCGCCACCGTAACGGGTTCCTCCATATCCCTGCACGACGGATTCATCGCTCGATTCCTCATCCTCGGCGAGGATGTCGGCAATCCGCCGGTGCCTAGACTTCCGGTTTCTACCGCCGCCCAACGACGGCGTCCTCCCCATCTTCCCGCCGGCCCACTCTCCCTCTCTTCCTCGATCGTCCTCGATTCCTATTCTTTTTCTCAATCTATCGATCTTCAAAGCTCCACTTCCCCTCGTCTTCTTGATTCGACCTCCCTCCACCAGATTTTTCTAAATAAATAACAAAAAAAAATCAAAATTACGACCGTTCAAGTCGATCATCCGCCGTCAATTATTAATTTGACGGCAATGATGTGCTACTAGCCACGTGGTTTGGCGCGGCCGGCATTGGAGGACGAAAATACCCCACCTAGTAGAGGCCCACAATAGCGTGATGAGTTAGGTAAATTCGTTGATTTAGACATGGGTAAGGGTAGTTCCGGTACATCGCAACCCGGCTCCCGCTTAGTCTAGCGGGGACACGTGCGACGGAGAAAGGGATTGGCGAGCGGCATCTTACCGCGCCACTAACTAATTTACATCTTTAAATTTAAACATCTCCTTTTATTTCACTTTATTTTATTGCACTAATTTATGAAATCAAATTTTATATATACATAGTGAGAGTTGTCCCTGCGCGTCACCAGATCAGAGTCGACGTATGCGCATGAGTAAAATCATTGTGCAAGAGAAGAGCTGTGCACAGACATGGAGGAGATGACACGGAGGAGAACTAAATTATATATATATACATACGCAAGAGATCTACTGGACGCTGATTCCACTGTTCACCGAATTGCGTGCACACAGGTGCACAATTGATCGACGCATGCACAGACGCACAGTTCATCAGCGCGCATCGATCAACTGCCGATCGCGTGATCGGATCGGATTCCGACCGAATTGCAATCGGGATTCGACGTCAGACGGGTCGACGTTGTATACTGATTCGTCCGCCGTCGAATTTCGATCGAAATCCAGTGGTGTGACGGTCGATTTCGACCGTCCGATGGCCAAATCGTGACTGGTCGAATATAGCGGACGGACCTGCGTCGACTGTCGATCTGTCCGTCGTCGGATTCCGATCGCATCGGGTCGAAATCCGGCCCAATCGCAATCGGCAGTGGTCGTGCCACCGTCGATCGTGTGATTTGGTCATTTTCGATCGTTTTGTGCCGGATTCCCGACGTTAACCGATTGGAAGTCGAGCCCCACCGGACCACTAGCGAGTTGCGCGTCGATCGTATCCCGGTTCGGCAACCAGACGGTGCAACAACGATGCCGACATCATGCGTGGGTCGGATGGTGGATCGCATGGAGCGCACGGACATGCAGAATTTCGACACGGAGGAGATCATTTCTCTATATATATATAATTTGATTAATCACTTGAAAATATGAATTTCCATGTGAACTCCCAAATTTTATATGGAACAAATTCAATAATGATAATAATAAATTTCCTCCTTAATTTTTATAAAAAATTGGAACCGTATATCTAACAGACTTCATCGGTTTGTCCCACGATTATTGTGAGGAAGATAAATCACGAAAAATTCTATGAGCCTTAATATGATGGCCAAGATACGTGTAGATCATCTGAATCTAAAAAAAAAAATTTTAGGTCTCCTCCGGAATCGATCTATATCATTTCTATAAATACCATTGTATTTTAGCCACTACACCATCCTACAGGACAAACCTAACTTCAACTATACTAATCACATGAGTCAACACGAGTCAATTAAGTAGATGAAATAGATTGTCAAGGTAGGGACCAATCGAATTCGGTTGTCCTATACTTATCATTAGAGATTTTGATTGGACTATCAAATTTCATTCCATCGCCATTTTCGTGAGACTTACGTTGGTCATTTAATTTTTTTTATAATAAAATTGATATCGAAAATTAATCACTTAGTTGTATTCATGAATTTGTACATTCATTTCATTTATTATTCAAATATTATAAAAGGTGCGTGATGGAATTTTCATCGTTCTTGGACGTATAGGACAACTTGAATCCATCGATAGATGCGTTTGACAACGCTAGCACCCAATTAGACCCCTCATGAAATGCAAATAATAAAATATCATTTTATATAAATTTTATGTGCATATGTATCGTATAATAATTGAATATTCATTTTGAAAAATAATGAATATTTTTCGTTATTCATCATCATTGATGAATAAGCACTAATCAAGCACAAATGAAGCCATCTTGAAAAATAACATCATTGATGTAGCTACATCATATCCGGATCATTTCTACGTAACAATCCAAACGACTTCCTTAGGTCCGATGAAAGGAAAGAGACGCGATGGAGTAGGACATCGCGTACAAAAACAGACGATAAACGACTTCCATGTCGGATGATTTTTATACATACAAGGAGTATCCTTGATTTGTCCTATGTTTCTTTGATCTTTAATGTATTTGTTGCATGTTTAGACAAACTTTCGTGGACAATTCTAATATCAGTGAACAGATACATTCCTATTGCTTTTCTTTTAATTTGTGCTGTGTAATACATGTATAATTCTTAGTAGTGACTGCTACTCTGAATGCTAGTAAGCAAATTTTCTTTATGATCAAAATCTTTAGAGCTTCTATAGAATTTCATAGAAATGTCAAAAACAAAAAAGGGAACAATCAAATCATGATGAAGTTGTTAGCAGTTGTCGAAGCTATGAAAGGTAATATATCAACTTCAAAAGCACAATTCTGCTACTTAGCACAAGCACAAAATGGAACAAGAAGCACAAAATCTTATGGTTGTTGATACTCTCACAATATGGCCACCCTTAAGGCATTAATGCAATCTATAGTATCTAAATAGGCTTCTTAGCATGGACGACGATGAATCTAAGTTGTTATCTAATGTTAACTATAGTTAAAAATGTAGACGATGGATGCACTAAAAGATTAGAAACTGATATGTTGTGTAAGTTAGAAAAGGAGTATAATAGAATTCAGCAGAAAAATCAACATGTCCTAAGCAAGAACATCTTATCAAGACTAAACCTTGATCTGATAAATGCTCAGTAATGACATCTCAAGCAAGAGAAGAGGCTCAACCAAGCATAACAGTAACAAGAGGAAGTTCATAGACAGTAACTGCAAGAGTCGTGCATCACATGCAAGCATGTTTTAATACTCACGATTACATCATGTAATAGTATTTGATGGCTTCCTGATAAGTACTTAAATAGTCAACCTTAGCATGGTAGCAACATATGCAATACATCAAGTGCCAACGATAATAGGAGAAATTCCAAATCTTTGATCGGTTAAACTAGCAGACACACCTGGTTCTCCTCTTCTCCTTCAGCACTGATTCCTGAAGCAAAGAAGGGAAATGGAAGGTATCACTCTTTCATGAAGTGAAAAACCTTAGGGAAAAACAAATGGACTAGGCATTCAAATGGAAGTAGAACACTTACAATTGCTTCTTATTTACATAGTATAAGGTCCCTCGGCACCATTCTCAGACATTGACAGGAGATCTTCAAAACTCCAGAGATCAACATCGTACATATTCTGAATCACATCACTGCTAAGAAAATTCTCGATAGAGTCATCTGAGTTACCACCCTCCAGATAAGGTACCTGCACATTCTTGATGGAATTCTCAAAAACAGGCAGTTCTTCAGAGGGTTTGACAGAGTCACCAGAAAGCATTGTTTCAGTCATGGCTGGAGCAAGAAATGTTGTGATCTCAGGACTTTTACCCTCAGCAACACTGCTATAGTCGGAACCATCAAAAGAGTTGCTTCCTTGATCAGAGTGAAAATTATTTTCAGGTGCCTCTGTTGGCATAAATTTTTTCATGTTGGTGAAGGAATTCATGTTGATAGATTGCTTAATGGGTACTTTCTCTTCAAAGAAGTCAAAAGATGAGAGATCCTGATCTGGTTCGATCAGGAAATTCGTAAGACTATTGAAGATGAACTTCTCGGGTTGGTGTGGTCTGAGAGCTTTTGCTGTACTTAGTTTCAGTGGATGATTTTGAACAGCTGGTAGATTCTCACAAGGGAAATTCACTTTAGCTTTCTTGCCCCGGATACGACGGGCTTCAACATCATAGGCTCTTGCAGCTTCTTCAGCGGTGTTGAAAGTCCCGAGCCAAACACGAACCCCCTTACGAGGATCTCTAATCTCAGCTGCCCATTTCCCCCATGGGCGTTGTCGGATTCCCCTGTATTGGGTCTTTCTCTTCCTTTTAGCGCACTTAGCTGCAGGTCCACTGAACTCAACTGGTTTCGTTTCATTTGGTGAATTGGCTGCCACTTAGTAGAATAGAGTAACAAATTTAGATTGTTTGCGATGTGACATTATAATTTTGCAGAAATTAATGAAAACCACAATAGACTGACAAAATCAAAAGAATCAAGCCCAAAAAAGAAGACCTCACTAGGAACCAGATTTCGAAGCAGATGTTCCTGCTTCAGGAAGAAAAATACGGGGGGGGGGGGGGGAGTGAATAAGGATGTGATACTTTCATTTCCAGGGAATATCTCCTATAATCATCTCAACATCTATATTTGTCCAAGAGGCAATAATAAAACAAACATAAATCGCATCTATTTTTGGTTGTTTATACACATTGTATCTAGCCATTGAACTCCATTTAGGGCATTAATGCAAATATATCATCTTTTTCTTAAGCACAAGTTCATTTGGTTTTATTCTGCCTGTCAAATTTTCGAACCTAATCTCAACTTGTCTGATTATAAAATTTCTTTGAACATGCAGATATCATCTTAATTTATTTCTCTCATTTTTTTGCATACTGGAGATATGCCTAAATGTTCTAAGACAAGAGTATCATTTTATTCTTGTCTCATTATGCATTCATCTTCGTATTTTTGTCCTACACCATGGCCTCTTAGTAAGTTAGTGTCCAATAACGAGAATATATTCCCCTAATTAAACAGCCTCAAAATACTAGCTTTAACCTTACATCAAAGCAACATCATTTTCATAATAATTTTAACCATATTTCATCTAGAATTGAAAAGTAACTGAAGGAATACAGATCAAGAGCAACATATTTTGCAACAAATGAGTCTGCACAAACATTTGACTGAATTGAATTATAAATTGAAGAATAATACATATATTTAATTCTACTTCATCAAACTCATGAAAAAAACATTTTGTGTGTCATTGTTGCTACAATAGGATGAAATTTAATTATGTTTTCAAACCAAGAAAGGTGGACTTGATTCTTCACATGTTTAATATACCAGTAATTCATTTATGCAAGTCGTGACAATCATTAATCTTTTTTTACTAAAAGAAAACAATTGTTAATAGATAATGATTATTCTTAGTTCACTCAGATACTCGTACCTGATTTGCTTTGATTTCCTCTGGATTAGCCGCTTATTATTTCACGATCTGCTTGACGTTATTTTTGCATTTTGCATGTTGCCTTGTATGTGTTGATATCATTCCTGCTTTTTGGCTCCAATGCATGGTGTGATTCACATACTTATTTAAGGATGACTACAGTGTTGAATGATTTCAAAGATTTAGAATACAATAATTTTTTCCCAAACTCTTATGTAGTATTAAAATCAATTTATATTCACTAGCATTTCCTTTATGTTCTTTGTTAGAAGGGAGGTTATGGCCTCTTCCTTTTCAACATTGCTCTCCTTCTCATTTTCTTTGCCCTCATTAGGTGATCCATAATGCTTCCTCCATCGTGTTGCTACCACCTTCCGTGTTGATAACAAGTGAACCTGTGAGGTAGCATCAATGGATTTGCCTTTTTCTTCCTCACTGGACCACTCCATCACTCGCTTCTTTGCCTCGTCTGCCTAGATCTTCATCCACAAATTCCTACCACTGCTAGATGCAGCCAAGATTTACTCCCAACAAAGAGATATGTCTCCTCCAGCCAAATTTCCATAGATACCTCCTTTGAAACAAGAATCTCATCCCCCTCTTCACAGCTTGCCTAAAGTGAGTGATGACCTTCTTTCAAACAGAACAACATGACGACACATCTGGGCGACCAGATCATACTCAGAGAATAACACAACCAGATCCTGCCACCCACACCACCAAATCTGAGTTAGTAGAGCTGCAAATGTTGATCCTCATCACTTCTGGCTATCCCAGGAACACCTACTCACAAAACTCTATCCCAACAGGCTCACCCTAAGCAACACCTACTCCCACCATTGTTGGTCTTCCTCAAATTGAAGTACTAATCAATATCCACCATGTGCATGCATAATCTGATTATTTCTTTGATAGTTATGCTAATGTCTCATACAAAAGATGTTCAGATCATTCGAGCACCATTTGGGTTTGATCTGGTGTAAGGTGTGGTAATCCAAAATTCATTGAACATGCCTCAGGTATCTCATTATCTCAAAGTTTGCATAAATAATTATTAGGCCAAGTGTGTGAAGGTCAAGTGGATTGTTTGATCTAACTTTGATAATCTAGAAAATTTATCCTAGATGCAAGTTCATAAGGAGGTGTTAAATAAAGATGATTATTCTTAATCTCCTATCTTATTCGCTCCAATCCCCTTACTTGATTTTGCATGATTTCTTTTAGATTCATCTCTGATTATTTTTTGATCCACCTCTGGTACTTAGTCAATTCACGTAGATGTTATTTTCCTATTCAATTATTATATTGTATTTTTTTATATTGATCTTATATTGTGACTACCATGTATGAAATCACTTACCTCCTGATTTGAGAATGATGATTGTGTAAAAAGATTATACTATTTAAAGGTTTCAAACTACAACAAATTTTTTCCCAAACTCTTACAATAGCATGGTGTAGATAATGTAAATGTTTTGATAAATACGCAAAAGAATCAACTTCTTTAGTATTTAATCAGTGCACTCAATTGGACGATAGAGTGCAAGGCATTAAAAGCACCTTAAAATCTGCGTGAAGACATTGTCACAAAAAGACAATGATCACCTATAAAATAAAATCCATTACCAAGGATGAAGAGCAAAATCATTCCTAAGAAGCAACTTTGAGAATAGGAAGAATAGCCGCGTTAGAAGAAAATAAGAAATACGTATGAAAGGAAAATTTCAAAGGATAAACAATTTCCATTCTCCAAAAGATCTCCTAACATAAGGAAGTATACACCCTTTTAGCCACAAGAATTATAAATGAAAAAAATACTCCTCTAGAAGTGTTAATACAAACAGAAAGAAATTAACCGAGCTCAAATTCTACTGTTACAAACCCCAAGTAAAGTAAACCCCAAAATCTTCCATGCAGAAAAGGAACAATTGAAAAAGCCGCTTTCGCCCAACAAGAACGAGGAGATAAGAATAATGAGAGGAAATCCGAAAATATTTGCTGTCCAAAATGATACTCAACTCCGAAGCAACCATAGGCATTAGAGAAATAAGAGAGGGTGAGAAAAAAAAAATCTTATTTGGGCAACATGGGGAATAAATCTCTCCAAATAATAAGAAAAACTGACTATTACTTAATATTCTCTTTCCTAATAACACAAGAACAAAGGGGAAAAAAAAAAATCCTACCAGAGGAAAGAAATTCTGTAAGAAATCAAAACCCAGCATCCATAAAAAAAAATTTCGCCCTTTTCTCCACAGAACAATACCTCTGGATGCGAAAGCAAGTGGCCTGTGGTTGAGCACCTCCACATCAGAGTCCATCAGCTCCTCCTCGAACTCCTCGAAGTCCGCCTCGAAGTCATCCCCCATAGCCAGGCGCCGGCCACCGTTCTTCTTCTTCTTCCCCGCCTTGCTAGCTCCGCCCTCCTTCAGATCCGGCCACAGGTAGTCGGCAGTCAGCCGCCAGTCGGGTCTACCCGCCGGAATTAACTCCGAGATGATCGCCCCTCCGCACATCTTCGATCTCCAACTCTCTTTTTTCCGCCTTCGACAGCCCAAAAAGATCTCTTTTTTTTTTTGGTTTCTAAAAGCTATGAAATGGTTAGAAGAGCAATGAAAGGAAGGTGGGCACTTATGTTCAGTATATCAAACGGTAGGTGAGACTAATTAACTTTTTAAAAATGATTTACAAAATATTAGTTAAAAAATATTTTTAAATTTACCCCTCATATTTATTTTCTCTTCTCTTTCAAAATATAATCAAGAATGAAACCCCCTCTAATTTTAGGTTTCATGTTTGAATTTTTTCCAAATATTACTCTTATCGAGGTGACTAACGATAAAGATATAGAATCGTCATATTAACGATTTCTTTCGACTGATCCTATCGATGAAAAAAATAAATCAAATAAGTACAAATGGAATCATCTCAGTATATCTAACATCTCAAGGGATCGATTCTCTTTTGAGGAAAAGTCAACAAAAATATCGTAGTTGAAGTGAGTAATGAATTAGGATGGTAAATGAATCGAAAATTCATGAAGAAAATTGATATTCGATTTGGTAAAAATTTCTTTATTTTCTTTCCCTGCATACAAAATTATATACATATATATATTTAATTTATTAATATTTATAAATCATATTTATGAACACAATTTATAAATTATGGTCATCACTAAATTCTCGTTAATATAATAAATAAATTTCAAAATGAACAAATAAAATTTTATTATCTAGCTTAATTATAAATTAAATAAATTTTAAAATATAAAAAATTCATAATATCTAAACAAATTAAGCTCAAGTCCATGAAAAAAAATCAAACTAAATTTGAACAATCAATTTCAAAAGCTTAATCGATTTTAGCCACAGTTTAACTTAATTGAATTATCTTATTAAATAAATTTAAACACTATAAAATTTAATTTAATTTGATTCGTTTACTATCGTAAACCTAATAAGGTGATAAAAGATCAATAAGATGAGTCATAGTAGGGAACAATAAAAAACTTCTAGAGTGAGTAATCAAATTCTAGATCATTCAGTTTGACTCTCATATATTCATGATTCAATCCGTAGCTATAACGAATTTGTAAAATTTTTCAATAGATGAAGTGATAAACCAAGAAAATTGAATTTGTTGGCATGAGTACTTTTCAATTTACTTTCCTCCTTCAGAATTTCATATATTTTTTCCTAGAGTGAGTAATCAATTAGGATTGTAATTGAATCGAATTTGGTAAGATTTCTTTTATATTCTTTTGATACACATAAGATTAATTAAATGAATCAAATAAACTTGAATATATGTGCAACTTATTAATATTCATAAATGAGATTGATATCCTGCGTAATTCGTGTGCGATAATATAGTAATGAGAAATGTACAGTAACTTCGCTTCGAGCACCCATCTCTGTTCGCCATTGTCATCGAACGTTCGAATCACGATCGAAATCTGATCGAATTGTAGCCGTCAGCACTGCGATCACAATGCGACCAGAATTTGGTGCGATTGCGGGCACTAATGTCGTTGGCTGTCACAATTCGATCCGATTTCGATCACGGTTCGATCGGATTCCGATCACCGTCCGACCGGATAAACAATGGAGGCGACTCTGATGGATTCAGAAGTTGCTATAATGCTCATCGGAGCAACGATGCACAGAATGACAACATTGTGTATTCCTATTTACTATCATTTTGCACGATCGAATCTTCTTTTGCACCAATAATATTCATAAATACACTGTTTGTAAATTATATTCACTAATAAATTTTTATCAATATAATAAATAAATAAATAAAACTTTCAAAATCAACAAATAAATTTTTATTATCTAGCTTAATTATCACCTAAATAAATTAAAAAAAAAAGCAAAATTTTTAAACAATCAAATAAAATTTAAACAGTCAGTTTCAAGAGTTTGATTAATTTTAGATTCAATTTGACTTAGCTTATCAAATGAAATTTTAACACCATACAATTTAATTTAATTTGACTCATTTACGACCGTTAAACCTAACAAGGTGATGAAAGGTCAATAGGATGAGTCACAGTAGTGTTTGGTTAAATAATCTGGTCTTCGACAATGTAAAAAAAATTCAATTAGCGAGTTGAAAAAGGAATTCTTACGGGTCAAAGTGGTCTTTTAAGGTCATTGACTTTTGATGGTAATCACTTTCTTCGTCAATCACATGTTACTTAATCGATAATGACAAGTGATTTCAACGAAGATTAAATTATAATTAATAATATTTCAACAATGATAACGATGGAATAAGGACAATTTTGTGACCAGTGTAGGATAAAGATTTTATCTTTTTTTTTTTAATGATACTCTTGTTACCTATTTTTTCTGTGAATCGGGTAAGAGGGTTCGTGTGTTAGACACGATCCGAATCAAATAATCGGTTCGGTAAAGAGAACAAGATAGAATGGGTCGGACGCAATTGTCTGAGGCAATTGGAACGGGAGAACAATTCGAGGTAATCGGCATGGCGAGGCGATGACGGAAATCACTTTGTTATGAGATGGATGAGAATCGGCTCGGCATAGCAAGCCCGGAAATAGTTCTATGCGGGAGAAAGAGAAGTTGGTTCAAGCTGTTGGGAAGAGCCTAAGGGCTACGCTACGCGTGAGCCATAAGTTTAGGTTAGTTTCGTCGAAGGCAAATGGTTGAAAGAGACAAGTTAGCATATTTTCTGAAATGTAGATAAGAGATTATTACACATAATATTCCGAGAAGTCTTCGCTCTTCGTGTCTGTAACAGAATGATTCTCCAGATGAGCGTGGTGGCCACGTGTACGACGGGGCAAGCTTGCGATGCAACAACTGATCAGAGGAGGAGAATAAAAGGGGAAAGCAGGACAGAAGTAAGGATGATCCGCATTATTCCAACCAGCAAGAGATGAAGGCACATTCGAGAGGAGGAGAACAACCACTTCGCCGGAGAAGGAGAGAAGAAGAGGGGTGATCTTTATCTTTCTCGTACAGTTTCCTGTATCTCGACCTAATTGCAAGAGGTTTTCTCCTCCATCTCCGGAAATTCTTTCCGCGAAGGAGGACGTTCATAGTGAAAGTGCTTTAGCATAGTAGCCGGTGAGAGAGCTCACCTCCATGGAGTAGGAATTCTTATTCCGAACCACGTTACATCCTGTGTCTTTGTTTCGTTGCTTGTGTTGACTTACATGTCTTTGTTTCACGTTTCATTTTTTACTGTTGCGGTCGGAGACAATCCCCTAAGCTTCCTTCGCGCCCCACTGCGTCGAAAGGAAGTCTACAGATCTCCTTCCCCGTAACCGCATCATTTAAGATGAAAGAAATGCTAAAAATTGGTAATTAAGGTGTCAGTATAAATAAATTATTAGGGCTATTTTGTAATTCACTCAAAGAAGGCATGTTTAGGGTTCAGGGTGTAAAATGTTGTTTTAAACAAAAAGTAATTCCTTTTAAAAAAAAAGAAGATATTAATACTTTATTTATTTATTTTTAAAAGCAATTATATGTATTCTTTAAATTAAAATATATGATTTAGCATTTCTTTCTGAATGTACTAAAGCATGGGGTTTTCCTAAATAAAATAAAGTTTCCATTTATTGATAATGAATCTAATTCTAGAAGCCTTTTCCCAAATAAAAGATATTTTTATTTAGTTTACAAGTAATTTAAGGGTAAAAATTGAATTTAAATGGAGATAATATATATATATATATATATATCTTATCTTTCTCTCTCTCTTTTTTTTTTTAAATGCTTCGTTCTAGAAGTTTTTATTTACTTCACTTAAATTTTCAAATACCTCAATCATAATTTCGAAATATCTAAATTTTGCACTTACTCTTTAAATTACTAAATTACACATAAATTTTCTAAAATATCCTCCTTCCACTTTGCTCATTTAGCTATATTAAATAGAATGACTATTGCTTGACCCGATCAACTGATGATCAATCGACGATCGAACTAGTAACGAAATCATGATGATCAAATCATCCATGAAATCACAACCAAACAACCGCTTGATCAAGCCATTATAATTTTGTGACCAATTTAACTGCTTGACATCTATTAATTTTTATAACTAATTCGATCAATCTCATTGTGATTTTATAATCTCCTCGACCATTGATTATAATTTTACGATCTAATCAAGTGGTTATCGATCGGTTTCATTTGGATAAGTGGACAAGGTAGAAAGACACAAGGTAATTAATGCATATTCATGATTTAGTAATTAATTTAAAAAATAAAACATGTGGATTATTATTATTTTTGAAACTTAAGCGAATAAATATAATTTTCTATTTAGTTATAGTAAATATTTTTTTTAAAAAAAAAAATTATAACAGGTGGTTTTGAGAGAAAAAAAATCATCTAATTAAAATATCAAATGCATTAATTTCATTTTTACATAAATTTTATCAGTAATTTTTTAGGTCGAGGAATCTCTGAGCAAGAGGTATATCCTCTTCAAGACTTCAACGCTCTTAGGCTACGTTTGGTACGGAGTAATGTAATCAACCTTGTAATGTAATCAAGTTTATATTGTAATGTAATGTAATGTGTATTACATTACTGTGTTTGGTTAGCGATTGGTGTGTAATCTTTGATTACAAATGTGATTACATTCGTTTGTTTGGTATCCATATTTGTTATAAGGAATGTAATTCATATTATTATAAAATGACAAAAATAACCTTATAAGGTTCATGCGATCAGCGAAGAACACCGTGCTCGATAGTCGTCATGACTCATCGGCGGCCCGTCGATGCCGGCGCCGGCCGTCGATCGTCAGCCGGCCGGCCGCCATCGTCGACGATGATCCGATCGCGTCGTCGGCCGACGTGTCATCGCGATCCGCCCGATTGATGTTCAGCCGGCTCGCCGCCACCCGATCGCCGGCCCGTACCTCGAGCGATTAGAAAAAATAAAAGAAGGACATATTTGTAAAGACAAATATTGAGTCCGTAATGTAATCTGATTACATCGCTTTTCCTTCGTAATCGAAATTACGGATCTTGACTCTTATTTTGTAATGCGATTACATTACATTACATCTTTGAAATGTTAACAAACAAAGTAAATCATCTTGTAATGTAATCCGATTACATTACAAGCATTATTACCCCGTACCAAACGTAGCCTTATAGTTAAAGCATTCAAAGAAACGCAGAACCGCTAGAAACAAGAGAGCAGTTAAAAAATTGTGGAACCGTTATATTAGCGGCTCCTACATTTGTCCTACGTGTGGAGAAAGTAAATCTTTGGTGGCTTTTGAAATAACAAGAAGCGACTTAAAACATTAAAGTCTAGTGCATGCATGGATTATCAATATATATTAGTAAAATTATATATATAATTTATATTAGGTAAAACTTCGTCCACGTGATGGTAAAACGGATTGACATTTCACATATTAATTGTTCAATTCTCTATTGGAATAAGTTCGACTTTAAATTTTAAAAAACATTTGAGTAGATAGATCTGAGCAATCGTCTGAGCTTAGTGTAAGTCGAAAGTTTACATTTTCAGATGGAGTACATTTTTAATATTGAATCTATCTTACAAAAACAATGCGATCGTGTTGTCGAACTTTACTCTAGTGGTTAGTGCATCATATCTTATTTAAGAATTATTTAGTATTCCGTTATAGACCCGTGGGATCAGATTTATCATCTCTAGAATTGATCATATCGAAGACTTGAATATCGAATGCTAGTAAAAAATATATATTTGATTTTTTACTAGTGCTTATTCAATCGGACGGTGGATAACAGAGATATTCACAAATGCTCATAAATGAGTTGTATAGAAAACCATTATTTATATTAAATGTGGAACCGTCACATTAGCGGCCCCTGCCACTGCCCATACGTGTGGAGAGGGGGAGAGGGAGGTAAATTAGGTGTCAGGTGACTAGCGCAGAAATGCGGAACCATTATTTATATTAAAAATATTATGCTACACAATTTTTCTGTGAGCACCTCCATTATATATCCACCATTCGATCTCCTAGGATTCAAGGATTATATTGTAATGCTCATCCGATTGGACAGTGAATAACAACGGTGTTCACGGATGAATTGTGTAAAGAATTATTGCTCATATATAAAAATGTCATGTTACACAATTCATCTATGAGTATCTATATTATTCATCGTTCGATCTTTTAGGAAAGATTGGATTATAGTATTTATTCGATCGGACGATAGATAATGAAAATGTTTAAGGATACTCACGAATAAATTGTATAGGAAATCAATGCTGTATATATACATAAAGAGTACAGAGTTGTAGAAAAAAAAAATACTAACGGTAATAATTTTATGGTTGAAATAAATAAATAATTATATTAGATCAAGTATACCTTTCACATATGATAACGTAGATTAGAACTTCAAGTGGAGTTTGACTGAAGAGAGAACTATTTTTCTGCTGCAAATTGTGGCTGATAATCTTTTTAATACATCTTTAATCATTATCAACGGGCAACAAGTCTTCTTTGTTTGAATATTTTTCTGAACATTACAGACTCATCCATCCAAGTTGACTCATTAATTAACTTCATCAGAACCCAAGATCCAGGATAAGATATGCTCTCTTTGGTTGTCTCCTTTTAAATTTTATCTTCAGATATATTTAATGATCTTTCATTTCAGCTTTCTGCTAAAGACAAATTAGATTATGGACCCTGACTCAGTTCAGATCAGTGAGAAAAATATATCATATCAATTCACCATGCACACAGTCCAAATTTGCTGATGTGCTTTTGCTTCCGGAGAGCTCTCTCTTTGATAAAAACTTTTAAAAATTTTTAGCAATTGAGCTAGCAAAATATTTCTTAAACTTTGTTCTTCTTTCTCCAACGTACGTTTGAATATTTGGCATATGATTTTTATAAACTTGCAATCGAGTAATAAGGATCTAGGCTATAACTCGATAAAAGATTATCAGCATTTGACTCGAACTCGAAACATAATTACTCTTGGATTCCAAAGCATAATTAAATACAAAACAGAAATGAAATCTACTAAAGATTGAGTTGACTCGGCAAATTCAAGTGTTTGTGTTTTTATAATATCCATAGGAACACAATCGTCATCCATATCACGAACATAATTATAAAATGATATATCTTTCAACGTCATAGTACTAACTACTGTATCATATTTATTATTTAATCACTAAATCATATCTAATATGATAATTTTCTTAATTTTATTAAACATAGACATAATTCATAATTTTATTTAAAAAATTCAAACACATATTAAATTAATCTTTTAATCCAATGGTCCAATTAAATTAATTTAATAATCTAATAAATTTAAAATTCGATTAGATTAACCTATTAATCTAACGAGTTTAGAATCCAATTAGATTATCATTTGATTTTATAAACTTGCAATCAAGAAATAAGGATCTAAGCTAACTTGATAAAAGATCACCAGCATTTGACTCGATCTCCAAACATAATTACTAATGAAGTCAAACTGAGAAAGTCAAAGAGATGGTTGAATCTATTCAGGGGGATATCAGAGCGTGTGGCGAGTGCACGCTGGCCACCAAAACAGTACAATAAACACAAATAATCAACTAAAAATCCTAGCAGATGATGTGCAAAATTGTAATCGTATGCACCCCTTCTCTTGATCTTTTCATGGAGCAGAGAGAATCGTCTAAAGATTGTGCATAGCTCAACGTTGGAAGGTTCTGCTAGTGCCAGATTTTGTCGGCTGTAACGCAAATATCACATTTGCAGCAATGGCAAGGCCATAACGGCGCCAAAGATGGAGAGCAATAGGAGTAGCAGCCAAAATGGAATCGGCTTTGATTGCCTTCTTTTAGCTTCTCCGTCCGCAAGCTTCTTGTTTTGGTCTTCTGGTTTTGTAGGTGCTGCCGCGGCGGCTGCCGCAGGAGGGCTCGCTTCGCCCTTTCTCTGAGGTTCCGATATCGATTGTATAAGAGCCTGCTGTTGCTGGTACTTCTCGAGGTATTCTGGAAATAGCTTCCTAAAGCTCGTGCTTTTTTTGCTGCTCGAAATGAAAAATGATAAGAAGAATCGTAATACGATAACTTGTTCGGTAAACTTTTAAGACAATTTACCTCTCGCAATTGTATGCGAGCGAAGCCTTCGCCAATTGTCGCTTTTCGACATCAGACGTCTTGATGCTACCAGTGGTTTGGTGATCATCCATCTGCACCAACAAAGTTGATATAGATGAACTGAAAAAAAAAAAGAGTTTAAGATGCATATTCTTCTTTATAGTTTGTTTTCCCTAGCATGATGTATGAAAAAAATAGCATACGAGCCAAATACTTCCACGAAGTTCTAAAAGTTGATTCGATATTTAACCTAACAAAGGAACATAATTAAAGTGGTTTTTATGAAATCCAAATCCATATTTACAATCCAAGCTGATTATGCATTGAAAGTGGAATTCTTGTCTTCATTTTTGTTTGTCCCATGACAATAAATTTGTTCGAATTGGAAAGGAAATTAGAGTGCAAATCAATCCAAAAAACTCACCATGAAAGAAAGGAGTCCAGTCAGTATGCTGCAACCCAAGGAAACACATATTAGAAAACAGAAAAAGGTGCGCAACTAGAATAAAGTTGTTTTGGAATCTATAGATACATGGAATTTTTCCTCTTTTCGGCTACATATTACCTTGATACCGACCACATAGGATTCCAGGACTCAGGATGGACTGAAAAAAAAACAACGATGAATTGTGTCCATCTAATCACCACAGCTGACTAACAAATTATCCATTTCTTTGAGAACTTACAGTCACTCATCGACAAACAGATCTTCGTGTTAGTAGAAAATCGTCCATTGGGTGTTATCAGGCTGTATAAAATGAAATTGGTATAACTCAATGGAAATAAACCTACTGTAGTTATCTACTATTGAGTAGTCGAAACATTTGTATACAGCATACCTAATACTAGGAGGCTTGAATGGATAATCAGGTTGAAATTTCAGTTTCCCATAGTAATATCCACCTTCATGAAAAACAAAGAGGTTTAGTTTATAGATGCATAAACAACAAACAATTGAATGCAAACAAGAAATAGCCGACAATTTTAAACTACGACAATTGAGTATCTAGTTGAATGAACCATGGGAAACAAATCTAGTAAAACCCAGGTAAAGGAGCTAGAACTAGCTACCTTCAAATGGTGTGCCTTTGCTTCCTTCGAGCACAAAATCTGAAAGAAAATCAGATACAACTAATTTAAAATAATGATTGGTGACAAAGAATAATCAGAGAAGGTATAGGATGACTTGTTAAACACCCATAATTCCACGGCTCACGTGTATTCCAAAAACTGATAATAAAAAACAATAGAAAGCTAAAGCCTCTAGAGTAGCAATGCAACAAGAAAGTAAGAGCTATGGATGTAAAATACCAAGTAGATTGCAACAAACCGAAACTTGCTGTAGTTCCTTTGGCTTATTGCACTGAATAATTCTGCACCATCACTAATGGACAAAGCACAAATATGCTTGTGCAAACAAATAACTAAAGCCAGCAAACCAACTAGGAAAACTAGACAAATATTTCTGGCATCTGAATGTTACATGGTCTCCTGGAGACTGCTGACTCAAGTTTCAGGAGAAAAAAAAAAGAGAAGAAAAACCCTCTCAAGGAGCAACACCAATAATATTGTTGAAGGCGCTCGATTTAAGGATCAATTTTCCACATCCATCCAATGTCTACATCACAGTTCATTATCTCCATTCTCCATGGGATGGATGCTCAAGGTCTCTTCGTCAAAGAAAAGAGGACAATACACGAAGCTGTGCATTGTTTATTGCCAATTGAATACTGCAAAGATCAATTATCCCGTCTCAAATTGATAACTTGTTTGATTACCTTAACACACTTGCATATATCTAAGGTTGATTTAAGGTTCAGCAGTCTCAATCGACAGTTAGATTCAGATATTCAAAAACACTTTTCAGGACACTTTATTGACATTACATGTTACTGGTTATGCATTTTGGACACATTAATGCCCTGGTCGTGTGTAGACCTAATGAACAAATGTTCCAGGAGTACTTGGACTGCTCTGAGATCATGTTTTTGAAGATAACTTGGTTGATATAATGGAGAACATGGGAAGCATCTCAAACTTGTTCTCAATACATTAATATTTATATGTAAAATTAAATAACTTTTTCTTCTGGACAGTGTGGCATTCCTTTATCATATAGCAGTGACCAGGGAAGAGATATTTATTGATCTGGAAAAGGTTCAGAAAGTGGCTATGCTATGTATGAGGTTGCATTCGAGTCTTATTAGATACTACTGTCACTTTATGGAGGGATTTTCTAAGATAGCAAAATGACTAAGAAAGGGTGAAGTTTATCCAATAAGATTCTTGTGAGGTAAACTTCCAAGTGCTAAAGTAGAGCTTGATGAGTGCTTCAGCTTTTAGCACTGTTGCTGATGAGGATGAACTTGTTCTATTCATGGACGTGTCAATCTAAGGATTGAGAGAAATCCTAATGTAGCATGATAAAGTGGTGCCTTATGCTTCTTGACAGCTTAAGAAAGGAAACAAATATGTACTAGAGATGGATTAAGCTCTTTGTTGACGAATGCACCATTAGCTACGATTATAATAAGGTAAATGCTGTGGCCAATGCATTAAAGAAGATGCACAGACAGATGCTAGCACAGCCCTATTTAGCAGTAACTGAGTCACTCCATTAATAGAATATCATAAAGTCAGGAAAAGTTACTGTGATATTATGGCTTTATTGGTGGCTCAATCTCCTAAATTATAGCAAATTATAGGGTGTCAGTAGGATCTTTGTTTCTCTAGAGCAAGGCATTCCTCAAACAACGGTTGGGCACTATCAGGAGTGAGATATGCAAGGATCCTATTTACCTAGTTTGCTGCCCATTTAGTGTGACTTCATTGTTTGGTGAGGGCTCATGAGGAAAAGCCACTAAGTTTTATGGGTGTAATGTAAGTGTTTTCACCCTGTAGTGCTCCTGTACAAGGGGCAGCAAAGTCTTGTAGTTACCTTTATTCTAATGGTAACCACAATGCTAACTAGGGCTTCTTAAATCCTCAACTAATTTCTGCATCAAGTCTTTCAATTGAGATTAAATTCTTGTTTCTTGAAAGAGGATTTGTGTGATTGGCATTTAGTTGTTGCCATATTGTGTGAACTGGTGAGTGCATTTGTGAGGCAGGCTTGAATGGAGTGGATGTGATTATGTAGCTTGAAGTACTTAGAGGATCACAGTGAAACCATAAGTTGTTGGAGGAAGAACCATATTTCGTCTTCTTTTGGACTGCTTGAATTGCTTCTCTATTTGTTGGTTCATAATAGACTTAGGATATGATTGTAATATGATGCTTATAAATAATGATACTTGCTTTACATCATGCGTATACTTGTGTGCAGATAGCAAACAATGCATTGTATACTATCCACAATGCCTACATGTTTATTATATCTATGCTGAGTTTTTGCTACTTGTTCAAACCATTTCAATAATGTTGCACAGTAGCTGAGACTTACTAATGAGTATAGGTTAACTGTGCTTCTAATATACAGATTATGTCTATTTGATTCCTTTGGACCTCTTGCTAGATCATTGACACAGTCATCAACATTCTTTTATCAACATGGCACTGGATCAATCAACAATGAGTTTGTGGACTACTATGCATTGGCAGCCATATCCAAGCTTAAGCAGACACTAAGTACTACTATACTGCATCAAATTGCTAGAGGGAGACCCATAGGTTCTTTGCTTCTTAAAGGCACATATGCGATAATGAGAGTAGTGTAGCATAGCGTATGCACATCATGACATATCAGTTTTAGCATAGAACCTCATCATAATTTCAATTTTAGGCTACCTTTACAAGTTACATCGTATTGAGTTGCTATATGACATCTTGTTATTTACCTTCCTATCTTGTTATTTACTTTCCTATTATTATGCATATTATGCTGCTACATTCCTACCATCTATTTCCCATTTGACAACCCTTTTTACCTTGCCACCTAGATCAGCCTGAGGCGAATGGTAGGATTGTCAGATTGAGTCAATAGGTGCATCTTTAAGGCATACTTTGTGGCTGGAGTATATGTAGATTTACTTGCTTGGATCTTAAAATACTTCTTTGTTTGTCTTTAGTTTCAATTTCCTACTACTTATCTCTTCAGTATTCTATTAGTCGATATGCACTGTCAGATGATTTGGTTTCCATAATGAAATGCTCTAGTTCAACTACTACTTTTCTGCTATGGTATCAAATGTTCTAAACTGATGATTAGTTTTAAGTTGTGGCATGTTGCAACAATGCACTTGCCACATAGTCCAATGGGTGAGATGGTGAACCGCCATCAGATCTTGCATGCTGCCGATTAAGGAAGACTTTGCACTATGCATTGGATTTTTTATTTAGACAAGACGTCAAGCTTAAGTGAGGGAGACTGTGATACTGTAATTTGGAACCCACATGGTTAGTTGTGAGCAAATAAAGGGGATTCATGAGTTTAAATGAATGAGCTACTGTTGATTTAAATATTTTAGAATTTTAGACACTTGTGGAGTCTAACAAGTTAATAGGTGAATCCTCTCATATATGTGGGTAGTGACACTATATATGTTGCGAAATCAGAAGAAAAATATATACACATCAAAACACTTACCATAGTCATATTGCTTCGTATTTCCTGTATCAATTTTGTAGTTTTTTTTCTCTCTTAACCTAATGATACTAACATTTCAAACATATCATAGTGTAAAATGGAGCATGGGAGTATAAACCGTTGTTCATGTTCTGTGGTACATTTTCTCTTTCTACTCCCTCCTTACACGAGGCCTGCTAAAGAATAATCACACTGCATTTCATGATTGAACAAGCTATTATAAAATCAAATACGCTCCAGATATCTTCAATCCAAAAAGACAAATATTCTGAACCAAATAAGATGTCAGTTTTTATTCCTCAACAATCTTCAGCTGAAACTCATAAGTGTACTCAATGTCTAAAACTACATCTCTAGTGGAGCTTTTATGCATCTAAATATTATTACACGTATGCCAAAGCTTTCAAACAAACTGAAAAATTGTCCAACATCAATTTATTAATATACAGAATGTAGAAAACGAATTATTTATGGTATTAAAATAGGCAATCTAGATCCACTTAAGAGCACAATGCATTAGGTACCACTAGAGTCTAGAGAAAACCTTGAGATCTTTCACATAGTTGTCAAGCACCAGCCAAGGTCAGGATCGGCATGCTGATCTAATTTTGGATGATCAGTAATAGGCAAAAATCAATGTAACATTAGGTTTTACAGCTCTTTTTTAAACTCTTAAAGATGTCATATATCATTGCACAATAAAGGAGAATAACAAAGATGAGAAAGAGAAACCACTAGCAAATTGCATCATAATCAAAGTAGGATAGATAAAATAACTCACGCCAATCTAAAATATCACTGGGTGAAGGTCGAGCAACAATCTGTGGAGGTGGTTCCTGAATTTTAACAATATCAGAGTTACATTATCAAGAAAGATGAATCCCACGGAGTAAACTTTGAAAATAAAATAAAATAAAATGACACAAAAAAATTGAAGAACTAAAATCATTCTTCCACCAAATTCATTAGAACCTACAGCTTCAAAAGGAATCATCAAAATTAAAGCAAAGTCCAAAAGGAAAGACAGAAAAGATGAGAATGAACGGAGGAGCACTTTGTTCTCATAAATATGTAAATTATGTTTAACCTCGAATGCAACTTGTAGATTCAACCACAATAGTCCCTCAGAACTCGAAAAGTCACAATGAAAATGGCTGATTCAGTTGCAGGTTCTGAAGCTCTCATTGTTGGCACTAATGATGCCAATGATTGGCCCATCATTGCTTTATTCCACTTTGATAGACCAGGAGAGAATTTTGCACTATTTAACATGATTTACAGTAGCAGGTGTAGAAGCAATGAATTGAATTTCTGCACATTCTGAAATTGCCTCTATCCACATAGAACGATGTCAGGGTGATGCTTGCTGCAGCATGTGCTATTTGGCTGACGTTTGCTGCAAGGGAAAGGTAAGTGTATCATCCTACTCAGAGCTACTTGCCGGAACGGGTGTCCCTCTTGTTCATTGTCCCTGGAGTGGGGCAGTTGGTCTGATTTCTCCTATTTGAGAATGAAATTGAGTTTGTTTGGTCTAGTTCTAACGTAAAGCATATGGTTAAGTAGGGAATTGGTGACCTAACTAGGGTCAACGTATTAATTTTTCTACTCATTTTCGTCTTCTATACCACTTCCAGCAAAGCACAAAATAGAACAATCAGTCTGCTGTAATGACCTCCATATGCTTTTCATTTTCTTTGATCTTCTCTTAGATTGCTTTTTACGAAGTTGTACCTTAATGATAGTCCACAAGTCCTAATGTATGCTAAGGAATAAACTGGAAAATTCTTGAATAAATTTCTCAGACGGTTCTGCATTAAGAAACTCTGCAAGTAATGTCCACTAGCATGATAATTATCATAGAAACATGTAGTTGATACAGAAAGAATAAATGATGGAAAACATGAAGCTTAAGTTTGGACTTTTGAGAGTAATTATTTTCTGAAGAACTGAAGCAATAAACCAACAGCTCATTAACAAAATCAAACTTAAACGGGCATACCCTACAAAGAGCTTGAAATTCCTTCTGAAGGCGTCTTACACAAGCCTTATCTGCCATTTTCTATAACTCAACTAAGTTGATAAACCAGTGCCTTAAAACCCTCGTCAATCCCCAAATGTAAATCTTGGTTGATTTGACGTCGACTTCTGCAATGTGGCCAGTATTAGAAAGATTTAGAAGATACAATTGAAGACCTATAATCAGTTGATAGCATGCGATAATACCTTGAAATAAACATCAAGTATTACTAATCGGATAATCAAACTAAAAGTAGAGAAAAAGGGCAACTTCAAGGGGTTTTTTTTTTTTCAAATACAAAAGCATCTGGGCCAAAATACAACCATATTTGAACCTACGAAAGCGCAAAAAAAAACTTGGCAAATGATAGGAAAATTCAAATCAAACATAGCAAGCAACACATGTAGAATTCAAATATGCCTTGATAATCAATTCAAAATTTACATCTTTATGTTTCAGAAAACACGTAGCCAAATCCGAACATCGAACCCCTAATCCGCTAAAAAAAACAGAAAGGGAAAAGGAACAACGACGAGTCAAACCAAAAAATTTATGAACCCTACTTAGCAGATCGATCATGCACTAAACGGATTGAAACCAACCGACCGCCATAAGGTAAATCCCAGACCGCCAAATTCAGATCCAAAGGAAGAGCGAAACAACGAAGACCTGTGCGTAGCCGCCGCAGAAAGTTCGTGCGAGAATAGCCGCCCCGGTGTGCCACTGCAATCCAACGAGATCGATGCGATCGAGAAGGATCGAGATAGCGATATGGAGAGAGAATCCCGGCCGCGTAGAATATGGAACAGATTGCGAAGGGGTCTACAACCATCTACGCGGCCGAGCCGAGCCGAGCCGACTGCGAGAGTTATATCGATTACAACAAACTCCATGAGGCAATTTTTGCTATTTTTGAAATTGTATATTTTTGGAAATCATGTATTAATTAAGAAACCAATGACTTATATGGAATTCATGTAAAGAATATTCACAAGTTATTCTACTATATATTGATTAATTTTTTATCTCCGCCGAATGATATAATGGTTAAAATACGATGACACTTACAGATATAATATATATCGATTTCGAAAAAGGTCTAAATTTTTTTTTAAAATTCAGATGACCTCCATATGTCTTAGTCATCACGTCAAGATTCATAGAATTCTCCGTAATTTATCTTCTTCTGATAGTGAAAGATCTAAAAACATCTTGATGGTGGGAACCGTTGGAAACTCTTTAATAATTATCACAATTTAGAGTTGTCGAGTTGGATTGAAAATAATTTAAGCGGGATTTGGTTAAAATTTTATCAATCCGTTATTTTGGCGGACCTAAATGGATTGACCGCATGGTTCTTGAGTTTATACGGGTTCATTGTGTAATCTTGATTGACAGCGAGTTAAGAAATATCAAAAGATAGAACATGTAGAAATAAAATTGTATAAGTTTTTTTTTACCAATATTTTAATATTAACAGACAAGTTTTTCACCATTGTAATCTTCTTTTATCATACATACACCTCAACAAAGTATAAAAAAAATTAAGAGTAAAAAAATAAAAGAATATTTTTTATACTCTAATTATTTTTTATTATCTTGTCACTATTATTCTAATCAATATAAGAAATAATGACATATCAAAATCAAATAATTATCTAAGCTAAAAAATCTCAATTGAATATCTATTTGGAGGAGCAAAAATTTATATTTACATATTATCAAGATTTAAATATTTTGAAATATTATAAAAGAATCAAAAACATCGATACTCAATTTTGTAAATCGATAATTATATCTTAATTATAAGATTTTAATTACTTTTAAATATTTATTTTTTTTTAATCATAGTATTCCATCTATGTTACATATCATTGCCTTAAGCCATCTAGTCCTCAATAATTTTAGATATATTTTTTAAATTTATGTGACCGGATTGACCCATTTAACCTGTAACCCGTTTTGGATTGGAAATTTTTCAACTCGCCGAGATGACGAGTCGACCCGCCCCTCTCCGCTAAATATTGGGTTTACGATGGGTTGACCCGCCTCGCCATGAGTCGATCGGTTTGACAGTTCTACTTACCATATCACATCAATGCCACATAAAAATAAAAAATCTTATTCATCTATGTAAAAAAAAAATATCTCAATAATTTTTTAATTGACCATTCTTTTTTATCAAATATTCAAATATTCATTTTTTTAACAAAAAATAAAATAAAATAAAAAAAAAGAACAACTCCCCCACCCAATTGGAAACCGCTCTCTCTCATAACGAGAGAGAACAGTCCATCCCATATCAGTTCACTAGCTCAAAGAAGGTTTCATTGGGATGGTTTTAATCTTTTACAATTGATTAATTTAAAAGCGGCCTAAATTTTAAAAAACAAAATGAGTTTGTGTGTTCGAAACTATAGTGCTTATAAAAAATATTGTGGCTGCTGGGATTCGAGCCCAGGTCTCTACGGCCACAACGTAGAATTCTTACCACTAAACTACAGCCACAGCAATTGAAAGCGCCGTTTGTTCTAATTATATTAATAATTTTAGGCGCACCGGAAATAGCTCTTGAAATCTCTGCTTTCGTTATATTCGGACCCGGTCGAAGTTCGCCGGAGTTCTCCTCCCGGAACGGAGGCCGGAACCATGCAGCGTCGACGCAAAAGATGAGACCTTTCCCACGATGTCCATCGCATTGCTCGCCATGCAGCCTATCCCCGCCTTCATCTTGTCCCAGCGCTCGCCGGCGGGGAAGCCGTCGATGCACGACTGCTAGCACGCGGCGGTGACGCTCAGCCAGTTCTTCAGCTCGCGCAGCCGCGCCGGGAGCTGCGACAGCGAGCGTGCACCTCCTGGCATTGCTAGACGGCGACCCCGTGCATCTAGCGATCAACTAAACCCAGTAGAAACAACTAACAAGACCATAGATGAATCAAGAACAGAGCTCGATTTGTCCAGAGATTTATAGACATTTAATCACCGCCTGTGTCACATTGGGCGGTCAATGGCGATTTTCTTCATAGATTACAGAAATTGATGGTTCTACAATAGGCCACTGTTGTAAGGAATTGATGTAGACGACAGCCATGCGTCTGTGGCGGTGAAGTTAAAGAGAGTAAAGTTGGAGGCGTCGTCGGAGTTCATGAGGTTGAAGCCGGGCCACTTCACCCGGCCGGCTGTGTCGGCGCCGGCGCCGTAGTTCTGGAACTCCCCGTAGTAGAGGGTGCTGAGCGCGAAGGCGTCGCTCCACTCGAGCCAGCCCGCCGGGTCGACCGCGCCGTCGATGAACGACTGCATGAACACCGTGCGCGAGAAGGCCTTCCACGGGCGGCCGAGGAAGGTCTTGGCGGCGCGGCCGAGTTCGGGAACGGCGCGCACCGTGCAGTTGTGGATGGAGATGCCGGTGGCCTGATCCGGCAAGATGCGGCCCTGCGCCGTGACGACGTTCGATTGACCCGGAAGAGGGACCCGCGCGTAGAGGTTGCAGTTCTGGAAGACGGCGGCGGCGTTGCCGAAGATGAAGTCGACGGTGCCGTAGACGTCGCAGTCGCGGTAAAACTGGCGGAGGGTGTGCACGTAGAGAGTATCTTGGTAACCGAGGAAGCTGCAGCGATAGAAGATTGAGAGGTCGGCGCTGTTCCGTACCGCCACCGCCTGGTACTTCGCCGCCCCCGCCGTGTTCTCGAAGGTGATGCCGACGGCGATGAACCGCTCCCCGGTAACCGCTGCAAGTTAACATTTCAATCAATCCTATTTCCGGCGTCCAAATTTCAACTCGTTATCGAAGAAGGCTCAAAATTTCAACTGGATCATGGATTTTATTTGATTCTCACCGAATGTAGCGGAGTTGAAGGTTGTCCATCCATCGCCGACGCTGTGATTCGACGTGATCACTGTTCGATTTATGCCCGCCCCGATCAAGATCAGATTCCTCTTGTTCATAGGGACGACCACGTTCTCGTGGTAAACGCCTTCGCTTATGGTGACGGCGAAGTACCCTGCGGTGGCGGCGGCGGTGTTGTTGGGGGCGAACGCGATGGCGTCGGAGATCGAAGTGAAGTCGCCGGTCCCGTCTTGGGCTACTCTTACTCCTGACTGCGATAGCTTTACCGGCACGATCTGGCTGAGATCTTCGACGAGGCTCCGCCCGGCGGTCGACGGTGGAGCGACCGGCGGCGGTGAAGTTTGACCACCGGAAGACGACGGCCCTGGACTCGAAGTGGAAAGTTGAAAATCACTCAGTAGACTGTAAAAGCACGGCCATCGAATCAAAGAGACGAAAAAAGGTTAACCCGTGAGTTGAGATCAGATGAGGCGTTTCATGGCGTCAAGGTTGCCTTTTTCGACAGTTGGGACCCAAAACAGGCCCGTGAAAACAGAGTACGCGCGGGATTCCAAATTTCCAAGGCGAGTAGAAGATGATCACCTGTGTCGCCGGCGGCTGAGCTCCGATCTAGCGCGGTGTTGACGAGGCCGAGGGAGACGCCGTAGAGCTGCGTCCCGTTCGCCAGGGCGCCCTGCAGTTCCGGAAAGCTGCCGTCCCGGGACGCCAGCAGCCCGTCGTAGCACGTCTGCTGGTTCGTCACCACGGCGCTCATGAGCGCGCGCACCCGCCCGGCGGCGGCCGCGTCCAGTCGTCCCCTCCGACCCATCTCCGCCTGCGCCTCCGCCAGGTACTCTGCGCTCAGCCCAGCCAGCTCGCGGCAATCCCCCAACGCCCCGCCGCCGCCGACCCCGCGGTGCGCCCTGGCCCCGCCCAGCCTTCCGGCGAGATAACCGTCGAGCAGCGCGGCGGTGCGCCGCACCTGCCGCAGCGCCTGCCGCACCGAGTACTTCCCGTAGTCGTACTGGCTCGAAGAACTGAACCGCAACGGAGAGAGCATAGCCACGCAAAGCTTCGGGTAGAAAGACGACCTGCAGGCCTTCGCCGGCGACACCGCCGCGCCGCCGGCGGCGACCAAGTGAATCACAGAGAACATCGCGAAGAGAAGAGCTCCTTTCGACGGCATTGCTACACGTGTTACACCACGGAAAGGCTAAAACCAGCAAATCCTGCTCCACTCCGATCGATCGGCGGGTCTATAAATAGCGCGACGGAAGGGATGAAAAGCAAGGCACGATCCACCGCCCATCTGGTGCCATCGCCGACCACGCAGTCTTCCACTCGAGGATTGTGGCTGATATACTAAGTGAGCAATCTGGATCGTCGTCGTACACAATTTATTAATGACCCGATCGAAGTGGAGAATGATGAGATCGTTCACGGGAGGGAGGACGTGGTCGGCCTGGTGACGATAATGGACGATGATGGTGCGGTAAAAGTTGGAGGAAGAGCTAAAGGTTTCGAGCACTACGATGTGGCCTTCCCTCGGCTAGCTCCGCAGCATCAAAAGCTTCGCCCTGAGTGGCTGATTGTGACGCAGACTGTGGGAGACATTTTCAACTTTGTAGGCCCTGCGTGAACCTGACCGACTGAATCCAAATCCATGAACAGTCAGACTCGCTTCTCGGTCCGACGATTTCCCGACGGTATGGTTGGACGCGGAAGTTGTGATAGGTCGAGGGCCTGTGATGCGACGGAAATACTCCTTGTCAAGTTGTAAGATCAAGTCGACAATCAAGTTAAGACAGAATCTAAATTTGAATTGGACGTGAATCAATTCAAGTTCATTCGAAGTACATTCGAGTTCAGTTCGACACAATTAGATCGGCTTGATTCCCTGAGCTCAGATTTCTCAAGTTCAATTCGGCAATTAGATCGGTTTGATCTCCTAAGCTCGATAATCACTCGAGTTCAGTTCGACATTTTGATCTCCCGAGCTCATATTAACACGTCTCCACGATCTCCTCCGTAAAATCATATCTCCATGATCTTCTCCAAGAAATTATGACTCTGCGATCTTGTCCGATATGCTACAACTCCACGATCTTTTTAAAAAATCATGTCTCCACGTTGTGTCTTCCCCTCAAAAAAGATACGTTTTTTTTTTCTTCCTATATAAAGCTAGGAGAAGGGAAACAGAAATCAAGTAATCTCTGACTTTCTATTCTTTTTCTATTTTACGTATTTTCTCTACTTTTTTTTCTAGTTTCTTATTTGAACATCAGAGAGACTTCGTCGAAGTACTTCTCGATCTCCTTCTCATTCATTTTCGAGTCCTCTCATATCCGAAGTACTTCATATTCCGACGACTAATCTAAGGAAGGTCGACCCTGCAAAGGACAATTTGTGAACATTCGATCTTCGACCTCTCAAAATCACGTATACGCTCGACCTGACAACGCTATGAAGAAGACCGATCTAACTAGTTCGACACATCGAACAAGATGTAATTTGTACTCAGTTAATCAAAGGAATTCAACCATGAGTACTTTGCAGAGTTTTTCCATCCCTCGATCTCAGATCGGATCGGATCAGCCTGAAACGTGTACCTCATGTTCAAGCCATGGGCTACTACACATTAGGCTAGCGACAATCTCTCGTAGTCGTTCAACTTGCAAGACTATTCGATCGAGCCGTTCGAACTAGTTGTGATAATCTTCGAACCGTCGACAACTATCAGTTAAAAGAATCATTTACCACCTCCTCCTCCTCCTCGTGCGACAATAAACTAAGAATGGATGGATCTAACTCCATTATAACTAAAGCTTAACGTAGCAAATGTCATTGGACAGTCTCCATTGCATTATATTGCATTGCATTACATTCAAAAGAAGTAAGTTTAATCTTTGCCTTTTAAAAGTCGATGGTGACTCGATGACCATTAAAAATGTTAGCCTCACAAAAACTAATGCAGCTAGACAAAGACTCAAATCTACCCCTCTTTCTCAACCTCTAGATTATTCCAACTAAAACAAGCTTTATTTTCATTTTCATTTTGTCTACCATGGAAACTTCTTGCATGCCGAAAGGCTGCGCATGGCACACTCAGAGAAAAAAAAAAAATGGTGGGAAGTGAGAGAGAACCAATTTGGATAATGAAAATCGGATGGAAATTAGGGTTTAGAATTTAGATCATACATTTAAAAATGTAAAATTGTCGTATTAGCATCCCTATGATTATTTCATGCTTGGAAAGGAAGATAAATTAAAAAAATACTCATGCAACAATTTCAACTTTCCTGATTTATTATTTTATTTTTTTTTAAAAAAAAATCATATAGATTAACTAATGTGGAGGAAAATATCCCCTAGCTAGGTAGCGAGATTAGATCAACCGTCAAGCTGAGATTGAACTCGATCAAAGGGAACACGAGTCGACTCAAGTTCTTTTGAAGTGTACCTAAAATCAGATCGGCAAAATAAATCAGTCAGATAATTCAGTTCGGTCTATCACATTGTCTCAGTTCGATGAATTGTATAGACCAGACGCTCGAGTTCAGTAGATAACCTTGACTCAATTCGACAGTTAGATGGTTATGTCTCTTTTCGGGAGATACATCTTCATGGTCTCTGTCATTAAGTCGTCTCCATTATTATGAGGTCATACCTCCCACGATCATCTCTACGGAATTATGTCGTATCTATCTTAATGAGATCATGCCTCCATTATAATGAAATCATACCTCTCAAGATCTCCTCTACCATTAAATCATGTCTCCATTATTATGAGATCGTGCCTCTCATGATCTCTTCTACGAAATCATATCGTATTTATCATAATGAGGTCATGCCTCCAATCATAATGAAGTAATGCCTCCTTTACAAAATTACGTTTTTATTATAATGAGATCATGTCTCCTACAATACCCTATGCGACATCATATCTCTACCATAATGAGGTCACATCTCCACGGTCTTCTGGAAGAATCACGTCATTAAATCTTCCTTTTTGCTCTTCCTATATAAAGAGAGGAGTAACGGCAAAGGAATGAGGCGGGGTAATCTAAAAAATTTTGCTTCTTCTCGCATTTTTCTCCATCTTCTTCCATATTCTAATTTGAGCGTCTGAGGAATTTAACCGAGGTGTCTCCCTTGGCTCTCTCTTTCTCACTCGTTTGTTAGTTTTCTCAGATTTAAATCCCGGCGATTCTGACGACGAATCCGATCCAAATTCCTACAATCATAACGATCGATCTGGTAGCCTCCAATTTCCAATCTCACTCAGACACGTGTCCATCTAACCTGATAAAACTCAAAAGAAAACCGATCTGAACAACTCGGTACATCATAGCTATCTTATCTCAATTGACCGAAGGAAACTCGGCCGTGAGTGTTTTGGCAAATCATCCCCTCCAACAGTTGAAGATTGAATCATGAGTATTTGAAAATCAAATTGAACGTCTTACCATTTTACCATTGTATCGTAGCTCCGGAGACTTAGATCATGCACTCAAACTACTGCTCTACTTGGCAATTTGATCGGGGGACCTCGTAGATATGGAGCACGAGGGAGATCCTTAAAGCAGAGAGAAGCATGCCATGCATTATTCAGCACTCTGTTTTATGGATAGAAGATTGATTCTTCAGAGTTTACTTCTACAAAGCGTGCGAATAATTGCGACATGGAAGGGGGAGATTCTGAAAGCTACTTCCGATCCATCCAATTATTGCGTATGAAAATTAATTTTCTTTCTTATACGATCCATCTTCTGGAACTTCCTGATCGATCTGCTCTGGTAAACACTAAACAGGCTGTTAAATGGGGTTTGAGTGGGTGGCGACAGAGCAAATCATTCATCTCTTCACGTGAGCAAAGTGACGCTTTTTGTGCTCTTCCTCCGAGGCGAGAAGGCAGCTGCCTAAAGGCTAAAGCTGCCACAAAAGATGCCAACTCCCGACCTGTTAGATTTAATTGGGAGATTATACAAATAACTCCTGAAAGTTTTAAATATTTTTGTTTTTTTTATATTAAAATGTGCATGTGAATAATCAATTAATAATCAAATCGATTAAATCAAAATTAAATAAATTGATTTAAAAAAAAACCAAATCTATCGAATTTTTTTAACAAATCAAACCGATAAAAAAATAATTAATTAGATTGAAAATCGAATAAACTGAACAAATCGATTTTTTTATCATCAATCGATTGATATTTTCATATCAATTGACTGATATGATATATCAATTAATTGATGATGATAGAGATCGTGAGATAATTGATTTTCATTAATTAGTCGACTAATAAATTCCAATTCGATTTAATCAATTATTTTCATTTTGAAATTGAAACCGAACTAAATAAATTGATATTTAAAAAAAAAAACTGAATTTTCAAATAAATCGAATTAAAAAGTTCAATTTAGTCAATTCTATTCATTTATTCGATTTAATCGAATTTTTGCTCATTCTGTTTGAAGAGTGGATATTTTGACAATAATGGAAGGGAAATTTGTAAAAAGAAATATTAGAGTTGGGGCGTTTTGAAAATATTACCCGTGTGATACAAAGAGAGAGAGAGAGAATTAAGCGTCAGATTCCCATCGCCATGGCTGCTGCTGCTGCTGCTCTTCTCGTCTTGTTCGCATTCTTCGCCGCGTCGTCGGTCGGCGTGGTCGACGGCGAAGCTCCTACCCCAGAAGTCGCCGCCGGCGGCCTCATCGCCTCCGCATGCAACCGTACGCTGTATTACGACGTTTGCGTCGCCTCCCTCGGCTCCCGGCCCGGCAGCCGCCGCGCCGACCTCCGCGGCCTGGCGTCCATATCCCTAGACGTCGGCCTCGCCCACGCCAGGGCCACCGTCGCCCTCGCCAAGGACCTCTCCAAGCGACGCGCCGCCGCAGCAACCAGTGGCGGCGGCGGCGGCGGCGGCGCCTACGTCTCGGGGTGCCTCCGTGATTGCGTCGAGGAGTACAGCGAGGCCGTGGACGGCCTCCGGAAGTCCTCCACCGCCCTCCGCCGCAGCGCCTACGACGACGTCAACGACCTCGTCTCCGGCGCCATGACCAACTCCGACACCTGCGAGAGCGCGTTCGCCGACAAGCCCGGGTTGCGGTCGCCGTTGACGGAGAGGAACAGCTACTTCTTCAAGATCTGCAGCATCGCCATTTCCATCACCAATCTCCTCCATGACTCTGGTTCACCAGCTCTGTAAATCGATCGCTTGTGCTAATTTGGTTCGCAATCGAACTATTATCTGTGCATTTTGTTAATAAACTTCTTTTGCAAATTATCAGATTCAGCGCAAAAAAAAATTTATGAACAAAACGACTACGAATGTGATCTTCATAGTGCTTTCCTATTAAGGTAAAGGAGGAACAATGAAAATAAAAAAAAAAAAAACCACTAAAAAACTGAAAATTCAACAAATTGCCATTGATCGAGCAGGTTGTTTATCTAAGTATTCACAAAGTTTCCAACTCTTCCATTTATCTCGTGCTGCACAATGCAGAGACCACTTTTATCTTCCAAAGGAAACAGCTAAATAAGTGCAGTTCAGTGCGCTAAATTTCTAGCGTCGTAAGATCTTGAAAAAGAATCTATTATCCATCATCTTTTACAAAATACTAAAATCTTTATAGTTGCACTAAAGATTTCCTTTAACAAAAAAACTAAATGTACAAAAAAAAAAAAAAAATTCATGTACTTCTTCGTTTCCAGGGTTGAAGTAGCGTGCGTTATTAAAAAAGAAAAAAAATAATATAATCATCATATTAACGGCCCTTCCAATTGCTTCTATCGGTGAAGAAAATAAATCAGAATCTCACGTGACAAATACGAAGGGGGGTGATCGATAGTTTAGGATGGAGAATCCTCGAGAATCGATCTTTGTCCACTTAGAAGTTAGTCCTTTATATTTATCAACTGAGACAACCCTGGAAGCTAAGGTGAGTTATCAAAAAAAAAAAAAATATGGAACCACCACGTTAGCAGCTCCCTTCGACTGCCCCTATCGGTGGAGAAGGTAAATCAAAAACCTAGATGACAAGTGCAAAGGAGGGGATCGATCGATAGCCCAGAGTGATGACCTTTTCGAGAATTGATCTCTGCCCATTTAAAAATTATCCTTTTGCATTTACCAACTAGACTAGCCTGAGAGCTAAGTGTGAGTTATCAAAGTTTTGAGGTTCCGTTGTCTACCAACTTCAATTCATCTAGTTCATATGGTACCTTAAAAAACTCATACACAAAATATCGATGGAGAAGATAAATTAGAAATCTAGATGACAAGTGCAAAGGAGGAGATCGATCGATAGCCCAGAGTCATGATCTTTTCGGGAATTGATCTCTGTCCATTTAAGAATTATCCTTTTGCACTTACCAACTAGACTAGCCTGAGAGCTAAGTATGAGTTATCAAAGTTTTGAGGTTCCGTTGTCTACCAACTTCAATTCATCTAGTTCATATGGTACCTTAAAAAACTCATACACAAAGTACTCTGCAACATCATGATTTGAGGAGCAGAGGTCTGCAATAAATTTGTTCAAAGCTGAAAGAAATCTTCCCAGAACTGGAAGTCATAAAGTCAGGAGAGCAGATTCAGCTTAGAACTATGCAACAGGCTACACCAACATCAATAGAGCAAAATTGCATACAATCAAAAGCAACATGGTGCATATAACAGCTATAACACACAACATTCAATGGTAACAAGTAACAATTTTATTTTAGATAAAGAATGTGTTAGTAATATTAGCCAAGGTACATGCATAAGAAAAGAAGTGAAGCTAACAGGTCAGAACTATCTAACAATCCTGTACACTATAGATCTTATTATGGCAAGTTCTTAACTCAGCTATTGCAACCTAAGTTATGAAGTGAGGTTTGAGT
The DNA here is from genome assembly GCA_025175895.1 of Wurfbainia villosa. Taxonomy (NCBI): domain Eukaryota; kingdom Viridiplantae; phylum Streptophyta; class Magnoliopsida; order Zingiberales; family Zingiberaceae; genus Wurfbainia; species Wurfbainia villosa. The sequence continues at coordinate 9,806,687 of CM045998.1, read as the reverse complement.
GATCATACATCTAATTGTAAGATGGAGACTTTAGTTCATGATGTGCTGTGACAGTTTTCTTGTACAGATAAAATACAAGGATAGAGTATAAGAACAATAGTCTTTTTCGATAGTCGTAATGGTGCAGTAGACATAAAAAAAACTGTTTGAAAAGAGCTACAGCAAAAAATACTGAAGAATGAATGCCACCTAAAACTTATCCATGCCCTTCATGTTAATGTAGACCACGTATAAGCTTTCTTGAGTAAGTCCAAAGGGTCAATCTTGTGCAAAAGGTTGGAAATGCCAACCTAGCAGCCTCCTCACTTCGGTCCCATAAGTATGAGAGAAAGTAAATCACGGATAGTCATTGATTTTGGTGCGTTGACAAATGCGGTGGAGGATGTGGCCCACGGATACTTTGCTCCTTGTGCAAATTCTACACCGCACTTACCAACGTACCATCCCCGTGGGAACCCAAAGGGCCAACCTAGTATATCAAGGGAAGAAAAAGAGATAAGATGTCTCGTTTGTTAAGCGTACTGAAACAAAACTTAAAATGCAAATAAAAAGGAAGATCTTTCTATCCAATGCATAACCTTCTCACTTTGATTTTCTAGTAGTTTTTTCCAACTAGTTACACATGCAGAAGCAACAAATTAACACTGAATTTTCTCCTTGCATGTTCAGCTGGAAATGTTGTAATTTATATCTAAGTGCTCATCTGACTTGTTTCAAACTGGAAGACCTAGTTAAGCAGCCAGTGGAAGTTGTAAAAATCCAATTCCTCCCCAGCAACACTGGATGGGACCTGGTAAGTACAGTTTGCCATAGAACAAGGATAATTATTGTGGGTGTGTTCACCAGTTATCTCAATGACAATGAATTATTAGTGCTGATGCATTAGGCTTCTCGAATCAGGGAAACCTCATGCAAGATAACTGTTGCAGCAATCTTAAAACAAGGATGAATATTGTTTTAAGAGCTTGCCATAGAACAAGGGTAATTATTGGCAGTGTGTTCACCAGATATCCAAATGACAATGGATTATTAGTGCTGATGCATCAGGCTTCTCGAATCAGGGAAGCCTCGTGCAAGATAACTGTTACAGCAATCTTAAAACAGATACTGATGCACAAAGGGAAAAACAGAAATTCCCATGTCTTTTGAGCTTATTAAGAATACCTTCATCGACATCGACAACGACGATCAACTTCTCACAACCTGAAAGGCCCAGAAATCCAAAATGATTTATGCGTTCGGATCATCCCAATTCACCAACTTCAACCTCAAATCCTCTGACAGGATGGCTTCGGAACTGCGAACTCGGCGGAAGGGTGCCAAAGCATCCTTTTTTTTTTTAGGAACACCATCTTGGTTGTTGGGGCTGAATCACTGAGACGGTCGAGGATGACTCGGAGAAAGATTCCGTTGACTCAGAGAGGTCAGAAATATAAATGGCGATTGGGGCGGAGGGACGGACTCTGAAAGCGTTGGTGGATGGTGCTTTGGGAGCATCTAGGACAGAAATCTATAGGAGAACAAGAGTGAAAGAGGGTGCCAAGAAGTATTCCGACAATGTCACTTCGACACTCAAGTCAGGATCGACCAGGGGAGAAAGGAAGTAGAGAGAAAAATGGAGAGATGTCGGAAAAAAGAAAGAGAATAAGACGAAGACTCTCCCCCCACCCCCAACCCCAATGTCTTTTTCTCCTCCGATTATAGCCGCGCGGACCTCCGCAGATTTGTACGGAGGGTATGAGTTCTCCAATATGGGGTCTGACATTACAGGGAATGATAGGAAATACTACTTCATTAAATATGACAGACGCACAGAGTCTAATTAATATCGTTCGCATGGTTGATAGGAGATAGGACTGTATTAATGTTAGTAGAAGTGCCTGTCGGTCCCGCAATGTATCGGTCATGTGGTACTCTTGCTCACATGATCCTATAGCAAAGTCTTGGAAGGGAAATATACCGAGACACGTGTGTCTGTCGCAATAGGCGTATCTGTCAAGATAAGCATGTCAGTCGAGACATGAGTAAAGGCCGAGATATGAATGACAACTCTGAGAAATAAATAAAGACTCCCGTCGAAATATAAATAGAGACTTTGATTGATATATAAATAGAGACTTCCGCCGAGATATAAATAGAGACTCTCATCGAAATATAAATAGACTCCTGCCGAGACATGCTTGTCGAGATAGTCCTATTGGGCTCTTTTGTTGGTTAGTGTCACTTTGGCCAGTCTTGTTAATGTCAGCCCTTAGTGTCAATTATGAGATGATTGATTAGGGATCATATGTATCATATTTCATTAATAACAGGCAAAGATTGATTATTATATTTACTTTATGCGTGTGCTAGCCAAATAAATATAATAATCTCATTGAATAGTATGTTCTAATCTATAGTATATCAATTGGTAGAATTGATTATAAGTTGTAGAGAACACTAAAACATTCCTAGTCAAGTATTATATTAATAGACAAAGGGATATATTGATACATTGAGACTAACATGTAGGTCAATGAATGACTTGATCTTATAAGTCATGGATATGTGATATCACATTGACATATGGGTGTATATATTGGAGAATATATGTACTGAATTGACCCGCAATGAGAAAGTGTCATGGATCGTTATATGAGTGTCATATATTTTCTCATGTGACTATTGATATGAATAGTCATTATACCTGAAGTCACTACGGTTCCCTACATAAGGAGTTATGTACTTTGGTATCGTCTAACATCACCCGTAACATGGTGCACTATAACGGCGATTGCTGGGTATGTAACGAATTATGCGGAGGGATGTGAGTGATGTAGATAGGATCTATCCCTCCCATATGACGAGAGTGATATCTTTGGCCTCTTGATAGAGTATGACTACGAAATGCATGACCATACTCAAATGAGTCAATATGAGATATTGAGTTCATTTGTTTGAGTGAGCCTACTTGGAGATCAAGAAACATAAAGATCGATAAGGGGTATGTTTCATTGATTGATCTAAGATATCAAGGATAGAAGGACACCGTCATACATGATAATAGTCATGGAAAGGTTGTCGGATCTCGACTTTCTTGCAGCTTGGGTAGCAATGATGTATTGCTAGATGTCCCTCATTGCTTATGCATCTAAAATGGTTTTAGACACATTACCAACGCTATGAGAGCCTATTGGGTCACACACAAATGACATTCTGTTTTGGAGATGGTTTCTTTTAGTTTTAACTAAAAGAACAATTGAGCAAATGACCAAGACTTGAATTAGATTCAAGCTGGTTGGACTTGAGTTAGACTCAAGTTAAACTATGGAAGATGATTCATCATGCAGAAAATCCAAGGGTCATCTATTACTTTGTATGATTAATGTGATTAATCATGCAAGGGAATACCAAGGGCTTTGGTATTCATGATGAGAAGATGAGAGGATTTCATGCATTGATGAAAGAGAATACCAAGGGTCATGATATTCATTAGGAGATAAGGGAGTTAATGGCTTGAGGGCAAGTCAAGTTTTCTTCAACGTGAGAGAAGAGTGGCTTGGGTGTTTGGACGTGCAAGCCAAGAGCTCCTCTCCTTCTTCTCCTTCTTTTCTTCCAAGGGTTCTTGGTGGTTTGCTAGGGTTGCTAACACAACGTGACTCAAAAACTGCTGAGTGTCAGTGTGGATACCGTGAAGATATGGTTGTTCTTACTGTATTGAGATCCAGGAGCGCTTGGATTAGCGGGATTACGAAGGGTTCGCATCGAAGGTATACTTCTTTTTCTAGATAAGATCTAGATAAAGTAGGATAATCGAAACGACTTATATGTTTTGCATGAATTTCTGGAGGGATCCGATTTATATTTTGTTTCCGCCCGTGATATTGTGAATGTCACGATCCGAATTTTCCCTACAGGTCTAACCTACTTCCTCTTGACTCGAATGTTGACTTACCTTGCCACGCGACGAGGAACACTCTGCCCACATCAGTGGTGTTCCAGAATGCCGATCAAGCTCTATTCATTGCAAGGATCAACAGCAGAACCAATGTCCATGGCCTCAAAAAAACTCCCTTCATATCCTACTGGCCAACCATCATCTGGCTGAGCCCACAGGACCGCGGACAAAGGAAAGGCTTATTCAAAGCCATAGAGGAAGAGTAATCACTTGGAAGGAATCGAAAAAGAGAAAAGCACAGTGGCAGAGATTCTCGCTTTAGCATGCCGATTGCCACATTCCATAAGTATAATAAATATAACAACGAACCGATCTATAAGACTGACAATAAAAACAATCAGATGATACCGGCAACGAGAATAAACCACAAGGAATCTTACAAACCTACGGGAGAGATAAGTCCCTATAACAGACGACCGACAACTATACGGTAGATCGGATCCATAAGGGTGACAGTAAAAACGTCAAATGATACCGCCAACGAGAATAGACCACAAGGAATCTTACAAACCTACGGGAGAGATAAGTCCCAAACAGACGACGACAATCAAAGGACCGCCGCCCTACTCGCCGCCGCTGCTGCTCCGTTTCTCTCGGGCCCTGAGCCATGTCGCATACCCAACAATTCCTTAGACTCGTACAGCGTCGGAATCGAAACCAGCGATAAGTAACAAATCCACACCGTCGTTTCTTCTAAGTTCTATCTGGTTACATAAAAAAGAAGAAAAAACAAATGGGAAAAAAATTGTATTTTTCGAAATTTCTAATTTTGATCGCGTTTTATTTTTCAATGTTTTTTTCACATGATAATTCTTTCTAGATTTGGAAACGTCCTACATTGTAATTGCATTTATTTTTTTAACTTACCAAATATCTAAATCTGATCCGACTGATACTAGAGACGATCAATCCAAGCCTACAAAAAATTTTTACTGACCGTCAAGATAAATCGAAAAGCATTCACAACGGACAACCAAACAATCCAATTTTTTTAGATTCAACATTCCATTTGGAAAAAATTTCTACAAATATATCACATATCAAAGCTAAAGCTAAAATCTTAGATGCCAAAAAAATTATATTGACTGGGATCATTCGCGACTCGAATTAACATTCCAAGGTCGCAAGCGCTAGCAAATATCCCCATAGACCAGACAAATGGCAAAGGGCATCATACGAAAAAAAACTCGTTGCAAAAGTGCCCGAGTGGGCATTCAATTGACACAGAATAGCTATTGTCCTCTGATACCCAAGTTCCTTGCACTTTTGACAGAGAATTCCACCAGATTGTCAAGCAAAGAAGATCCATGAGCGTCTCCAACCACGTGAAACTCGGTTAAAGATTGCACCTTTGTCGATAATATAATGAATGATGCGGTAAAGAGATGCATTGCTAAGATCCATGCGACCTGCATATTTCCTCACATTAAAACAAGTTGAATCATAATTGAACGAGATGACTGGCATTCTGAGTGAGCAGATGATGATATGATTCTATAGTCTATTTGCAATAATTTACATTCTCTAGCTAATGTTTAACAAAAACTGAGCTTGCAGCATTCAGGGCCATGTTAGATAACAGGGCAGCACTATATACAAAGGAGTTTAGAGCGGCACAACGCTTTAGAAATTCAACTGCCTACGGCTGCTGCTGAGTGTTGTTGTCTTCTGCTGGCCCACCCCGACGCCGCCTAAAATACTTTTGGCAGAATGTTTCTCCATGCCCGGAGAAGGTTATCTTGACAAAATTCTCCATGCATTTAATATAGGAGAAGTCAGCTTTAGTGCCGTCGCGTGACACAGCAAAAAAACACCTTGATTCTTGAAATGTACCGTGTTTGTCAACCTATCAATAGCAAAAGCTCAAATTGGAGAGACATAGTACCCGGTAGATTTTGTTAGAATACTGAATTCGGCATTACTTACCACGATATAGTCGAGTTGATCAGCGACCTTTGATTGCTTATCAGGATGGTATGAAAAAACACTCTCCAAAATGAACTTCTGGTCATCTTCGGACAGTCGATCTCCATCACTGAACTCACAGATAGTAAACAAGAGATAATTAGAAAATAAGAACCAAAATACTTCATCCACAGTATTGAAAATGTCAAAAATTGAGGGAGCAATTTTTTATTTTTTCTTTAAAAATGGACTTTTGATTGGATGATTTAATCCATTATCAGCCAACTATAAATTTAAGGGCACATTACAATCCAGCAATAATAAAAATAAACTTGCTAATAAATCTGGGACCATATCGAAATTGATGTCTTTACGTTCCATATATTTAGAATTCATTGAACAGAAAAACAACAAAATATTTACATTATATGCTATGCAAAAGATTTTGTTCTTTCTTGCCATTTGATATACATGAAGAGAGAAGTAAGAAAGAAAATGAAGAACAGACACAATTGAGACCACAGTGCAATACTGAACCAAGGGAGGGCATTAAGACTCATGGAACATAAAAAGGCAATCAGTGTCAATGAAACAGAGCTCAACTACTTGTGTGGTTCAGTGTATAATGGTGAAAGCAAGTCATGAATTTGTTTGTTGTTAGATCATGGTCAACAAGAGGTGACTTGTGAATGGCCACAATCATGACCACCATCAATTAATTTAAGGTGCAAATTCAATTCAGTCATTTCGGCTGTTAATCCATTTAGATGTCTACATAGACACATTGGTACATAAAGAGGTTGCCATAGCAAAATGTAAATTCGCTAGTGTTTCTCTTTTTCTAATTGAGTAAAGAAATTCACCAATGCAAAGACCCCTAAGAATACCAGAAAGGTTCATTTATTTATTATATATATATATTTTTAGGCACTTAGATGTTGTAAATATATCATTCTACAGCTCTCTCTACTATGCATTTACTATAACATAGCAGTACGAATAAGAAACCGTGAGACCATGTACAGGCCACAGGTGGGGAGAATAATATACTTTGACTTTACCATTAAGTTGTAAAGATATGAAACCACTCAATTAACTCATAGACACCAAAAGACAAATGGATACAAACCCACTCTATTTACCTGGAATCTCGCAAAATTCTCTTTATTATCTGCATAATTGGTTCCACTTCAGCAAGAACCTTTTCCTCCTCGGTTGAAAGAGATTCTAATGGTCGTCTTGAAGTGGATGGCTTATTTGGGTTCCAGATTTTTCTGGAATCTGGAGTTCCTGGTGGTTTTCCACCATATTTTTTCTGGTTTCTTCTGCCAGCAGCAGTTGCAGAACCCCAACCACCAGAATTCCAAGTTTGATTTCCGCTATCAAAATTGTTTAATGTGGAACTGGCATTGTTATTCCTCTGGCTGTTTGAATCTTCAATAGGCTTGCAAATCCATGGGTTTTCCATATCCCTGGTTAGATTGCCACTCTGCTGCTTGTCAAAATCTTGGTTTGCCTTGGAGTCCCATGTGCTGTTATTTGACTGGCTGTTGCAAGTCCATGGGTTTTCCATTTCCTTGGTTAAATTGCTACTCTGGTGGTTGTTAGAGTCTCGGGTTGCATTTGAGTTCCATGGGTTGTTATTCCACTGGTTGTTTGAATCTTCAGTTGGCTTGGAAGTCCATGGAATCTCCACATTCCTGGCTGAACTGCCACTCCGCTGATTGTCAAAATCTTGGGTTGCATTGGAGTTCCATGGGCTGTTATTCAACTGGTTGTTCAAATCTTCAGTTGGCTTGCAAGTCCATGGGTTCTCCAAGTTCCTGGTCGAATTGCAACTGTGCTGGTTGTCAAAATCTTGGATTGCATTAGAGTTCCATGATTTGTCCCTCTCATTATAAGATTTTCCATTCTGCATACTGTTCAAATCCTTATCAAATTTGGTTACAGAGGAACCCCAAGTGTTTCTGGTGTGATCTCTAGCACCCACAACCCGTGGTTCTTTAGAACTTTCAGAGTCCAAAGTTCCAGCCAAAGAGAATGCATCTTCATTAGAATTGCCTTTGGGCCTCCAACTGCTATTCTTCAATACAGATGTTCCTTCTTTCTCTTCCAAATTTTTGGTCATTTTTTCATTCCAAATATCTCCACTACTTGATTTAACAGATCGAGTTTCCCATGGAGCTATATTTTTTTCTGTACTTTTCCCCCATGCATTAAGCTCAACTGAAGGGAGAGAACAATTTTGAGAATCCTTATTTTCCCAAGATCCAACAGCAATTTGCCCCGTGTGATGGGAATCCCAACTAGACCAGGCATTTGTCCCTGCCAACTTACCACTGTCTTGCCTACTTTCCCATCCTTGCCAATTGCCTGATTTATCTCCAAAATCTGAAGCAAAGTCCCAGTTCTCAATTTTCCTATTTTCCTGGTTTAGATTTTTCTTAAAGTTGTATTCAACCTCATCATTTTCCTCAAAAGTCATATGGCCATTAGCTACAGGTGATAAACAAACTTCTTCCATTTCATGGTCTTCGATGATGTCATCAACATCCGCTAGACATGCACCAGCTGCCTCTCCACTTAATGTAGGATTTAACATCTCAAGGAAGTCATACACTCCTTTACCAATGTCCTTATGCATTGCCGTCTATAATAGCAGCAAAGTATGAGTTTGTGCAGTCATATATCAAGAAATACTTTGTATCGTCTAAAATAGAAGGTAAGTATGAATTTGTGAAGTCATAGGTCAATAGATACATTGTAACTTAATTAGGTCAACATAATTATGTGAATGGAAAAAATAACCTGATTTTTATCCCAAAGTATCTGGAATGGTGCACCAGTACCAATAGCAACCTTTTTGCCCCATGAACAAGATGAAACCACACTGGTTAAAGAATCAGTCTGACATTTCTCAGCAGATGTTTCAAAGCATTTCATAGGTGTCTGCAAGACAAAAAGGAAATTCAATGTCATAATGTGGTAAAAATGGCAAAATTTGGTGTGCTTGACAAACAAAGGGTTTGATATGCTGAAAAGATACTTACAAATAAAGTAGCAGCAGTGAATGGTACTTGAACTTTGAAAGAACGAAAGAGTGCTTTATAACCACCAGTGTTGAATCCAACAAGGCTTCCAGTGCATGTTATGCTGTTCGCTACCAGAAGTAGGTGTTCTTTCATCACACCCTTTGAAACCATCCTAATTGATCTTGACAACCGCTGTACAAATGGTTAATCATCATTAACTTTGCAATGAAGATATCAGTAATTCCACTAGAAGCATTAGCCAAAAAGGAATATCACTAAATTTAAGCAAATCAGAAATGGAACTCGTATATATCATCACCAAATTCTAAAGGATGAATCATGTAAAGACATGCAAACCAATATAATTGGGAAAACTGATTAATAGCCAATAAACTATCTGGTATGTCCTTCAACATTTTTTATAGCATTCTCATCCTTAAACTTCTAGCTTATCACAATCAGTTCCCTTCATCTATCTCTGGCTAAATTTGATTGAAAGAATGCTGAAAAAGGAGATATAGAATGCCTGCATATATGGTACAACACCAGTCAATTCCACTGTGCCCATCTATCTATAGACTAAATCATATTACTAAATTATCAAATTAATCCTCATAATATTCACATCCTTGATATATGTTCTATCACACGGGAAATGGGTTAAGACTCGTTTACTGACAACATTCGACAGTACCTCTTCCTCAGAATCATCTGCAAAATGCAGCTGCCTTACTGGGAATCTGAACTAGGTGGTTCAAAAGATTATTGTTTACCTCTTCCCCAGGACCTTTAAAAATCTTTCGGCTTCATTGAGATAGATTACCCATCACATCAGTAAATTAGGAATAGTTTCCTTTTTCATTCTTTGTAAAACAATAGCTTCTACAGCATGTGTGGCTGAGATTGAAAAAGAAAATCAGAATAAAGAAATGACTTATAACATGACTAAGTTTAGCAACAACCACCGAAACAAGCTACAAACTACTAATGAATCTCTCTCATGCTTTTCCCGTCACCTATTTCCAATGAATATCATCACATCACACCTGATCTCATTTGACTTCTTGTGAATCGTGTAAATATAACATTGAGAACAGGTAGACAAGGGTTTTATGAATAAGTGGCAACAGATGGTAGGTATAATAATAAATGAATAATTAACTAATTTTAGATGATGTTTTCAATAATGTTCTTAGTCCAAATCCATTATATATATACTAAGCCTAAGCCCTTATATGTAACTAAATTTAAGAACAATACTATACCTTAACTGCTTGGTCAAAAGCACAAGAAATGCCAAGAAGCTCACGATTCTGCTGAATTCCGTAAGGACAAGATCGACTTGTATCTATAAGATGCATCACAGGTAGGCAAGCATCCATTAACATCCTCCATGCGTCACCATTTTCTCGAACTGCTTTTTCCTCGAGAACAATTTCAAGGCCTAATTCACCCTTTAAGGTTTTACATGAGTTAGCCGCCCAAGAAGTTGCATCTGGTTCTATCCATACAATCTTTGCTTCAAAAACTCTAGGGTCACCTGATATGAAAGAGAAGTTAAAAGCTAAGACAAAGCTAACATGTTTCATGAGGCCTGTTGTCTCATCATCAAAGCATTATAAATATATTACCAGTTAAAACAGGTTAATCTTGCAGCTAGCTACAATTAAACTAGCCTAGATATGTAATAAACACCTTTTACACGGCCCAGATGTCCAGAGCAACATACGATCAAGCCCACTTGCAGATCACAACCAACTCTTGCCAGTATCAAATACTCTACTGACACATTCATTCATCAAAAACTAGTCATGCACTCATGCTTCAGTACAAAAACATATGGAACCCACACAGATGGCTCAGAAATGTTCAGCAGTCATTTTTCAACTACCAATACGGCCATCACATATGGTCACATCGTAAATTAACAATTATCATCAACACACACAATCTTTCAACTTAAATCGTATGTAACTTCATGAAGATGACTAAAGGCACATTCAATTTAGTTACTGCTTCCAGAAACCACAACTTGAAACAACTGATCAATGTTTAAAATCTCTACCCATATCGAGGTTTCAGTCCGCGATTAGAACGATACGGTTTCGATATTGTATCGTGCTGTATCAATAAATTTCGATAATTTTTAAATATAAAATACATAAATTTAAAATGAAAATTTTAAATTAAATATTAAAAATAAATAAAATAATTATGGAAAGAAAAAAATATTAAAAAATTAATTATAATAGTAAAATTAATTTAAATAGGATTAAAAAAATAAAATAAAATTTAATAATAAAAAATTATTATTCATAATATATAAATTAATAAAATAAATTTCAAAATAATTTATGAAATATTTTTAAATCAATAAGATAATTTTATTAAATTTTAATTGATTTTATTTATTTTATCCTAACTATAGTTTGGAGAGTTGATTATTAAGTCCTAAGTTCAAAGTTCTCGCCGTGGAGGCCACCCCGTGGAGGCTGCCAATGCCCTTGCGCGCCCCCGCGAAGGTCATGCACCCCCATAGAGACCGTGCGACGCTGCTGCGACCCCCATAGAGGTCATGGGGCGTCGTCACATCCCCCGCGAAGGACGTGCACCGCCGTCGTGGCCCCTGCGGAGGTCGCACGATGCAACCGCCTCAAGTCTGTCTTTACTCTTTAGCAAGAAAACACTAGCAGGAAAATTATATCGACAAGGATCTCTTGCATCACACCACAAAACCATTACACCAACCAGCTATTGATAGAACTCTAAACATCATTAATCGCATCAATTAAAAGGCTTATGCAAGAAGCCACAGATTACATGAATAACATAGTCCAACAAAAAGCTTAAACTTGATGAGTAGAAATATTTGCAGAATTCTTGATGCAATATTTACTCAGAAGGTTCTATTTAAATAAAGAAAGATGTGCCTGGTTTAATGGAATATGAAAAATAATGCCACTTTGTATTTCTTCCATTGGCAATTGGTTGATTCTGCATTTAATTCTCAGAAACATACTCTGAATAGACATATGAAACATTTGGAAAAGGAAAACAAACATACACTTAAGTGTTTCAAATTAAATGGGAGATGAACTTCATACAACAACCAACACTTGTTGTTGTATGAACTTCTTTGCAAGTTCTGTCCTTGGAAGAAAAATAGTGAACAAGAAAGCTGAATCAAGCTTCAACATTGGCAATTTCAATTAGATCCAAATGTTTACTGCCTTTTTTTTTTTAATTTCCCAAATAGAGTTACAAACTGGTATGCTACAGAAACTTTTTAACGTTGTAATTCTAGGATTTTAGAAAATTAGAGTCAATACAATGCACACAAACACAGATGTTAGAAACTCCAAATTCCTGAATTTTTCTCTTATTTAATAACTGTAAATGTAGAACAATAAATCAAAAGAATCAGTTGTTTTTCATGTATTCACATTAAAAGAATAGAATTCAGCAGTAGATTTCTTATGGTTATTTCATCCAATCTATTAGTTATATATATATGGGTTTCAACAAAGAATGATAACTAAAGCTCAAGAAACATCAACAATTAAGCATTGGATTTAGGCTCTAAATGAAAGCAATCCACAAAAATGTATTTACTAATGGAAGTATATTCAACCAAACAATATTTACAAAATATTGTTGATTTCATAATTAGTGGCTCATTAGAATGAAGTTTGTGCACCTTTAACAATTGTATCCAACAATATAGGACAGATAACCTTGGCCATAACATGTATTGCACGCTCAAGAGATTCATCATTTTGAGCAGCATTAGCATCGGTGAAAGCAAACTGCAAGCAAGGAAAATGACAAAGGTCCCCATCCTGTGGTTGCTTGAAGCTGCAACATTCACTACATCAAAGGAGAAGTACGAACAAAATTAAGGAACTTGAGATTACAAAGAAAGATCTCTTACTATTTAAAGAACAGTTAGCTGGATATATAACTGCTTATATCTTCACCTTTACATTTGGTTTAAATTGTGCACACTAAAAAAATCAACAGATATCTCAATCACAGAAAAACAATTCTGTATGACAACCAAAGGCTTAATTTTATATTAAAAAATAACAATAATGCTTGCTGAAGTTTAGATTTCTATTGGACAACATAACTTCTAGGCTAGAGGAAGCATGTTTATATAACAAAACGATAGAGCAACGTTAGATTGTATGACATTCTTGTCATGTCAGGATTGTTGGAAACGTTAATGCTATAATTATTTACAAGCGTCTATATGAAAAGGCATTTAAAAAATTGATTATTAAGTGGTTTTTCTAAATTTCCAAAAGGACTTGAGGAAAAATTAAATGTGTAGTGAGAATGTCCTTTAGCAGTTGAGACCTGTGAGTAGACAAGTTTATTTATAGTTCATACTTGACAAAAAAAACCTTTTTGAGCCATGTCGAAGTATATGGAAACATAAGAACGAATATTCCAACAATTGCTTTACAAAAGTGGTGCAACAATGACAAGAAATGGCATCTTCTGAAGATTGAATTAAAAAAATGTATCCACTAAGACACGCATGAACAAAAGAAGCGTCAAAATTAAAACAAATATGGATACTAAGAAAAAAACAGATAAGAATCAAACATTTGAGTCAAATTACTTGAGCTTTCTGTCATAGTTGAGTTAAATAAAACTTAAACAAAACTGCCCAGTGGTATGTTGTTGTAATGAATTTGAAACAAAATTACTTCCAAAAAGGAGAACTTCTCACCAAACTGACAGAACAACCCTCTTAATGAATTGGGAGAGCTGTCCTTTCTTCTTTGCATATTTAAACAAAACATCCTGGCACTTCCCAAGTATCTCATCAATATTTTGGTCGAACAGTTTTAACTGCGTCTGTCAAAGATAAAGCAAACCTATCCTTAGAACAACCATTTTATCAAACTACTTATAAATCAACTAGAATCAAAAGGTACATGAAGAACTTTAATAAACCTTGTCAAGATGAACATGACCAACAAGGCCTGAAGTTGTCCCTGAACTGTTAGGCAAATCTATTTGATTTCTATATCTGAACAACAAAGCTGAAGTTAATAACAGAAGGAAAATCATTTTATATAAAACAATGAAAAAGTACAACTAAATGCTAAAGGAATAGTACAGAATAGTTCGTTCTCCCGATTCACAATTATAAACCATTAAATTTATTAGCATGTAACTGAAGAATGAAAGCGAGAATTGGAAGAATTCATAATAACTAGACAAGAAAATCTAACGAACTGAAAAGGATGAAAAATGTGTAGCCAAATGGGTACATACTCAATAGAGAAGTCACGTGCCCAATCCTTTAAACAGACCTTTTTCAAGCAATTGAAAACAGCATATACTGCCTTTTCCTTGCAGAATCTCTTCCGGCAGTAACAATCAGTCAAGTACAAGACCACTCGGCGATCTGAAACATCATTTTTGTAGGCAGTCTTACAGAGAAGAATTTCCTGTATGATGCCAAAAAGGAGATAAAATTTATTGAATATATAAATATATATATATTTCTTTTTCAGCACCAAGCATCTGGCCCGCAGATAAAAATGATCTTTTTTACATGAACAACACATCTGACTTGTACCTTCATAAGTTCCCATGAAGAGTTGTTACTTTGAGATGAATCAAGAACAGCCTTGTATGCAGGGTTTGATATAGCTGTAGCAGCCAAAACTCCAACTGGTTCACCAGGGGGTGCTGTAGTCAAAGAATCGACTACTTCATCATCCAAATACTTGAATTGGACAATCGAACCAGTGCATACATTTCTAATGGTGCCATCATAGCAAATGATGACATCTCGAAGAATTGCCATAAGGTTCTTAAACAAGGTTCCAGGTTCTGTCAATCCTCTAGATGAACGGACAATGACTTCTCTCGTGGATATTGCATGGACCAACTCCTCAAAAGGAGCTAAACCATGAAAAAAGGAACTTTTAACTAGCCCATATGCTTCAGATGGACAATCAAGTTCATTAAAGGAATGTTTATTCACAAAAGATGTAAAGCAATCATCAACCAAAGCCTTCGAATAATATTTTCCCTGGTCAAAAAGCTGAAGCCCCAAAAATCCAATTTGTTCAACCACTTTAACAATTGCCGAATCATTCTTTGCATCGATCAAACTACCCAAGGCTGAAAACTTAAATAGATAATCTACAACTGGAGATTTCAAGCTTTTGAGGTATTTTTCAAATTGTAAATGCACTAGCTCATTGTATCCTGATCTTAACTGACCGAGTATGAAGCAATTTTTCTGTATGCTTCCTCTAATCTCATCAATAATGCCTGTCTGAAAATAAAAATCTTTCAAACTAACACTAAAGCCTTCCATAAACAAAACCTCCATCAGTAATGGCTGTATATAATTGAAGAAATTGAGTACATCCTTAGGGCCCTTTGAGCGATAGATTGAAGTTGGAATATCAGTTAGCAGTGACTGCACAATGTCCCTACTAGAATCAAATTTCAAAAATTCACTTTGATATATGGTATAGTTATCCCCACAACTGTTCAAGTGAGATGGTAAAACATTCTGTAAAATTTGAAGAAATGTCCAGCATGGGCCATGATTATTAGCCTTGATTACTGCAGGTGATGGCAGTATAGGTGATTCAAACATAGCCAACTGCTGTGCCACTGCCTTCCCTATGAAACTTAAATTCGATATCAACTTCAGAGCCAACAGAGAATCATGCACCAACTGCAAGTTCATATTTCCAGAATGTGAACTCAACAATTGTTTTTCCACACTAAACAGTTCTGCAACTTCAGCTTTTGCAGCAAGGGACTGTGGATAGAAAATATGAATGCAATCCCCATCAAAATCTGCTCCAAGGGGAGCACATATTAGGGGATTAATCTTAACAGTATGATCCTCATGAACATAAACATGAAATGCCTGTAATGAATGTTTATGAGTGGTAGGTGGTCGATTAATAAAAACTATATCCCCATCTATAATTTGGCGATTTATAACCTGACCAACCTTAAGACTTGTATGCCCCTTTGATCCCAAAGAAATTGCATAAGTTGAGGAACCATCTTTGTAAGTTATACATAGTCTCTTGTCAACTATTTGTTGCAAATGATTAATATTGTATTCCGTTACCCGTTCCTCAAATGTAATCCTTTTCGCTATTTCAGATGGCAAACCAATCACATCAACTCCAATATAAGGATCTCCTGTAATCACACAACGCGAAGAAAAGCCTGACCCTTTACTTATAAACAATGTTCTTATCTTCTCCAGCCACTGCTTTGAGGACAATTCACTTGACTCACAGCCTTGGACAAATCTGCTTTTGATGTCATGAGGTGCCTATAAGATACCAACAGTAAATTAACTGTGATAACAGTAAAATGCACATATGTGATAAACCTAGAACTAGAGGCAAGTATTTTTACAACTACAGCTCACCTTGGTAGTACCTCTGAGATGAATATACTGCGTAATCGACAATTGTAAATCATTTGACTCAACTTCATGTGATTCAAAATTTGGGTACCCAGATCTTGACCTTTTGATGAGCTCAATCTTATTGAGAACCTTCTTAAGAAGGGACTTAGATATGTCCTATAAGAGAGAAAGAAAAATGATGTTATATGAGAATGGCGACTAAATTATTTTCGCAAATGCCTTATAATGAAAAACTTACAGAGGACATAACACATTTCGCATCAGTAACCTCAGGAACACAGAGGCAATTTGGAGGGACTGGAAGATGTTGCATAATAAAACCTCTTTGAGGGAAGTATCCCTTTCCAACCAGTGCCTTTTTGGTTTCTTCTGGAATCTGTTTCAAAATATTAAGGGCCTGGAAACAAACAAATAGAAAAAATATGATTAATATTTTTTTTCTTAAGTACATAACTAGCGATTCCTCATTACCTATAGCTACTATGCACAACTTCCACATTCCACAATGGCAAAGGATGATGATGAATCCAAAAGAAACGAAGAAAGATAACATTCACTTCTCTGTAAAAAAGGAATTTTTAGCTTTTTTTTTTTTTTATAAGTAGAGGTTGCACATTAAATATTTTTTGAAATATGAGGAAAATTATATGTTAATAAGCAAGCTCAACAAGATCAGTCAAGAAAATGGAAATTATTTTCTTAAGCTTCTGTTAAACCTAGCATAACTTCAGTACTCTTATTTTCTTTTTACTTTAAGAAATTCAGAAAGTTTAAAGTTTTAATCTTTTCATACGATATAATAAAAAAATTATAGATGGACCCAAAATACGATCAACCAAAACCCATCTGCAATATACATGTGACTTAGATCATGATTATAGCCATAATGACCTCAGACAAGCATAGACATTTCACGTGATCAACAAATGTTTGCAAATGCACATATACAAGTGGACCGAAAAGCGCTTGATGATAATGACAACAATCCCAATGACGGTAATGATGATGGTGGCACAGGATATTTGCATACATGTATCTGTACATGTGTTGTTTCTGCCATACTAAAATCAAGCTAAATAAAGTTGTTGAACAAAAATGTGACTTCAGAAAACAGGCACCAAAAACCTTCATGAAACAATGCTAGTACATTCAATATGTGCAAATACGTGAAACTTTCACCTCATATGGAAGCAATGGTCGACAGAAGGTCCCACTATAATGATAACCAAATCTGTCTAAAAAATTCCAGAAACCTTCTTGCATGTTTGTCCTAGATGATACTGTCAATTGCAAGAAAATGGCACCATCTCTCGTCTTTGCTTCTTTAACAGAAATAGGAGGTAGAGCCTGAAAGAAAAAAGCACTACCGTGATGAGGAACAAGTAATCTGGCATGTAAATATTTCAGTAAAAAACAGTGTATTATGTGCCTTTGTTAGCGTGAAAAGCAAATAGAAAACGATCATCACAAGCATATTATAACAAAAAGGTCACATTGTTATGCATAGAAATATTCACAAAATAAAAAACACTATACCATTAGTTAGCAGCTAAAGGTCTAAAACCATTAAAGTAAAAAAAAAAAAAAAAAAAAAAAAAAAAAAAAATGGTAGTAAAAACAGTGCATTTATAATCTAATTCACTAGCCAGGAGTTGCAACGACGACAAGCATCTCAAAATTCAAGGCAAGCAAATAACAATCTCAGTAGAGATAACAGATAAGTACATTAACAACTATCAACCATAAAAATCTTACATTGCCAAATATATACATAGTATTGCATATATACCAAGGTAACATTTGGTTCATAATTCAAACAGATCTTGGTATCATAATTTGAAATCTCGCGCAATCAAAACAGAATAAATCTATCCGAGTTTCGTTCATAAATCAAAATACATTGATTAATATACAAAATATTTCAAATATACCAAGGTAACATTTGGTTCATAATTCAAAGAGATATCTGTATCAGAGTCTGAAATCTGACAGAATCAAAACAGATTAAACCTGTCAACTCATTGATTAATGTACCATATGATTGAAATCTCAACAGAATTATTAAATTTATTTCTTGAAATAAAAAGGACAGTCCGATGTACGAAGCTCCCACTAATGTGAGATCTCGAAGAAGGATCCATTGTACACAGTCTTACCTTATTTTGCAAGAGATTATTTTCATGACTTGAACCGTGGCCTCTAGGTCATATGACAACTTTATTTTCTCAAAATGCCATAAAATATTGTTCGGAATGACTTAAATTATTTGGTTTTCTATATTAGTTCCATTTCTGTTTAAATTTATATTTTTAGAATGTATCTATTGCCAGCATGCTAGAAAATATGGGCATTTAACTCATCATCTCCCCAATTTTCCTCACATTTCAGCACTTATTAATCATGGATTAACATCTAGTTTATTGTCATTATTGAAGTACATAGCCTTAAAGCACTTTGCTTTAGAAAGAGGTTGCATAAACCATGATAGAGCAATTAGCTAGTGTGTTTGCAAATCAATCCGTTTAAAGGATTGCAGTAAAAAAGCAGACGAATTGCACAGTACATCAGATTCCAGAGTGGAAAAAATGCACAAGCTCAAAAACAACATAAATTCAGACAAAATGTTGAGATTCTATAATGAAAATTTGAGGTTGAATTAAGTTTATAATTAGTCAGTTTAAGGAGTACTAAAAGAAAGAACAATAAATAGGAAACACAGCGTATGAAAGCAATTTCCAATATTACCTGCCGGCAGTAAACGCAGGCGATGCTAGAGACTTTGCCCTTCACTACACCTTGTCTGACCTGAACATTCATGGGAAGATAAAGAAAATATGAATCAAGTAAAATCACAGATTATTGAAACCAAAAAGGTAAAAGATGTCATCAAAGTCAAAATAGTGTTGATGACTCAGGACACCAAATTAACTAGCAAAGGATATTTAGTTATGTCAATGGATAGTAGGATACTACAATGCTACTTTCATGACACCAAATTAACTAGCAAAAGATATATAGGTGGTGTTTGGCTTGAGTGTGAGAATAAGAATGGGAATGGGAATGTATTTGATAGTAGATTGGAATTAGAATGGGTTTGAGTGCGGCGGCGGCCACAGTGGCGGGCAGTAGGCCACGGCGGTGGCGACGACAGCGAAGACGACGGTGGCCAATGAGAATGAATCCTAACCCCTCCAAACACTATAATTATGAATCATTCCATTCCCTCATTCCCAAACCCTTAAACCAAATGCCCCCTTAGTTATGTCAATGGATGCTACTTTCAGGTATAGGAACAAAAGATGCCACGTAATATTTAGTTTGGATAGGATAGGATATTATGATGCTCTACTTTCAGCTAGGAACAAAGGATATTTAGACAACATTTGACAATCTTTTGTTTTCACATTGGCTTGAGATGTTATTCGAAGCTTAGAATTTAAGATAAAATGGTTTTGAACGCTTCTTCAAAAGAATTTCTTCCAAAATACAGTGCAATGCTATAAAAGTAAATGATATGGTTCAGCATATATGGATCATCAAAACAAACAAGGAATGATGAGTCTAATCAGATATCATGAGTTCTAACAACTTCTAAAGGTGCAAACATTAATATTTAAATCAGGTGGTGTTCCAGAAAAATGATTACATAAAATATAGAAGCAGACAACTATAGGAATGAGCAATTAGGCTCTTTAAACATTTTCTTAGCATATTGACAATACTGTCCAGGCCAGAAATACAGTCTATCTAGAGATTTTGATGCTTTTCCCTCGTTACATCACATGGTTTCAATGCCTTAAGGCGGTAAGCACACCTTGAATAAACGCTGTCCACATGGGATAGTTATCTTCGTCTCACAATATCAAAAGATGCCATGTTTATTGGTTGTGGGATACTAGTGTTCAGAGGACCAAAATACACTTCTTGAGGTTTTTTCTTCACTGCTAAAAGATACAAGGCATCCCAAAGATTCAAACTCAAATATATCTTCACTCTCACATCATTTTCCAAATCAGATCATCATCTCCATGTCCCCATTTTGTGTTTTTGTCGCATTTTAAGGTCACAAACAACACTTTCAACACCGTGTCTGCATCATCTTCTAAACATGGATGTGTTTGTGATTCTTCTCAGCAATCTCTTGCTCTCTAGGATTCTTTTCCTTTATCTGGCTCTTCCCGGGCACCTTCACAAGTGGCATCTATAAAGGGCAGTCCAACCTCGAGGCCTTTTCCCCATCATTATTTCCAAAAATACCACATCTTCCTCTGCAGAAACTTGCATCAGTGACTTTTCTTACCTTGCCCAAATTTACCAACAGATCTAAAGTAACTTGCTTGATGAGATGCTTGAGACATAGTAGCAGAGGTTTACACCCTTCTCGAAACCTGCTCCTCCTACATTCCATTGCAACATCTGCAATGCTCTCTGCTCTCTAAAGAAGAATGACCAAGTTTAAGCAAAGTTATAAGAATGATCTTCTTGGCAATGAGCCTTCAAATAATAGAACCACTATTAGCATACCTATGCTTATTCTGATTGCAAGCTCCACAAAGTGCTTCATTCTATTCTTAGTTCAAGGATATTATATCGCTTGTTTGCAAGAGACATACCTCTGCATCAAATCTTAGATTCGATATATAGGAACTTCCAAGCATATATCTAGTAACATTTTCTTTTTCCTATAATCTTACAGTAATATCTCAGCTGATGAGTCACTATCATTGACAAAGGGCATTGGTCATGCTATTCCTACTATTTTTTTCCCCATTTTCTTCTTTCCTTCATATATTGAGTTCCCTTTGAATTTAAATGTATTATCTGCAAGCAAATGTAGGTCCTCGAATTGCTTCATTATCCCTACTATTTACTATACATCTATATATGATTTATGGACTAGAAAGATGATTTGCACAAAGCATACCTCATAGAATATTCTAATTAATTATGGCTGCACATTCATCCACTTGAATAGCTAAGTCCTTTCCTCTCAAATATTTAGTTGCTTGGAACTTCAAGTTTGAAGAATTTAGAAAAGATGGTTCTTGATTTGTTCAGTGCCATACCAACCAGTGACCTACTTCTGATCCTTGTTCCAATATGAGTCAATATTTGTGCATCCACACCTTTTCCATCAGTTGACTTTGATATTTGGGGTCTTATTCACGCCACTTCAAGGATTTCAGGTGTTGATCATAATTATGGATGATTAGTATTCCATGGGGTGGCTTTACTCAATAAAAGAACTGTATAAAATACTTTTTTTAATGTCAACATCCATGTATAAGAAGTAAAAAAAATAAAGTATTTAGTCCAATCTTTCCATCTTTCCTCTCTACTGAAGATAATCTCCATTATTTATATCGTTCTCATAAAGCTCAATAAAAGTGCTTGGAAAACAAAAAATAAACACTTGGTTAAGACTACATGAAAATTATTGCATCATATGAAAAACCTTCAATGTTGGTAGCCCAAATGAAAAAAAATTAAGAGTTGCATTAGGGTGACAACCAACATCAAACACAAGCGAATGTTTTATAAATGGATCCATCAAGTTATTACATAAATGTTAAGTTGTTCTCGGGAAAGAATGCATTATAGGGTTCTACTATAATGTCTCGGTAAGAATCGCTACATCTTTATCAAAATTTGAGTATAGTATTAAATATGCAATAGTTCACACACCATAAGTTCAATAAGAACACACATTATAGGAATATTGATTGTCTTAGATTTAAAATGGAAAACATTAAATACTCACTGATAAAGCAACAGAGGTAGTAAATATAATGATGAAGAGAAAAATTACTATTTTATGTTTACAAGAGATAAAATTGACAAGAAAGAAGGGGAAAAGATGTTAGAGAACTTAGATTTTAAGTTATAGTACACAGAAATGAATAAACAAAAAATAAAATAAGTATTATCATAGATAATTCGTTAAAGAATAAAATAATAGAAATAGTTAAAAAAGAATATGATTATAACTCTCAAGGTAGTGGTGGCAAAAGATATTATTAATGTAATTAGCATATATACACCTTAAGAAAAGAGAAGAACACTTAGTTATTTTCAAAAGTGGGAACAATTAATCGTAAATTGGTTTTCTTATGATTATGAAGAAGATAGAAAAATTTATAAAAATTACAAAGTCATCTTTGGAGAAAATTAAACTATCCAACATAAATTGATAGCGTTGGATATACGCCTCAAACATAGTATCAATAAAAGAAAAATGTGAATGACTCTTAAAATCAAGTAATGGAAATTAAAGGATGAGAAGCAAAACATATTTAAGGAAAGAATAGGAGTGCAAGTATTAAGAGAAATCCATGATGACTCAAATACAATATAAACATAGGATAAGATGGTATTAAAGTTAAAAATATTAGTCAAAAGCATACTCGGTGAATCAAAAGGATATACACTACCAAGTAAAGAATCTTGGTGGTGGAACGGAAGAGTATAAGAGAAAATGAAGAAAAAACAAACGTATAAATTATTATACACTTATAAGAAGGAGAAAAAAAACTTTAAAAAGTATGCAGTAGCTAAGAAAGTTGAGTGAAGCCAAGAATGAAATTTTTGAATATTTGCATCAATAGTTGGATATAAAAGGAGAAAGAAACATATAAAGAATAACTAAAGCGAGAGATAGAAAAACTAAAAAACTTATCTAAATAAAATGCATTAAAGATGAATGCAATATACAAGTGAATGATAAGGAAATAAAAGAATAATGAAAGAGACATTTTCATCAACTTTTTAATAAAAATTTAGGTGATCAACTTAACTTAAGTAAATTCAGTATGTCAGTAGTATAGAAATTTAAATTTTTATAACATAATTTAAACTTCAGAAGTAGAATAAACTTTAAATAGGATGTAAAATGAAAAAGTAATTCGATTTGATAATATACCAATAAAGATATGGAAGTGTCTAAAGAAATAAGATATTGAATACTTACAAAGTTTTTCAATCCAATATTGAAAATAGAGAGGACAAGTACTTTAGTCCCCTGTTAAAAAAAAAAGGGAATGTACAAAATTGTGGGAATTATAGAGGTATTAAGTCAATGAGTCATACCATAAAATTTTTAGAAAGAATAATAAAAAAAGAGTAAGAAAGGAAATCACAATAATTGAAAATCAATTTGGATTCATGTATGAAAAGTAAACAATAGAAATTATATATCTTTTCAAACAACTAATTAAAAAGTATCGAAAATAAAAGTAAATTTTACATTTGTTGGCTTAGAAAAAAACTTATGACAACATAGCATATATTGAAATAGTTAATGATATATATGAGGATATAATGACAAGATTGAAGACTCAAAGCAAATTAATCGAAGCATTTCTTATAAAGATAGGGTTACATTAAGGGTGTATTTGGTTCCAGTTATCATGCATAACCTTGGTTATGTGATTATCAGGTAATCACATAACCAAGATTATGGGAAATAAAACATAACTTATATTGTTTGGTTCAATCCTAAGTAATGCAATAAAAATTTATTTGCTTGGAGGTTTTAGTGTATAACCTAGTTTAATATTTTACTATATTATCCTTGGTTCCGTTTACTATGAAAAATGGTGGTATTGGTATCGGTATCGACGGCGACAACTGGCGACCATCGACGACACCGGATGGCAACAGAGACGATGGCGGATGGTGGGTGGCGATCGACGGTTGATCGACGACGGCAAACTATCTAAGCGATGATCGACGATCAGCGACGGACAACGATGGTAGCGACAAACGATCAACTAAGATTTTGATTATATTAGGACGAAATTGAGATTTGATAAAATTTAAGGGATAATTTTGGAAAAAAAAATATTTGTAAACCTCGGAATCAAGAAAAACCTTACCCTGCCCTAGGTAATGTGATTCCGTGTTGCATGCCCCATTTGCTGATGTGACGGGTATGCTTTATTACTTGAGAATCACTTATCCCTTGAATCAAAAAAGGTCATTATGGATAACCAAAGTTATCTATGATAACCTTGAACCAAACACACCCTAAGAAGCAACTCTAAGTCTCTATCTTTTTACATTAATCATAAATGAATTCACTGAGCATATCCAAAACATGTTACCATAGTACATATATTTGTAGATGATATTGTTTTAGTAAATAAGACACGCGAATGAGTAAATATTAAACTCGAATCTTGATGAGAAACACCGAAGTGAAAGGTTCTAAACTCAATAAAGTAAAGACAGAATATATGATGTTTAGCAATATAAACATAATAAGGTAATTGTTAAGATAGAAAAAGATGAGTTATCTATATTTGAGAACCTTAAGTATTTAAAATCATTTTTTGCAATAGATAAAGGGCTTAAGAGAGATGTTTTATATAAAATATAAGAAAAATGGTTAAAATGAAGGAGAGAGTGTTCTTTATGATCGTAAAGTACATTTAAAACTTAAAGAGAAATTCAACATAATAATAGTTAGACCTATTATGTCATATGGGTTGAATGTTAGTCAACGACTCAAGCACACAAGTAGAAAATGAGAGTCATGGAGATAAAAATATTTAGGTAGATGTGCGGACGTATAAGGATGGATAGGATAAGAAATAAGAACATTAGAAAGAAAGTCAAAATTGTACCTATTGAAGAAAAACTCTGGGAGATACATTTAAGATTGTACGAACATGTACTTAGATGACCAAAAGATCCCTTTGGGAATATTTTTATTTCTTCATATCCCAAAGGATCCCTTTAGATGACCAATAAATACTTCAGCTAGATGATGTAAAACTATAACAAATAACACATTAAACGAAGAAGAGTAAAACCAAAGAAGACTTGATCAACAACGATAAAACAGGATAAAATTATTTAAATATAGATGATAATATAGCAAAGAATAAAACTCAATGGTGTAAAAGATTCACATAGTCGATCCCAACTAATGGGATAAGCTTTGGTTGTTATTGTTGTATATGAAAAATCCTCAACAATTTTAAGATATAGTTTTCATGTCAATTTATCATTAAACTACATGTCCTCATGGCCAACTTCGCCTTTTTATTTTCTTTCTTTGAAATGTCAAAAATTTATCTTATCCTAGAGCAAGATAAATCGTCACGAAAGTCTACTGAATATATATTTCTTAGTATTCTAATCTACATAAGGGGTGCCCTTATGATGCAACCGAGTTAAATGGTATTTTAGCTCCATGCCATTATGACATTATATGGATCCACTCTCTTTCTTCCACCTAGCATACAACGCTTGATTAAATAACTAAGGTACTTTTTATCCTCATTACATTGTCTACTAAGGTATTCTTTAACCTTATTACATTGTCCATTCCACCATCTTATACAATCAACTAAAATGAAACTCACGCCCATTATGAATTGACAATAAATGATTATCCAAGTAGGTAACAACTATTCCTCAAGATTTTCTTGCCCTACCATTCCATGTGAGAAGACATGCAAGTGCAATTCAAAGAAATGTGAAAACCACAAGGTTTGAGAACTGGCATACCATAGGTAACAAGCAAGTAAAATTACCAAAAAAATTAGTTAGACAATTGAAAGTTCTAGAATTGACTAGGTACCTTCTTCACCCGCAGGCACCTTAAGCAGATCATGCTTAAAATCTCTCTTAATTCACTCACATGGGAAGGATGATATATAGGTACAGGCAATTCAATGTGACCAAAGTGACCTAACAAAGAGAATATCATTACTGTCAAAGTACTTGTGTTAATCAACAATAGGAAAAAGAAATACATTGCAAATGTAGACCTTCACAATTTCCAATTTCAGCCGTTCCACATGATTCACATCTACCAGATTCCAATGGCAAGCCAAGAAAAGGATTTGCAAGCTGAGATGGGTGTGAAATGGGACACTCGTTTATGGAATACGTCATCTGCCATGCGAGAGAGATATTATGTATCAAGTGTTTTAAACGTTACAACAGTATCTAACATCCTGAAATATATCGATCCACAAAATGCAATCTAACACATGATATATGTATAATGAAGATACAAGCAAACAGAGATCACAAGCACCAGTAAGAGCAGAATGTGTTTATGTCATCCAAAAGATACAAAAATTAACTTATGAACAACTAGCTTAGTTTAGAGATTGAACCTTCTTGAGAAAAAGAACATTGGCAATTCATCGACGATTATATTTTATGAACATTCTGAGTCGCATAAATAACGTTTCAGTTTTGTAGTTGTATCAAAACTAAAAGAATTAAGGGGCTACTGTCATGAAAAACTAAAAGAAGAACGTTACAAGTGTGCGATAATTGTAGCCTTCAATTGATAGCATAATATATTCAATTCCACTAACATGATTACATGAAATTTCATTGAAATGTGATGCATTAGGATTGTAATATCATAATAGGAATTCAATTTTTGTTAGGGTTGTAGTTCATTTTAAAGGTCTCTCTCTCTCTCTCTCTCTCTCTCTCTCTCTCTCACTGATAAGGACACGTGTGTCTATGACTGAAGAGGACCTTCTTATCCAGTGTGATAATTGCCATAAGCTATGGATTTAAGAGTGTTGGGTAGTTAGGAAAAGGTAAGTACAAAAAGTTATGTTAATGTGGATGTGTGAAGTTATTAGAAAAGATAAAACAAACAATACTACTACCTGAGAATAATAGGCATGGCTCAGATAGATGATAAATAAATAGACTGGAATGCTACAAACATGTTCGAAGTCAAACAATGAATTTTATATTTATACGAGTTGAATTGTTTAGAGTTGTATGTGTGATAAAGGGAGATAAAAGGGATCTCTAGTCGATCAAACAAATAATGATTAATGGACTTAAACATTATTAGTGATATATCCTTGCATAGGTCAACAAAGGGATAAGATTTGAAGCTAATCCCATATAGTTGATGGTGGTGGTGCTGGTGGGACTGGTTTCTAAACAAAGACTTGGGCCCTTTAATGCAACAGAGGTTTTCATTAACTGGCTAGATGTGATACAAGACGCATCTATTAAGGAGCATATGAAGAAGGAACTAATACAACAATAAGGCATGTGTGACATCAAGTATAGAACAATATGCAAGATCTAGAAAGATATACTTCAGCGCAAAACTTGATGAAAATGAATAAGTTTGTGCGAGAACTTAAATGTTCCAAAAGAAACAGTAACTGTAAATATAATGCTCAGGACCTTGTTTGTCTCCATGAACCTTCATTGTACCAAAAGGCAAAAAAAGAGACTGATGTTATGTTGTAGCATTGGCAATGGCAAAGGTCGTGAGGGGTAAACGTATAAAGATAAGTGAGAACAAACAAACTACATGAACGAAATAACTTATGTTTAATACTAGTAGGCAACTAGACTTTTTGATGCTGGAGAATAGATAGATTTTGCAACAGATAATAAGAGACAACATAGCACATAATTACTTACAATCTCCTCTGTCGTTGATATGCTGAATTTGATGTTGCAGACAGATCCATCTAGCACAAGCGGCGAGGATAATTTATTCTCCATTTTGCTAATTATTCCTGTGCCAACATCATATGCACAAGCAAATATCACAGATAGACAAATAGAAAAGCAGTTCACTTAAATAAATTACATAACCGGAGCAGGTAATATCTAGCATAGACTTACAATAAAGGGTTGACCTTAGATGGTATTGCAAATATTCCTTTGCACAGATTTGTCACATGGACAACCAAAATTGGACTCCACCTAGATCTTTGACTCTAAAAGTCGGCTTAGCAAACCGGAAACAAGCTGCATCAAGATCAGATGGTGTAAATTTGAATTCATCGGCCAGATTTGTGTAATGTTTAAAGGGATAATATATAGTTAAGAAAACAGATTTTTCAGGCTCTGATAAAACATATAATAATATAATATTCCATGTAGGACCAAATCATAACACATAGTTAGTACCTCCAATAATCAGCTGGAGTGAATTCTAATTCATTGGCCAGGTTTGTCTAAAGTTGAAGAGGCAGAATATTAAACAGTTTCTATATAGTTAAAGAAATCAAACTTTTGAGGTTCTGATATAATTAACAATATCATACTTCATGTTGGATAAAATCATAACACATATAACTATTACCTCTAATAACTCTATTGCCCCCCCTTCAAGTTGTAGCACAAATCTTAATCAGTGTTTATTTTATTATATAAAATAGTTCACAAACAAAAAAAAAATAGCAGTTATTAGGTATTTGACAACGAAAAAAAATGTCAACCCAATACTTGTGCAAATTAAAAGACATTGATGATGCAACATTCGGGATTGATCTATAAAGGAGTTGACGATTGAAGTGGTGAAGACATGAGCTGATTTAATATTCAATGAGTAAAATAATCACATATCTTAACTCTTTCTCGTGCTAAAGGTATGTACCCCGAGATTAGAAAGTTTGCAAAAAAGAAGTGGCAAGCCAATATCATGAGAGAAATGAGAAGATGCAAGAGAGCAGAGAAGAGATTGACTAAAGTTCTAAGGTACATTTGAGTGGAAGAAAAATACTGGAAACTGGAAAAGAGAAAAAAAGTTAACCTATCTTTTGAACTTGTAAATGAATCAATAAAGGTGGGTGTTGAAGAAACCAGTGATATTCCAATTCCCACATCAACCAAAAGAAGAAATGCTTGGAGGACTGTCTTTAGTCGTTTTACTCTTGAGAAGATGCCAGGAAAGACACTGATTCCAACATAAGAGAGATGTTGGAAGAAACAAAATAATAGTAATCTCATCCTAATTCATGAAGCAAGATAAAAGAAATATGTCTAACTAATACAATTTATGACAAAAGATTTGTTGAAATTAAAATTACAAAATATAATATATATTAGACTATATGTTAGCATGTTCATTTTATTGCTCATTTTCTATTATGCTCTCCAATGGTAACAGATATCTTTTCCATTAAATATGCATTTTTTTTTTCAATCAAGCTTCCTTTCTTAAAATCCTGATGTCATCTATAGTTTTTTATTTCAGAAATTTATTGCTTTTTTGTCTCCTCAAATATAAATTTTAACTGATTCCTATATGTGGACCTTGACAACAACTTATCTAATGTTGAGACCAGATTCAATACTTATGGAGGCCCCACAAGTTGCATTCTCTCTAAACCTGGCAAAGAACAGGAATAAGGATGATCTTGGTGTAGGAGAAACCCCAACAGCATACAGGAGTACAAATGATAAGTACTACCAAGAAGCTGAGCACCCACATGCGACCTATTAGGAGGTAGAAAATGACGGGAGGATCTAGCACTGCAAAGATCAACATCAATGTGGGATCTAGTGGCATCAGGATGTCATTGAATGAAGATTCAGGACATGGTTTTAAAGACAATTCTACCCGTTGATAGGCATGTGAAACAAGTTCCACCAGCAACTGAGGGCTAGAGTCTTATTGTTTAGCAACTAGGCTCCTGTGATGGGACTTTACAAAAAGCCGAAGAAGGATCTTCTACCACTTCTCCGCCTCCAGTTTTCTTCCTCTTCTCCTCTTCCTTCCCCTCCTCAATTCCATCTCCTCCTCAAAGGCTTTGGCCCAGTGTGTTAGCATGCCTAGCATGGCACCAATAACGAATTATTTCAGTTGATAACCAGGCCTCTACTTGGATTGGAGACACCAACCACACGACCAACATAGTATATCACCTAAAACTGCTTCAGGAAGACACTGGTCCCCACACCACAACCAACCAAATCAATCCATGGCACCTTCTCAAATTGGTGATCGAGGTCATGGTGTGTCACTAGTGAGTGAAGAACAATGACAATAGATGTTAATGGAGAGAATAACAAAAGTAGAAGAGTGCATAGAAGTAGAGTGTGAAAAGGGAAACATTAGGACCGACAAGAGATGGACAGAAAAGGGAAAGTTGAAATAAAAATCTGGAATGAAGTATGAGAAGGACAACACATTAGAGGAACAAAAGGCATTGTATATTTTCATGATAGAGAGAAGAGAAGTTTATTCGTCATATGAAAGTCACAGCCATTCTGATATCAACTGTCATGGAAGGTCAAGTCTGATATCAAGTTGAGAGAGAACACATTGTGCCATATTAAGATAGCAAAAGACAAGATTACATTGGTTTTTACATTATCTTGACATGCACTTACTGATTTAATATTGAATGTGGGACTGTTAAAACATTTATGTATAATAATTATCTGATTTTCTCTGATAACTCCAAAAGTCTCATCTTAAATTAGTAGAGAAAACTACAAGAATCTCTTGTATCAATGAATCATTGAACCAATCAGATAGTTGAAGCACCAATTTCCACAAGCAAATAGAAGAGAACCAGATTTAAAGTTGTGTTGGAACAGATGGAGAACAATCAAACAAGAATCATCTATCCCACTAATTTACAAGCCAAATAGAATGGATCAATAGTTGAAGATCTTAAATAAAGGATAACACCTTCCTTGTTGATCAACTTGTCTCTTTTAACAATGGACACGTGGGTGGAAAGCCTCCTCTGTCTATGGAGATTTCAATAGGACCAAAGTAGGAAACTAAGAGAGTCTTCAGCAGTTTGGACCACTACATAGGCATTATCCATCCAATCCTTGAAGGAATAAAGTCTTAATTTCTTCATCAAATGGTTGATAGTAAGAATGCATAGAGTAGATGGAAAGTGAAATATAGTTACATGTCCTGGCAACCAAAATAGGTAGACAACTTGACAAAACAAACTTTCGGCCAGTTTGATCTACCGACTAATGAGGTGTTCTTCTGATGCTGCCTAAAATGTATCTTCGTGCAATAATTATTTAGAACCCTGTTCAACAAATGGGCCTAATAGTTTTAAGACGAGATATAATAACAGGACAAGCACGACGCAAGATTAACATGTCTTTAACTATGGACGAAACAAAGCCACAAAAAAAAAAAAGTGCAAATATAGCCTACCCTCCATTTCAGTTTTCATGAGCGAACAGTCAAGAAGCAAAAAATAAAATAAAATAAAATAAAATAAAATGTAACCATCTGTAGACAACTTTGGACTAGTTTGATTCCAATCGTGCATTAGAATGCATCAGCAACTAAATAGCCCATGGCAAGCAAGTTCAATATAGACCTTTCGCTAATGCATTGGATTTGATAGCGCAGGAATACTACTGTCTGTATTAGGCCCGACAACTCAAAGCTTTAAGCCAGCAAAAAAATATCTCTCAGGGGGAAAAAAAATACAGAAAATGTGATACCAGATCTCCGTTAGCCGAAACGCGAACGATTGAAATGCCGGCGAATTGAGGCTTCTCGACGCTTTTCCTCTTCTCTTCCGCAACAGAAGAAAACAAAGGGAAAAGGAAAGGAAAAACGTGAGAGCGTAAGACGCAAAACCCTAATCCGTCGCCATTTCTCCGCCTCCTGTCTGTTGAGGCAGCCGAGATTCTGTTTCCGCCGAAACGCTGATACGACGAGAGCAACGAGGGGAGGAAATAAAAATAAAAACCCTGCGAGTGGACCTAGCAATTTCACCTCCTCCTTGGAGAGGCGAGAGAGAGGGGGGCGGTAACTCCAAAAGGGCGCGGTAACAGCCGCGCTATCAATCACCTCCCGGTGACGCCACTTCGCCCGAGTACGGAAAGCCGAGACGACTGGTTAAACGAAAAGAGCTGCGATTCCGATTTTGCCCAATTTGGTATCTGATGCAAAACGGCTCGGCCCGTAATGGTTCGAGTGACGCCCAGCACCTGGACCCGTGGCGAGATCCATTGGTGCCTGGCTCCTGTGTCGCTCGTGGAACAGAATTGTGACGTGATATTTGTGCACGGTTTTGTAGGAGATCGGGAAAGGATTCGACCCGGCTTACCACGTTGGCTCGCCGGGCGGAGACGACGAGGCCCGGTCCGGTGGTGATTTTTAAAATATTCCATTATATTTAATAATATTAATGAGTTTTTTTTTTCAGTGATATTATAAATGCGATAAGTATGGTGTTCAATTTCGTAAAAAATTATTTATTTTCATTCAATTAAATAAATAAATTTAAATAACTCTCTTTAAATTAAATGAATAAACTTAATAGATATATATTTTTTACTTATTAATATTAAAAAAATTTATGAAATGTTCACAAATGAAAATTATGAATTATATTCATGGATAACATTTTTATTAATATATGAAAATCAAATTCATTGATGGATTAAAACATACTTTAAAATATAAAAGTTACTAATTAAAATTGAACCAACTTTAAAATTATAAAAAAGAAATCAAGTCACTTCGACCGTTTAATTTATTTTGCTTGATTTACTCGCTAGTGATGTTTGTATTAAAATAATTTCTTTTTAATATTGTAAAGCCATCTTTGAAAGGGAATTTTAGTACATGATAAAATTATTATTGTGAAAACAGTCTTTTACAGTGCAATGTAAAACTAGGTACGATAAATTCAATGCGATCCAACTTTTTCTCTAAAATTCGTACATTAGGTTATCTTTTATAATAAAAATATTTTTTCCTTGTACTCTTTTTCCTCTCATTAAATTGTCATGGATCAATACAAATAAACTATGGCCACGTTTGATAAAGAATAATATAATTAAATTTATAATTTATAATGTAATTAAGATTATGTTACTAAATTTGATAAAAGAGATATACGTAATCTTTAATTACAAAGATGATTATTTTATTGTATATTATTTTTTCTAAAAAATATAATTCATATTATTATAAAATGATAAAAATATCCTTATAATTTAT